>JAAONU010000012.1:7964604-8564604 GCA_012932295.1 Cyclina sinensis | reverse complement strand
TCTCGTTTTTATCAGTATTTTCAAATTCTGTTTCACTCATAGGAAGCGTGTCAGTTGTTTGAATGTTTTGTATTTTCAGTTTAATTGAGTCAGTGTTGAACATTTTATCATACACTGCTTTCGTTTCTTCCAAGGTTCCTTTCTGTTCCATTTTCTTTGTTGGTGTTTCTGTTTCCTTACCATTTTTTCTCTTTTTGTATGTCTTTGCTGCTGTAACCTTAGCTTCTTTCACTTCTTTAATTTCTTTTTCCTTTTTCTCAATTTCTTCAGCTATTGCCAACCCTGCTTTCCAGCCCTCTCTTATTTCGTTTCTTAACGTGTCTCCTGCTGGGATAGTGTCAAGAAGGTTAAATAACACCCGTCTGGCTTCAATTGCGATATTACTGTCATATTTCTGTATCTTTGTCATCCTTGCATAATCTTTAGGATATACAGCTAGGTAGAAACAGTTGAGAACAGAAAGGAAGCCTTCTGGCATCAAACTATATTCTCTGAAGTGCACAGAGTCACAATGTCTACTTAGGTCACTCACCCTTGTAAATATGTTAATTTTCCGACACCATGGGCATCGAACAGACTGCCGACGGTGCGCTGCCGAAGACATATGATGAAATAACTCTTTCCTTTGTTTGAATGTCTTAGTGCATAGAGTGCACTGTATAGAACCGCTACCACCGTGTTCGTAGCTCATTGTTTCATTTATCACCATTTCCTTCTTACTTTCTACAGAACACTCTGTTTTTATAGTGCATCTGAGCTGCTAGAAAAATGCTGAAATGACGGGTATAAATTCGTTTAGTTTTCTTCTTTAAAAGAAAAAAATCAAAATCTGCTTATATTTTCAAAATATGAATTTAAAGAGCTTTCAAATGATATAAGAATCTTAAAATTCGGCTGACAAAGAAAAAAGTTATCTAAAGTTAAAAATTCTGCTGCTATCAAATGTATATAAATATTGGTTATCTTTGCCAACCAGTAGTTCAGCTGTATTTTGGTAACAGGTGCTTGTGATGTCATCAGTCAATGTGCCTATAAACAAACATGGCAGAATTCAAGCAGTGTTTGTCTTATGGATTAGAAAAAAATGAAAATAAATTTTAATTTAAAGCATGAACAGGTAGAGGCTTTCAGAAATGTCTCCAATAAAGCAGAAACCTTTTGTGTTACAAAATAGTCCATTATGGCGACTACCATATTATTTCCGAGGTGACTTACTGAAGTCGTCCGAGGTGTTCCGAATGCGTAACTAGATGACATTCTAAGGTTTCTATTGGTTGAACGTTCCTAGCATTGGTTGCGGAAAGCGTTATTAGCCCGAATTCATACACTATAAAACTACAGTTCCGTAACTAAACTGCGTAACTAAAATTAAAAATTATATACTATATCAGTAAGAAAACCGATTACTGATTCGTAAATGGTAATGAAATCCATGTCAAAATAACCATTAGTCATTTAAAAATATTTCCTTTCAATATTGACGTTTGGGTACTATTTTCGTAAACAAACTTTTATAGACTTTGTGACAACATGAAAACAAACACAAACAGCGCCTACTCTCGATGGTGTTGGAGTTCATTCACAGTTAATATAAATTAAGTAAGGTTTAGCTTTTACATCTGTCTAGATTTGGTCTTTGTATTCACTTTCTAATAAGCGTTACGGATGATTTGTCACACATTTCCACGATCTGTCAAAAATGCGTTTCAAGGTTCACATTACATCACATTCGTTCTAGGTCATTATTACTGATAGTTAACAGATAATATATTGTTAAGTTGTTCATTACGCTAGCAAAGAGCATTCTGATAAACAGTTCATGTTTATTAAGGCAGCCATTCCCTAACAATATCTAGAACCCCAACAGAAGTGATCTTTGGACTTGACCACTCTAACACATTTGAGAGCTTTAAAAGAAATACTGTAACATGTCTATTGAATGAAACAAAATGCTATAGCCAGTTGACATTAAATGAACATGGATTATTTTTTATATCATAACCATTTATATCCAATGCTTGATGAAATTTGAAAAGTAATGAAACTGCAAATATAGAGACCATGTGCATTGGTGAAATGTGTTGAAACCGACCATTTTGCAAAAAAAAAAAAAAAAAATAAAAGATTGGGAGCAAAAAAGAAAAGGAAAAAATGATAAAAGAAACACTCATACTAAGATATATGTATAGACTGTCACCATCTTCTGCCAAATGGAATTAATACATGGAAATGATTAAAAAATCATTCTCTAGAAATAAAAGTTTCATGTATAGAGAATTTTATTTCAGTTACGGTATTATTAAGCTACGCATTTTATTGTGAGAACTTTTCTTAAACACATGATTTTAACAGTTAGTACAGGAACTAACAATTACTATTTAAACAACAATTTCTACTAGATATCATGTTTCTTCAAATAATCAAGATATCATTATCAAAATACAGGTACCATCTCTATAACATTTCTTAAGTACGAAATAATATTTCGTTTTTAGGAAATGAATATTTAATTTTAAAGTTCACGAAGATTTGCTTTAAATTTATAAATTCAATTTATCTGTTAAATATGTTTTTCGTTTCTACAATTTATTCATTCGTATTTACGAATTATCATTTCGTTTTCATGAAAACAATATTTCGTAAAAATGATATAAAAGAAGTGTTGCATGTCAGTTTTGGGGCTCCGTCCCGTCCATAAGTTATCTAATGAAAAAGTTCTCCGTAGCTTTTAACACGCGTTCATTATAATTATACCATTTCAGTACAGTGTAAAGTACAAAATCAAGCAGACGGATCCAAAGATGAAAATGCTCATGCTGTAAGAGACACAGAGACACGCAATGTAACTCAGTTTAGATATTTGCGCGAGCAAGTAAAAAGCCCCCCCCCCCTCCCCCCCCCCCCCCCCACACACACACACACATACACACACAACAAAAAAATCAATAGATAACAAATGGAAAAGTAGCTATGTATTAACCCGAAAGTCTGTGGAAAGATGAAAGAAGGGCTATCTGGAAAATTTCGGGGAAAAAATTTAATTACAAAGATGATGTGAATGGTTGCTCTATGTCAGGTTCTACTGGAGAATCTTATAATAAAAGTTTTTGTCTATATTTTAGTTCAGTATTTAGAAGAAGGTCATTTTTGAAAAAGTGAACATTCTGTCAAAACAAACCTCTCTTGATTCCATTGATAACTGAAATGTTAGTTAAAAATAAATGGAATATATTAGAGAACATAAAAGCTCTCAAGTGAAACCAACTCCATATACTGAAATATTTAACCTCAACTTCAGTCAAGTCCTATTTCCAAAAGCGTTTATGTTTTACGTCTTTTAAAAAGGAAAAACCAGTCTGATATAACGTATTCAGCGTCTTTTAAAAGGGAAAACCCATTCTGATATAACATAATCAGCGTCTTAAAAAAAAGGACAATCAGTCTGAAACAACATAATCGGCATCTTTTAAAAAGGAAAAACCAGTCTGATATAACATAATCAGCGTCTTTAAAAAAGGAAAACCAGTCTGATACATAACCCGCGTCTTAAAAAAGGAAAACCAGTCTGACATAACAACAGACCAAATTCAACATTGCCTTTAATCCCTGATAAACCTGATCTCAACCAATATTCTGAAAACAATAAGTGTTTACACGTGTAGCAATCAGATTAAGCACATTGAAATGTTGCGTAAATTTTACTTATGTTTGTATTTTGTAGGCCAGGCTCTTGAACTGAAGTATGTTGTAGTTGAAACGTCTGAGTCCTCTGTTTTCATTTCTTGGGGAATGGATCCACGGTATTATCCGTATGTGACGTCAGTTACATACTACTGGTGCTCAGAAAAGACGACTAGTCCACACAGCGATACATACATTTCTTGCAAGGTTAGCGAGCATTAAATTAACATAGTCTTGATCATAATATGTCGGACGGTGAATCTGTTCTGACAGCATTATAATGGCACGATTGTCCATACATATAGCTTTGTATTTCTTTTCACTCTAGCGCAATATAAAACAAAACAACAAATGTACACTAACCGTATTTGGAATATTTAAATAAACTTGTTGCAGGAAAAAAGGCGAGCTTTATAAATATAAGTATCCAAAATATACAGTCAATGTACATGTAGTAGAAGGCAATATCAGCTCGGGAAAGAGCAAACAAGAAGTCAGACAATAACAAGCACGATTTGAAAGGCCATCAGATGAAAAGTGTTACATTCAGACTTGCAGGGCGATGTTTGTCGTATGAAATCATGGCAGTTTTGTAGAAATCACAAACAATATTTAACAAATGACCAGTAAGAAATATCAACGTATATTAATGCTTTCCTTTTATTACAAAGAATAAACAAGGTATTGTGCTTGAGTTTACCCTTCAATCTATTTGTTCTGTTAAAGTAATCAGATCATTTTATAATTATTACAGCCGTTAAAGGCAGTAAGATTCGAAATGAAATAACATATTTCTCTGTGAAACAAAATCTTGGTTTTCTGTTACAGGAAGGATTTGAGTGGAAGAACTCAATGCCTGCGGAAGGCAATGGAACCGACACTGGTTATTCCATTGCAAAACCACGTGACCAGTCTGATGTAAAATATGCAGTATCCGTGAAAACTAACAATGTCAGTGGCGGTTTGAAATGGGAAAATTTTCGCTTCTTGGAACATGGCTGTACGTCAAAAGCTAAGATTTTGATGTTTTTAATTATGTTTTTGTCTCTTAATGTAGAATAAAAAAACAAGTAGATATACCGCTAACCGCCATAAGAACCTGAGAAAATTTATAATAATGTTTGAAAAGATGTTATAATTTCTCAGTTCCAGAGACGCCTAAGTACAACATTAGGGATGGGCGTAGGTCATTAATGGTTCACGTACTTTACCGAGACTATCACCATAGCAACAGTGGAAAGCCCGAGAAATACACCGTTACGTACAGTGAATGTGATGCGGATAGTGACTGCAAAACTGGTTTGTATTTATTTTTATGCTGTTCTTCATTTGTTTGCTCTCCTGAGCACAATATGCACACATAGAATGATTTGATCTACCTCTATCAAGATTGTTTATAATATGCATAGCTCCGGAAGTGACATGTTTTAATTAGATTTACATAAGGGAAGACTTTTTAAGTCGCCTTGTCACAAGGCCCAGACTTCTGAAATTGTGGGACTACCAAGGTAATACCACGGTTTATTATTGACTTAACTAAGATATAAGATGCCTTCAGAAGTTCCATGACATTCCACTTGTATTTTGAGCAGCTGTACACAGGTGAGCGATACAGAACCCTCTTGTTTTTAAAAAAAGGAAACCTCGTCCGTTCGGAAATTTCTGTTAAGTTTAATTTTTCAGTTACTGTTGGTGATTCTTGTTGGCTCAATTTAAGCAGAAGGCAATGTGATTTAGTTGCACGCCATGCCGTTCATGCAAAGTCAACGACTGAGATAACATAATAAAGTATACATGAATTGAAAGTATCTCTTCAAGTGCGAAATTCATTTTCTATGTAATTTCTCTAGAGTCTAAGAGAAAAAAAGAAAGGTTAATACGAGTAAATAAAAAAATGTCCGATTATTTCACATATCTTGGGGTTAAGCGTCTTTGCTCAGTTACGAAGGACAATTTTTTTCTTAACTTATCTCTCTTCAGGTGTGACAACGGAAACAAATAAAACATTTACTGTTGATTTCCTGAAGCCACTGTATACTATTGGCAACTTAAAACCTGGTTCCCGGTACAGCGTCAAAGTTGCTTCACGGAATCGTTTCGGGAGTAGTAAATACGGAGAACCAGTGGTGGTCGCTATAGAGAAAGGTTACTTTTTTACACTTATGCATGGAGTCGGACACAGCAAAGTGTTAGAAAATACAATTATTAGTCAGTTCACATGTTTATTTATGGTTATTTTATGTCTTGTTAACGTTTCTGAGAAAAACAAAAATGCCATTCACCTTGATATACTTCATTCTTATACAGTGTTTGCTATAGGAAACTTTATTTTGTCATACTGCATTGGAGTATATTTCAAATGTGTTTGTTTCTTCACGTTAGTCATTATTCACCCCATTACTCATCCTCGGATACCCACGGTTGATTATTACATGTAATCAAATGTTATCAGATCGGACGTGGGTATCCAACGATGCCCATTGCTCAATCAATTAATCTTATACTTGACCTCTAAACTAAGCAAGTTACTTCTGACATTTCAAAAATCAGGTCATGGGACGCCATTTTGTTCGCCCATCCTGCATTCACCTTGTCCGTGGGAGAAAACTACCGACTTTTTTGTACTATTTATACGATAGGTATCAGTTACTGGTCATGCATCAGATTTAGTGGAATTAATCCCAAACGTAGCGTAGCGTGGCGCCACATTAAGTTCTGTAAAATGATATGATTATGACCAGTAACAAGCTTACAGTTTGTACACAAGTCTGATTGAGTCACATACGAATGCCAGTTACTCGTACCTTTGCCCGTCATTGTTTATGTTTGAGTATGGAGATCTGCTCACGTCAGTGAAATAATGTCCTAATTTGTTGGGTTTTTTTTTGGTTCATTTCCTAAGCATCTATTTTTTGTTTGCTTTTTTTGTTTAAAACAGAATGAAATTGTATATGTCATATATGCAGTCATCCTGGTAAAATGTCTTTTTGTTTAATACAATTCAGCTAGCGACGCGCAAATGAGCTGTTGTTAGCAACGGAAAAAATTGTATTAAAAAAAAATAACTTAACATGACAGGCAGTCATGTTAGAATGTCTTTTTTGTACATTTTGATTCGGCTAGCGATGCGCAAATGAAATTTTATTAGAAATGGAAAGAAATTAAATACGTAATATGGTGATGAAGTCGTCCTGATAAAATGTCTCTTTGTGCAATATAATTCAGCTAGCGAATGAATTTTTAATGTACGTTTAGTAGGTATGATAAGGTTTTTAGTGCAAATCTAAGCACATGATTAGTACTTTTTGGTGTTTCTTTTTTTTCAAATGTAGTTCTTTGCGAATAGTTGTCTCTTTAATTGATGTTTATTTTAGATACGTATGTTGCTGAGACAGTTGGCGTCACACTCACGGCTGTACTTGTGTTTGCTGTATTGTTGCTGTAAGTAGCTCTGAGTCTTCATGGAACACGGTAAAACACTGTCCGTGGAACACGGTAGAACACTGTATTCTTGTTGTTGACAAGTCATGCAAATTAATTTACTCGGACGATGACGCAGTAAAATGATGTAAAATAATTGTACTATTCTCATAACAAAACATTTTGAACAAAATATGGATTGATAAGAATGTAACTGAAGTTCAGTATTAAACATAATATTTGTCTATGGGTTAAAATATTTTAAGATTGTAGCGTAATAACAGACCACTACGATAATGATAAAAATATGAGAAAGATTCTAACAATGTTTTATGACATGTACATTTAATTATATACATCACTACTTCTAGTTAAACAGACGGCATTTTTTGTCTGTCGAATGGAAGTCAATAAACCATTTTCTCAACCTATTTCTTT
Source organism: Cyclina sinensis (assembly GCA_012932295.1). Taxonomy (NCBI): domain Eukaryota; kingdom Metazoa; phylum Mollusca; class Bivalvia; order Venerida; family Veneridae; genus Cyclina; species Cyclina sinensis. The sequence goes on along the minus strand of JAAONU010000012.1, from coordinate 8,557,065 downwards.
GTCTTGACAGTCATAAGTAAACAGACTTTCGTTTTTAGTAACAGCAATTATATTGGAAGGGAGTAGTGATTTATCTTCCTTTTAGCTGCCTTTGGTCTGTCTGTCGGTCTGTCTGTCCACTAGAATGATATACACAAGTTTAAAATTTGTTTTTCATTCGTTTGTCTGTCCATTTGTCTTTTCATCTTAAAAATTGGATTCTGCAGTTAACTGAAACGATTACTAAATGAACGTTCGTAAATTTCTTTACACTGATACAAATCAGTACTACTCTAGGTTTGTGATGTTTGCATGTGCTCCCCTTGTGCATAGTGGTCTATTTGTCTCTGACTAGAATATCTTGATCCTGTGACAAATGACTTACTATAGAAATTCATGAAACTTGGCATGTAGATAATTTATGAAACAGTATTGACATTATGCATTTCAGTTTCAGGTTTTCGTTGGATTAATATTTGGCTTGGGTGTGTGTGTGTGTGTGTGTGGTGGGGGAGGGGGTTGCGGAAAGAAGTTCGAAGTTGTATTGTTGATCTTGTTATAACATGTTAAGAGTAAATTCTACTCATTATATTGCCTAAATGAAGAAGGTCATGAACTTACTATTTTTGTACTCTTTGGTGTTTGTTTACGCAGTTGTTTGTATTTTAGTTGTTTTCTTGGAAGAAGACGATACAGGAAAATCAAACAGAATGTTGGCATTTCAATACCGGTAAGTTGTGACCAACCTTTAGCAGTATGGAGATACCACGTGGTATGAACACATTGGCCCTGATGATTCTTTTGTCAGATGTACAGAATTTTCTAACATTCGGGAAAACTGATGCGCTTTTCGCGAAAGAAAACATTTTTACAAACTCTTTGTTTCCCAAATGTAAAGAAAACTGCAGGCATCTGAAAAAGAGAACTGTTACGACCTATATGTAGGGCACAATTTTACGCTTTGCATGCACTATTTCCCCTTTAAATTGATGAAGAAATAAAATACTTACAGTTGTTTTCTCCTCCGAAGTGAGGCAAACAAATGCTGCTCGCGACAGCCTAAATGACATCACCGAACATATATTAACGTCCAACAAATGGTATTTATAAACATTTTGAACATTTTGGATTCTATAGAAAGTTAGACAGAAAACGTCAAATAATGAATTTAACAGAAAAAGCACGTCCTTTAAACCCAGCATTTGGAAAATGTAAGGAACTAAGAAACTGTATGGTATTAGATTGTTTATTTACGGTAACTGACAAAATATAAAATACATGTATTCCCATAAACTGTTTGTGTTTAGTTGATCACTTTGAAAAGTAATTTATTAGTTTCTGCTACAGCAAAGATTTAAAACACTTCAGTACTGGTTGTTTAGCTGGTTTACTAACTGAATTTATGGCGTATTTCAGGGCCAGGACGAGACCACACTTATGTTTGAAAAAGCTGAAAAGAAATCTCAGTATAATAAGGTACACTATTTACTTGAGAATTGCAACAGTTGCAAAATAAGTTACTTGTACAGGTGTATAATCTGATTTTTGCTCCTAAGACAAGTGATATGCAACTGATGTCTCGTGCAGAAAGGTACAATATAAACAAATCTTTAAGACTGAACTTGAACTTGTTAAAGTTTCTGCCTATAATCATGCAATAAACAGTATTCTTAATATTTCCAGACAGTGGAAGATCAAGATAGTAATAAAGATTCGGCAGCTTCTGTCAAATTAACCAGTCCTGGGCAAGTAAATGGTATGAAGTATATTATTTTCTCCATTTCGTTTTTCTTTCCCTAGGATTGCAATATTCTCTACCATCGTGCCCAGTTATTATAACTTTTACATAGGCTAATAATAAGGCCAGTGCCATTTAGAATGCAAAGACAGAGAATACTGATGATAATGATGATGATGATGACGATTGCTGAATTTCCACTGTTGCCATCACTTGACAAAAAACTTTGGTTGTGTTCATTTATCAAAGGAAATTGAATCATGACAGACAAACACTTGTCTGCATTGATTAAATCATGCTTTGTCTCAAAGTTTCATAATCATTTCAGGACATTTATCGAGCACTTTAAGGTCAGACCCCATTTCGTCATCTAACACATTGTATCACATCAACTGCAGCACCAGAAACTCAGTGGCTATGAATGGGATTGGCCCTAGTGATAGTGTTACATGTTCCGGTGAAAGGGTAGACATACTTCCTAACATTAGAAAGCTTGAACAAGACGAAAACGTCATCAACGATACTTATGAAAGCCGTGGGTATGTCCCTAACGATTGTATTGAAAGGTTGATTAGTAACGAAAACAATGTTAGTACCTGGGAGTCGGATACCACAGAATATCAGTTAGCCGATTGCGAAAGTTTACCGGTGGTAACAGTTCCTTACATACGAGATGATAATCTTAATGAAATTATAAGGCTGGCTGTGCCTGAACTTTAAAGGCTTCATGTTTTTTAAGGACATCATAACATTTTATTTTAACTTAAGTTAGTGTGCTCGAAGTTAAACACGTAATTTACTTCAGATTTCTTTTTTCATGACAATGATTGTATTTGTTAGAAGACAATCGGCCCATATTATACATGTGTACAAACCAAAATACATAAATTGGCATGTGCACACATGAATGTATTAAGCAAAGCTTATACATGAAGTCACTAATTGCAGCTGTGCTATGGTTTTATTATACCTAGCAGTTTATTTCATCTATTAAATGCATAGAACAAATATGTAGGAATCGTTTTTAGAACATTTTCGTTTTTGAAATAAATAAATGTATTTAGCTTGTTGATTGTACTGTTTCAAACATATTTTACTGGAATGTTTTTCAAGCGGACATCAGCATACGCTTCACAAATTAACAAGAAATTGAATTCGTCTTCAACAATATCTAAGTAACATGATTTACACCATCATTCTCCACGAGCTGTTACATCGACCTTTTCCAAATTCTAGCCAGGTAAAACCAGTTCTAAAACTAACATAATAATACGTAAATTTTACGAAAGTTTAAGACGTCATTTTTTGAAAAAAAAAACAACTCTGTTTTAAACATTCGATAGTATATCAGTTTGAAATTTCAAGCTATTCAGCTACACTATTGTTGTAGATATATATCTTTCATTCTACATGTTACTTCATTGATAATTATAAGTTCATCTTCTATACTTTGACTTATTCAAACATATCTATATCTATTGTTTTTTAAACATTTTTTTATATTTCTTACCCAATCATTTTTTCTAGTTCTGTCTTCAGTAAGTATCATATTGGAACATCTGTTGACAATTCTACATTTTGGCATTGTCAGTATTTTTAGCCAAAATGTTATATATCTTTTAAACGATTAGTTTATTTTATACAAAATTTATTTTAGTTCGATTGTGTAGGAAGCTTTTAGCTTACAGACACACTCTCGAATCCGTCCCTAGAACCAGTCAGTACTAAGCAATGAGTGAAAAGTTCAGTGTACATAAGCGATATCTAGCTCATATACTTATTGGTACGCACACAAAGAGTTTACAGGCATATTGTTAACATCATCCAGTGTCGTCATAATTGTCTAAATCCCAATCTCTGCTCCGTATAACAGTCGCTGACATGCTAAATGCTCATGTATGCAACAACAGTCAAATATATGAATTAGTTGTTTTAAAGATAGAACAGAAATTCCACTAGTTTGTCTAAATCCTCTTATACTTAATAGAATAACCGCGTTAATACAATGCATATTTTATCTAAATACATGTATTGATGAGATTAAAATGAATTAAATGATAGCTATAGATTCACCGAAAATACATGTAGATCGTTAAAAATAACCGATGCAAAATGACCACAGTACACCGACAATTGAAACACTCAAAGGTGAAATTAAATATAATTCAAAACATGTGTCAGTTGGCAGGATACGCAAATGGTGCTGCACCAGATATGAACAGAGCAAAGGCATTCAGAGTGGTGCCTTGGCAGTTCGATGTTTCTCTTACGCCCGAAAGAGAGCTGGCAGGGCATTTTATATGCATAAAAAATGAAAGTTTAGAAAATCACTGGTTAATAAATTATCTGAATATGCATGGAATTGTCTTGTATATGCCGCTCACTTTGATCATAATATTAAATCATACATTTTGCTACGCCGGTTACTTAAAATCCGCTTTTTTGTTTAAAAGTCTATATCAAGACGTTTTAAAACATTATTTCTACAAGGCTTTGAGCTGCCAACCAGCAGTACCGTCATAGTGTCTAGAAAGTCTCAGAAAGTCTCAGAATTGTTAACACTTAACTTTACCCGTATCGCAGTATTCGTCGTATCTAGACCAGTTCAAGACCCGTTTCGAAAGAAAGAAAGTAGACCTAATATGCTTTATCTTGTATAATAAATGTGATAAAGGGAATTATTTTTCGTGCGTAAAAGCAGATGTATAGGCAGTAATCAAGACTTCCGCCGTAAAGCTGTTGTACTTAGTAAAACTGGAGCGACTATAAGTCTATTGTTCCCAAAACCAAATAATATAAAAGGGGCATATATGTATATTTAGGTACTTAAAACAGAAAACATAAAGAATGAATTTATTAGCTTGCCTATTATTGAATAGGTGTATTTATACCGGGTTAATATGGTTCGATATCTACTTCATGCTGCATTATTATATCACATTTCTCAGTTCCAATATCTGCCTGTATGTACTACACAACTCTTTTTTTTAGGTTTGTAATCTTTGTAACCCTATTTTTTTATGAAAATATTATTTATTGTTGTGTTTTATGATCTAACCTACGTTAACTCTAGAATTTCAGATCTTGTGATCATATCTACATTACATTTGGTGTAATATGCATATATTCTTTTCTTGCGTTAACTAGTTTTTGTTCGAATGTACAATGATATAATGAATAATTATTAGGAATGTTTAATGTCAGTATATGTTCTAATTTGCATTTTATCAAATTTACCCTAAAAAATTTCATATATCCTAATGGACATGCTTTTACATATGTCACCTTGTATCATACTTTTCTCATAAAATTGTTAATTTCAAACCGCCATCATAGTAAATGGACATTGTAATATGTTTGTGCCAATAAACTTTGTATTGTATTGTATTGTATTGTATTGTATTGTATTGTATTGTATTGTATTGTATTGTATTGTATTGTATTGTATTGTATTGTATTGTATTGTATTGTATTGTATTGTATTGTATTGTATTGTATTGTATTGTATTGTATTGTATTGTATTGTATTGTATTTCTCACTTTTTCTACTAATTATTTCGATGTGTTTGAAACGATTTATTTGTCGCATTTGTATATTGTCTGTGATCCTAACCTGAATAAACATTAATCAGTCAATAAATGGTTTGGTTTACAGTTGACTTCTTTAAAAGTACATTTCTATCTATTAAATGGCCTTGCGCCTGTATATTTTGACAAAAACATGTGAAGCAGTTGTATCTTCTTGTCAAGGCCTATTTCGAATTTCAACAAAGTCGAATCAGAATTAACGTAAATGTTCCAAATAGTTTCACTCTAAACAAGAGATGGAACGTAAATTGCCATTAACTTGCTTTAAGATGCAAAGCAGGGTGTCGAACTTTAGTCTTATTTTAAAAGGAGTGTGGATTACTACTAGATCACAAATCTGACATTAATTTATACCAGACCTCCGAATAAAGCTGTGTTATTACGAGTAACCAAACCTCGCCCGTGATCTTGAACAAAACATATTTGAAAATGAGTTGAATCCGGAGTCCAATGAACTCTCTTTTTATTTTAATACTTCTTCAACATTAAACCAATATAAAAGTCACTAATGTCTTTGTTTACAACTTAAAAAACGACGATTCATCGGCTTCCACCAGCTTTTCCTACAGAAACAAAATATCCGGTAATAGTAAGCAATATCCTCGATTTCCTCGCCAACTTTCTTTCTTTCTTTTTAAATGTTTAACTCCTCGCGGTGACGTAGACACTGGGCGTCAATGACCAAGCATGAATTTATATCAAAGATGAATGTACAAGAGGAGGTTAAGTTTAGACGATAAAAAGTGAGACTTTGCAGGGCTAAGGTGACTGAACATCAAAACAGCAGTTAGCAGATTGAAGTGCTCAATAGTTTGGAGCAAATGGATAACGGTGGGAGGACTTTCCAGTGGGGTTGTCTATTTCTTATTTTAGATAATAGACCATAACGAGCTGGTGCAGATTCAAGGATATTCGTTTAGTAACAAAAACCTTCAAAAGAAATATCTCATTCAAGAATATTTTCAAATTAGTTTATAAATAGTTTTTTTTTTAATTGAATTCCAATCAAAATTTAAAAATTTCATATATTTCAATAATCCTATAAGACAAAGACTTACTAAAATACAGCAAATAATCTAAGAAAAGAATTAAATAAAATTGCTTACTAGATGGAAATTCTGATTGTGGAAATAATTTGATATTAATATAATATTGATATAATATAATATGATATCGGTCAATACATGAAGGCAATAAATAAGGTAAAGAAGAAGAAATTTTTTTTACCTCGATGACTTTGGCCCCAGTTAATGGTAGAGGTTCATCGTGGTGTCTATATGCCAAATACCTAAAATATCAGTCAATAGATCAAGGCTATAAGACGAAAAGTAGAAAATCTATTGTCTTCTTAGTGTCCTTTACCTTGATCCCAGTGACCTCAAATCCAACCTAAGGATAGATGTCCTTGCAAATTACCTACATACTTAATATCTAAGATATTGTTAGACTAAGGTCTTATGGTTTCTGACAATAAAAGGTTTTTATTTTACAAAAGGTAAAAAAAGCGAAGTGATCCCAGGGGCGGCCCCAATTTTGACCCCAGGGCCATGATTTGAACACATTTGGTAGAAGTCTGTTGAGCCATGTTGCACACCAAATAGCTAAACTGAAGACCATATGGTTTCTGACAAAAAAGCGGCCATAACTATGGAGATAATGACTGGATCTGGCCAGTTCAAGAAAAAAGAAAGATCTATTTCCAAGAAAATAGAAAAATGAAACTAAAACTATGCAGACAAGGCAAAATAGTACTGTAAAATATGTGCATGTTTTGCAATAACTCCATAATGCATGATGGGATCAGGCCGTTTAAAAACAAAAATGTGATGCAAATTCTGTCTGAGTTTGGTTCAAATAAAATAAAAATAAAATGAAACTTCTATCGTGCAGAATATTCCTGCTTTCGCCTCTTTAAGGGACCATATCTATGTAACGCGTGATAGGATCAGGTCTCTTCACGAAAGGAATCGAGATCTTCTGGTGAATCAAGTTCTGTGCCATTCAAATCAAACAAAAACTAAATTCTAATTTCTTGTCAACTTTGTCCATGACTTTCAGTGATCCTTTTTTGTTATATTTTTAATTCTAACACTCTCCGCAATTCATCGACAATAAACAAAAAACAACAAAATAACCTAGACACTTACTTATTCATTAGCTCTATCATATACTGAATATTTCTACTTTTGGAAAGCTGCATTATGCTTATCATGGAAGTGGCCTAAAATTCTCCAGTAACTTAATAACCACGCATTATCCTTATCTTTATCTTTCCCGTCTTACTTTGAATTTCTACTTTGACTATTTATCTTTCTTTTTTTATGAAAACGAAAAAATATTTTACAGTAGTTTTAATATTTAAAAAATGCAAGTACGTTTCTACATAAACTGTTATCGACAGTTCTGCGTTAGAAGAATTACTTATACTAAGGAGAGAGTTTTACATTAGCTTGGACCTTTCTACTCGATCCTTGATTTGTTGTTTATATCGCATTTTGTAAATGTTTTTTCTGAATAAAATATTGTTTAAACTAAACAAAAAAGAAATTGAGCATGATATATTATATATTTTACAGCACAAAGCGCGCGCTGACGTCACTGCAAACTACTTTCGGCTGTTCTTATTTGTTATCGTAAACCGATAATTGTTTTATAAGTGAAATATTGTTATGGACTAAATCATCTTCTTTGATGTTCATCTATGATGATAGATATTTGTTTAAACGTTAAAATGACTTTCTTCTTTTCAATTTCACGTAAGAAATGAAAAGCTGGGTAAACGGAATAGCCTGACAGGGACAATAACAGTAAAAAATGACATGATAAGTAGTACACATAATTATCCCTTATAACTGTACAGATGTATTAGAATGGAAATATATTTTAAAGTTTTGGTGGTCTGTTGTCGAATATAGCACGGTATCTCGTTCAGATGCGTAATTATTTTCTGCTCTTCAATACTTGGAGGAATAAAAAAAAGTTATCTATCTGAACTTGACATCGTTCTATATTTGACGGTACGCAAACCTAAATATTTTTTGGGACCGTGAATCGTCCTGTATTATGCGATTATTTTATGGGTACTAAAGAGACCACAAAAACAAGCAGTTGAATTTTCAAAAACTCTGCAGTTATTCATTTATCCATTTTTGAAATCAAATTTATTTTGTAACAATTATCTAGATGCGTTACGTTGAAACACATTTATGTCCATGGAATTGTTGTTGTTTAATATGATTGAATTTACAAAACACGCAATTTTCTGTATTTCTTCCTGTAAAATTTGTTTGATCCATTTTCCTGCCAGTAAATTGTTTTGTTATTCAGTCCGTTTCTAAGTAGACTCTATGTGTTTTTTAACCACCGTATTAGTGAGATCAAAGATCTCAGTAATATAAATCTTTCCTTCGCTTTATCATAAATAATTATGCTTTCGCAGCTTAACCGGTTATAAATATTTTCAAACGTTGTCGGCTATATCACTTGCAACATTTTCTCATAAAGGCATTCTGTGTCTTAAATTTTCTGTTTAGTGATAAAGCACAGAGGAACTCGGTCCCAGAGAGAACACAAGAGAATTACATAAATCAAACTTTCAGTGAAGTATAGTAAAAAAAGGAGAAGAAGAAGAAATGAAAGAATAAACTGTGGTCAAAATGTCACAGACACTGATTATTTTCTGTGCCTTTCATGCTTCGGTTAACTTTAGGTATTTCAAAGCGCCGAAGATTCGTATGTCGGAACAGAACAACACCATGAATTCATTTCATCAGGGTCTTACAAAATGCTATTTGAAAGACCCTGGTTTCATTAAGCATACTTGCCTTTAGCTTTAACTCGACATGAAAGGGAAAACGTGGACAATGTCCAAAATAAATCATATAGATCTACCTCTCAGGCTCATTTTAAGTTCTATAAAGCGTGCAGTCTCCATAACCTTCTTTGTATTAATTGTCTATTGCCGAACGTTGCATATGCACTTCGCTTAACCTTGGTGATAGTGTAGGGGAAACAACTGCTTATCATTCGGAGTTACGGATCTGCCGTCTTTGGGTATTTCCCCTGTAGATGTCGCTAAGTCTGACGTCACGCAACTTGATTTTACCCACCGGGAAAGAATGGCGAGTCAACCGCACAGCAAAAAGAGAATTTGTTATTACTATGATGGTAGGGTATTCGTAAATATTTAAAATCATTTTACCTTTTTTTCTGTAGTAATTTATACTTAGCATACAGCAGTGATCAATCTATGTGTTATTTCGCGAGCTTTTTTAATGTGCGTGCCGCGATTGAATGAGTTTCCTCGACTGCTCGAGTTTGTTTTCTTAAATTTTTCATTATCTTCTCATTTTTAAAAATGCAAAATCGCATAGAAAAAAATGAATTCATTTATGTAAAATTGTATGAAGTTAATTGAAAAATAACCTATTGAAATAGGGTAAAAAGTTAAAAAATAATTTGTGACCTACTTTCTTAACAGCGTTATAACAATGAACTATGGAAGACAGGAAACCCGAATTATACGTAACTAATGAATCAAATACATTAATCGTATTTAATGAAGTGATTATTGTGTACTGCATGAATAGAATTTTTTTTTGGCTAATAATATTTATATTTTAGCATTTTGTTACGTTTTTTTATTAAAAGAGTTAGACAATTTTAATTTGAAGCTTAACTGAAGTACGGAAGCCTAGTTTACGAATTGCATGTAACAAAAAAATATTTGCAAACTTTCCCCATTCTCACACAAGGGCCTTAAATGTTAATTCTTTTTAGGCACTGCTCACATTTAAGTCGAGAGAAAAAGAGAATTAATGTCCCATATAGGCCATAACAACCAACTGAACATAATAATAATAATGATTTCCAAACATATTTTCATAAGTTGCAATTATTTTACCCAGTTTCATTTAAAGTTTCTATTGATATGCAATTAAAGAATCAGGGTCAGCTCAGCCCTAAAACATACTCGGCCCCCGAGTCATCTCGGTCCTATTCCAACTCGGCACGGGTCAACTCGGCCCACTTTTCAATTTATTAATATATTAGTTTGTTTTATTATTGGAACCACATAATTAATATATGGACTTATTCACAAACGTGGAAAGATGTTTTCTTAAATTATTATTACATATTTGGTAATGAAAGAGTTTTCATGATTTGGGTTATAAAAACTTATTACAAGCCATCCTTGTGACATTGCAAAATACATTGCATGTTAATAAATGCAGTACATGTTGTTTTATGTATTTAAGAGAAAGAACAAACATTGAAATTTTATTACCAATCAATTACCATGTGTATGTTAAGGGTACTGATTAATCAGGTGATAATTCTAACTCCGCGCAACGGTTACGCTACGCTCAGTAACTATCTAAAAAAATCTTTAAGGGGAGATCACTGCATGGGAGATTGGTGATAATTATGATTCAAATTTGATAAATGACCACCTGCAACTAATTAGAAGCTTGTGATAATAAGTTAACACGTTTTTTTTTTTCCTTTTTCTTTTTTTTTTTGAAGATTACTTTACAAACAAAAAGCATCAAAGGAAACACATTTGTACTATATAAATTTTTAACAAATCTGCAAGAATAAACGTAATGAATTTCCTCTAAATATACTTTAATTCTGCAGAAGTACAATGTACAAGAAAAAGTAAATACATTTAATATGTTTTTTAAAAGTGGGCCAAGTTGACCCGTGCCGAGTTGGTATAGGGCCGAGTTGACTCTTTACCCAATTAAATATATTGATGAACATTAGAATTTAGGGTTTTTGGGATTATTCAGATAGTCTTTCACCTACATTTGTAAGAAGTGGCACACACCTACACCAAAGCAGAGACCTTATATAAGGTCTCTGACCAGAGGTTTTTTAACTTTTACTTTACACATTATGTTGATTTATAAGCCTTAAACTAATAAATGCACTAGACTAACATTTTCATGTAATCCTTTGTCCATTTTCTATCTAATACTCGACCTTAGGGGCATTTGCTTTGTTGTGACAGCTTCTGATTCTTTTGGCCACTGAAAGTTTGAATTAACATGTAACAGTAAACACTATCAAAGAATGACTTAATTTTATTTTCACATTAAACAGTTTTACCATTTCAAACGCCTGCATGCAATGAATAATTTATACATGTAGACTTTTCCATAGTTGATAAATTGACTGCTGCCATTATGAAGGTCATGTGACCCGTCTGGTCTGCTAAACCTCGCTCCAATGCTTAAGTAATTTAGTTCGGTATAACTTTGTATAATTTGAGCACATTTCAAGGTTACTTCCGGCCTTATGTCATGTTAATTTTACTTCAGAAAAAACATCATTTAATTATACTATTGTTAGTATTTTTGATGTTTTATTCCTTACTTGAACATATTATAAACTTTGTGTTAATATATGCTACCTGGTTAGTAGTAGTCATACACACATTAGAAAGAATGCGACTGTGGTAAACAAGTTAGTAAAATCATTAAAAAAAAACACAACAAAACAAAAATATTACCTACAGTAACACGCTTTGTGTGCCAACTTTAGAATTGCAATTCATCGTTGTGTTAATATTGATCGAGACATTAGAAGCATTTTACAATACTTTTCATACAAGTTACTTTGTAATTATGATCTCAGTTAACAACTCCGAAAACTGACAGAATTAAACATCTCGCTCAACAACCGCATGTTCACTAAGTTTTTACCAAAACCTGTTTTATACTTTGATACAGTTTCAAAGAATACTTGAAAATGAAGGTCAGTTTAGTGATTCTTTATAATCACACTGTCTTTCACTGTGTCCTGTGGTGTAAGGAATGTAGTTACATAATATGATGGTGACATTTGTTTTGATAAGTCACCGTTAATTGTCATTGTCAGTCTTGCTTGATCACTCACAGTTAATCACTTTAATTACTAAATTTGCTCTTTAGAAAATGCCTGAAGGCTGTAAAACGTGCTCATTTTTTGTGAATTTAAGAACATATAAATTCTTCCTTACAAGCAAGACATTCAAGAACTTATAGAATTAAGCATCTACATTTTGTCATATGGATCTTCTTTATTTTCTATATTTTATTTCTTGCATTTTAAAAAACATTCCTGTATACAACATGTGTGGTTGCGGGTGCAGAAAAAAAAGAATAGCTGCAAGGTACAAGTTTGTAAAATACTGATCATAAAATACTACATTTGCTTTCCTTCTTTTCATCATTATTAACATAATTATTGTTGATATTTCTTGTACTTAGGAAAAGAACATAATTATGATCTCTATATAACTGTACCTTTTAGTCAGTTTTTCTAAAGGTAGTTATGTGTACTTTTTCAAGCAGTTTCTCATGCAATTTTTGTTAAATAAAAAGAAATACAGTTAATCTACAGAAGAGTATCACAAGAACGTAACTTAATTATTCAACAGTTATGAGGTGTCTGTAAAAAAGGTTAAGAAATACATCGTTTTGCTTAGAAGAGCATGGGATGGATGTTGAAAATAAATGCTCCATGAGTACACGTGGTTTAAAAAAAATCTGTTTCTCTAACATTAAATGATACAAACACGTAACAACTATAAAGAACAGGACATTTTCTGTGCTCTGCAGTATAAAAGTGGTTCAGTTCGCAGATCTTTAATGGCGAACACAAGGAAGGTAAACAGGGAGATGCTAATTTATGGTACAGTCTATACTTAGGCTTATTCTGTGTTGCAGCTTTTGTTGGCATTATAAATTACAAAATATTTATAACAGTGAAATACCATTATGTTAAATGACTACATTTCAGGGGACATAGGAAACTATTATTATGGACAAGGTCATCCTATGAAACCACATCGTATACGTATGACACACAACTTGATTCTGAACTATGGACTTTACAGGAAAATGGAAATATATGTAAGTATTATCATAAAGTAGGCAAAAACAATCATCCATTAAATGGTACACAAAAGCAATCATGCTTAAATCATTAATGTTAAAGTATTGTTAATTTTTTGTAATCAAAAGTTATTTCCTGTTTAAGAAATACTTAAGTATATATACGAATCATGTTTTAACTACCATGATATCACAAAAAGTGAAATTGAAAAAACATTAGAAAAAAATCAGGTTTATAACGAGTTAATCAATGTTTATTTTTTAAAGCGTCCTCACAAAGCTACCCAGGAAGAGATGACTAAGTTCCACAGTGATGATTATATCAAATTCTTACGAAGTATACGACCAGACAACATGTCCGAATATAACAAACAGATGCAGAGATGTAAGTCTATGAAATCTCTCTTTCTGTAAAGTCTTTGTTTTAAAAATTGAAGATACAGCATACTAAGAAATGACTGAATGACATTGATTTGAGTCATCTGATAGTCTAGCTTTAAACTACGTTAGTTTGAATTATAACTGATGAACGTGTCAAAGGTTTTTAGATGCTTTGAAATATTCAGTTTCCATACGAATCTTTTGCTGTCTGAACAGGTCACTGGTGTAAGTGTTCGCTTATATACTGTCAGAATATCTTCTAGATTATTTGCTTACATGTTTGGTATTAACAGAGAAACAAGTTGCTTATTTGCAATATTTCAGTTAATGTAGGAGAAGATTGTCCTGTATTTGATGGCATGTATGAGTTTTGTCAGCTGTCTACTGGAGGCTCTGTGGGTAAGTATTAAAGTGTAACAATCTCTCTACTCCTCAGCTGTACACAGAGTTAGACAAGGATAACCTTGTTTGGAGTTCATTAATTGACTGTTCAACTATATTGACTTTTTATCTGATAAGAAAGCTGGCATTTGTCAACTACTTAAAAGATAAAGGAAGCATATTTAAAGACTGAATGTTAACATAACACCAGGTGGTTTATAGAAATGTTTTCTTTAAAAATGTATTCTGTAGAAAGACACAAAGTGGTTTTGTTGAGTTGTAATTTGTATATAATTTTCCTTAGCAAGGCCTGGTAAGTTCCCAGTTCATGATTACATATAGTTTATACAAACAGAATAAATATCCGTAGCAAAGTTTTTCAAATATCCTTTTCACAAAAAGCTTATTTTGTATTTTTAGCTGGAGCAGTGAAGCTGAACAAACAGGCAGCAGACATTGCAGTGAACTGGGCAGGAGGTCTTCACCACGCCAAGAAGTCTGAAGCATCTGGTTTCTGTTATGTCAATGACATTGTGCTTGCAATTCTGGAACTTCTCAAGTATGACTCATTGATATTGTATTAGGTAGTTTTAAGGTGTAATTTTGCAATGTAGACTGTGATTCTGAGATATTATTACAAGAATGATTTAGAATGGATGTTTGAGAATCGCAAGCTTAAAATAGTTTTTAAGTACCCTTCAATGGCCCATCTCTGCCTTGGTAGACAGCAGTAAATAGGCCTGTAAGTAGTACACCTTCTGTTGGTTATATCTGATGACTCATTAATTTCAGTATTCTTGTATGTTTAGAAGACCTCTCTCATACTCTATAGAGGCGTAATTGTTTAAACTTCAGAGCTTTTCATGTTAAAAGCCAGGCTAGTAAAAAAGAGTCATTCACCCTCAAATATTATATCATAATTTGTGTTTCAGCAAAAAGTACTGCTATGTTTGACAAAAGTATTCCTTTGGAAGAGATAAAGTTAAACTTCAAACCATTAAGTACTGCCTCAATATATCAAATTGTTGAATCATTTCTTACTTGTAGATATCACCAGAGAGTGTTATATATAGATATTGACATTCATCATGGCGATGGTGTGGAGGAGGCATTTTATACAACAGACCGTGTTATGACAGTCTCATTCCATAAATACGGAGAGTACTTCCCTGGAACTGGTGATCTTAGGGTAAAGATCTACTGTAGTTCTTGTTAGCAGCATTCAGATGTAATAGAGTTGTTCATTTTTCTGCTCTTTCTTATAGATGCTTGATTTGGCAAATTTAGAAGTTCTCTTCTGGGGATATGGAATCTTGCACTGATTTATTTTGAACAGTATTTAGATTAATAGTGCATGCATAATAGGTTTTTTCTAGGCTGTTCAAAAGCCAAATGTCTAAAGACCTTAAAATAGTTGAATTTATAAGTATGTGAAATGGCTTTGTTAGTGAGACTACCTTTCAACTTGATATGGATTCAAAGACTTGAAATAGAAAGTTGGTTTGTCAGGATTTTATGTTGCAAGTAGAGATGTTTATACCACAAAAAAAATATTATTACGATTTTACATTAGAGGTCAGATAAGTAAAATAATATGTTATATTTAATCAGGATATAGGAGCTGGCAAAGGGAAGTACTATGCTGTCAATTTCCCACTCAGAGATGGTATAGATGATGATGCCTATGAAACAATCTTCAAACCAGTAAGTTGTTTGTGTGGTTTAAACTCATTTATTTTACAATGATTTGCAAGTTTTGGCAGCTTCTATCTCTCTTGGTGACCTCTTCCTTGTTTCAAACCAGTTCTTGCACAAAAAGTGTGGAATTCAGAAAGTCACTGGAGACATTCACCTCTTGTGGGATTCAAACCAGTGACCTACAGATGTGGAGTCTAGCACTTTAACCCCTTAAACTGTCTACTTGGAAGTCATCTGTTTGGCTTAAAATGAGTTCAGTGTGATATCAGGTTTTAAGACGTACTAACAGAGGCATATGTAGCAGAGGTATAATACGGCACTTCTGCTTCTTTGCCTATCAGCTAGCTTTTATAGGTACTTGGTAGAGTGTTTGCTTTGTGATCTAGGGTAACAAAGTTCAAATCCAGCTCAGGAGCAGGGCAAGTGGATTTTTCTGGATTACACATATATTGTCTTGAAGTTAACATGTTCATTGTTACATTGTTCATGTTGATAAAGCCATTAGGACAGGCATGTAAAATCTTGGAGAACTTGTGAACACATGCGTATCATTGTTACTGTAGGTAATGACAAAGGTTATGGAGATGTATCAACCTAGTGTTATAGTGCTACAATGTGGTGCTGATTCTCTCTCAGGGGATAGACTGGGCTGCTTTAACCTCACTCTTAAAGGTAAGAGAGGTTGTCCGTCTTGAAAAAATAACATCTTCAATCATATTAATAAATGTAGGCAGTCCAGAGATGACAGTAAATTAATTTCTGTCTTCAAGACAAAAAGTCCACTAGAAGAAGTAAAGAAAGAGTGAAAGATTTTATTCATGTTTAGATGTTTAAATCTTGCTTTTTTATGGCATAAAGAAATACAGTTTTTAAGTCCTTTCCTTGGTAATTAACAACTAGAATATCATATCTAATATTAAAAACACATAATGGTTGCTGTGACAGTAAGTGATACCTTTATACATTTGTTTCAGGTCATGGTAAAGCAGTAGAGTTTATGAAGAAGTGGAACCTTCCATTAATGTTGCTAGGGGGAGGTGGTTATACTATCAGAAATGTAGCTAGGTGTTGGACTTATGAAACTTCTATAGCTCTGAGTGTAGAAGTAGCCAATGGTAATTGTTGTCAGAACTTTGTAGATCTTTGTAGATAAATGATAAAATATCATCTTTTGCCATACTTTAAAATTTTAATTTTTCATCAAATCTATGTGAAAAATATGTTGTTTTTGATGTAAACTCAGCACAATATTTTAATCATTAGAATGATTCAGGAATGTTATGTTAACAAATATGTAACCAGAACTTGTAGGTTGTGATATATGACAAAGTTATGTATCAATAATTCACTATTTCAGAACTTCCATACAATGATTACTTTGAGTATTATGGACCAGACTTTAAGTTGAACATCAGTCCATCAAACATGGCAAACCAGAACACAGGAGAATATTTAGAAAAGATCAAGTAAGTTTATCTATGCCTTCAGTATTTGGATGGGAACTAGCTTAATTTTTTCTCTTGTCTTTCCAGTCATACTTGATAAGTTTTAAATTGTATGAAAGTAGAGTATTCCAGGAGTGCATGATTTGGGTACTTGTTAGTTATATCCATAGAAAATTCATGATGCTTTACAACACCTGGCTTGGAGACTTGCTAGGTAGATTAAGTTTACTCTGGAGTTACTTGTACAGTGGCAATGTCCATGGTCAGATGGTTAAGGTTGATAACTGATAAACATTTGATCTATCATTAACACAACTTCTAGAGACATAACATAAACTCAACCGTTGAATGTGAAATTTAAACCACACTTTGTATTAACACACTTATATGATTTATTTGGATATAATAGTTCAGCGTCATGTAATATGATATTTCATTTGCATTTTAAGATTCTGATATATATATATGGTACATGTACTCATTGAGTGAAAGTAGTAATAGCCTTTTGGGAGAAAATTTAGACAGGTCCAGTTGGTTATCTTTTGGATTGACAACCAGGTGAAAAACCTTGCTGTAATGATTAAAATTTTGTTGATTGTGTGCATAAAACCTTACACACTCAACCTAATTTAGCAAGTATGCATAATTAAAAGAGATATTTGTTGAAACCTTCATTATTTTTCTAATACTTTCAGTCCATACCAATGTCTTTCATTTACATATTTCAGAACAAGGTTATTTGAAAATCTGAGAATGTTACCTCATGCACCAGGTGTCCAGATGCAATGTAAGACTATTTCTCTCAGATCTGATATATATTCAGTGCTAAAATTATTCAAACGAGATGAAAATTGTTCTTTCATGTGTTCCATACTGAAATAACTTCCAAGAAATGGGCTTTTTGTTGCATCACAACAATTTTCACCCACTTATTTTGGTATTTCACTTTAGAATAACTCTGTAAATCAAACTAATAATAATCCCTTCTTGAAGATGATATGATTAATACAGTAAAACTGTATAGAAGATTAGTTTATCTTTGCTACTGAATTAGAAATACAAGATTGGAAATATGTAAAATCTGTATTTCAGCAATACCTGAGGATGCCCTGAATGATGAGAGTGATACAGAAGACAAAGAAAACCCTGACAGTAGAATCTCCAGTAAGGTTATTACAATTTAAAACAGAAAGATACAAAAACTCAATCTGAGAGACTTGTTTTGAAGTTTAAAACCAAGAACTGAATAAGTTTATACTGACACACAGAAACAGTTAAGTAAGAGAAGGCGCCATCAGTCAGTGGTCCTGTGGTAACAACCTGGATGTATAACCAGGTCCCGTGTCTCAGTGGTCCAGTGGTCACAATTTGGATGTTAAACCAGGTCCCGTGTCTCAGTGGTCCAGTGGTAACAACCTGGATGTATAACCAGGTCCCGTGTCTCAGTGGTCCAGTGGTCACAATTTGGATGTTAAACTAGGTTCCATGTCTCAGTGGTCCAGTGGTAACAACCTGGATGTTAAACCAGGTCCCGTGTCTCAGTGGTCCAGTGGTTACAATTTGGATGTTTAACCAGGTCCCATGTCTCAGTGGTCCAGTTGTTACAATCTGGATGTCAAACCAGGTCCCATGTCTCAGTGGTCCGGTGGTAACAACCTGGAAGTATAAACAAGGTCCCATGTCTCAGTGGTCCAGTGGTCACAATCTGGATGTTAAACCAGGTCCCGTGTGTCAGTGGTCCGGTGGTAACAACCTGGATGTTAAACCAGGTTCCATGTCTCAGTGGTAACAACCTGGATGTTAAACCAGGTTCCATGTCTCAGTGGTCCAGTGGTAACAAGCTGGATATTAAACCAGGTCCCAATCTGGATGTTAAACCAGGTCCTGTGTCTCAGTGGTCCAGTGGTAACAACCTGGATGTTAAACCAGGTTCCATGTCTCAGTTGTAAAAACCTGGATGTTAAACCAGGTTCCATGTCTCAGTGGTCCAGTGGTCACAATCTGGATGTTAAACCAGGTCCCGTGTCTCAGTGGTCCTGTGGTAACAACCTGGATGTTAAACCAGGTTCCATGTCTCAGTGGTCCAGTGGTAACAAGCTGGATATTAAACCAGGTCCCATGTCTCAGTGGTAACAACCTGGATGTTAAACCATGTCCCATGCCTCAGTGGTCCAGTGGTAACAATCTGGATGTTAAAACAAGGTCCAGTGTATCAGTGGTTGAGATGTTATAACCTGGATATTAAACCAAGCTCCCCTGTACGGTGCTAAACAGGGAGTTTTGAAAAGCACTAGAGGAATGTCTGGAATGGGACGCTTTCTTCAGCTTGCATTGTCCCCGGCATGCTGAAATGACTAAACTCTTAGTAGGGATCTTTCATACGAGCAGCTGGAAGCAATGATAAGTAAACTGAAAAAGATAGATAGAGCATTTCTTGTAGACATTTCAAGTTATCATTGACAAGTGTCTTCACAAAATAAGGGCCTTAATACAGTAAGACATTGGCTACTTCTACCAGAATGAGCCAGAAGGCTCAAAGAAGGTATGCAATTTTGGTTTATATTTTGTTTTTATTTAAAGTCCGTGCCAGTGATAAGCGCATACACTGTGATGAAGAATTTTCCGACTCGGAGGATGAGATGTCTGGACCAAATGAGGGAGGTGGACGCAGGGACAGGGCGTCACATAAACCTAAACCCAAACGTCCCAAGACAGAAGATGAGAAAAAGGTGGATGGAGTTAAAGGTATCAGTTTTGATTGAAAGTATTTACTTTCAATTTAGTGGTTCAGAATACTTGCATTGTTACTGACTAAACACTTTTATCTCTTACCTTTAGAGGGTCATGTGTTCAAGATTTACAGCTTCATTTAGGCATGTTAGAGAAGATAAAAAACAGGTCCTCCTGTTTAAAAAATGTTAATGTATATAATGAAAATAAATCATTGTTACCAGCCGTAAGATTGAGAAAACAATAGGAGATTATAAGAAAAAAGAACAAGGGACATTCTTGTGGAAGTTTGACATTTACAAAGTTAATAAACCCTCTCTCTTTAGTGAATGCTTTGGTTCTTTTGTTGTATTCTGGGAAACTTTTCAAACAACTGATATAGAAGGAATGTTCATGATGTTTTATGTATGAAATTAACTTACATACACATATATAACATTTAGCATGCTGACTGGTAGCTTAAACCTTTTGTTTTTTGTATTTTTCAGTTGAAACAAAGGAAGGAGAGAAGAAAGAAGTAAAGAAAGAAGCTGAGAACAGCAATGAGAATGCTAAAGACAAGGATCAGAATATGTAAGAATTAATTCTACAAATTAACCATGTTATATTCAAGTAATTTCAAATTGTTGATCAGTCAGTTTCATTTACCTTTACCTATAAATTTGATGACTACATCTTATATTGTTGCAGTGACAGTTTAAAAGGTCTAGAAACAGTTTTATTTATTTGCCCATTTGTATGAGCAGTGCAGACAATTACAGATCTTTTTAAGTTAAAAAACAGTTTTTGTAATGCATGGCTAGGAAATGAAAGAGAATTTGGTTAACCTGTAAGATGTACCTTAACATTTACCTGTGTTTTCCTGATCATCTGTAAGGTGTACCTTTACGTTTACCTGTGTTTCTTCATCAGCTGTAAGATGTACCTTAACATTTACCTGTGTTTTCCTGATCATCTGTAAGATGTACCTCAACATGTACCTGTGTTTTCCTGATCACCTGTTAGGTGTACCTCAACATTGACCTGTGTTTTCCTGATCACCTGTAAGATGTACCTCAACATTAACCTGTGTTTTCCTGATCATCTGTAAGCTGTACCTCAACATTGACCTGTATTTTCTTGAATACCTGTAAGGTGTACCTTAATATTTACCTGTGGTTTCCTGATCATCTGTAAGGTGTACCTTAACATTTAGCTGCCTTTTACTTATCACCTGTAAGGTGTACCTTAACATTTACCTGCATTTTCCTGATCATCTGTAAGATGTACCTTAACATTAACTTGCGTTTTCCTGATCATCTGTTAGGTGTACCTCAACATTTACCTGTGTTTTCCTGATCACCTGTAAGATGTACCTCAACATTTACCTGTGTTTTCATGATCATCTGTAAGCTGTACCTCAACATTTACCTGTGTTTTCCTGATCACCTGTAAGATGTACCTCAACATTTACCTGTGTTTTCCTGATCATCTGTAAACTGTACCTCAACATTGACCTGTGTTTTCTTGATCACCTGTAAGGTGTACCTTAACATTTACCTGTGGTTTCCTGATTATCTGTAAGGTCTACCTTAACATTTAGCTGCCTTTTCCTTATCACCTGTAAGGTGTACCTCAACATTTACCTGCATTTTCCTGATCATCTGTTAGATGTACCTAAACATTAACCTGTGTTTTCCTGATCACCTGTGAGATGTACCTCCTGATCATCTGTAAACTGTACCTCAACATTGACCTGTGTTTTCTTGATCACCTGTAAGGTGTACCTGAACATTTACCTGTGGTTTCCTGATTATCTGTAAGGTCTACCTTAACATTTAGCTGCCTTTCCTTATCACCTGTAAGGTGTACCTCAACATTTACCTGCATTTTCCTGATCATCTGTTAGATGTACCTAAACATTAACCTGCATTTTCCTGATCATCTGTTAGATGTACCTTAACATTTACCTGTGTTTTCCTGTTCACCTGTAAGGTGAACCTTAACATTTACCTGCGTTTCCCTTATCACCTGTAAGGTGTACTTTAACATTTACCTGTGTTTTCCTGATCATCTGTTAGATGTACCTTAACATTTACCTGTGTTTTCCTGTTCACCTGTAAGGTGAACCTTAACATTTACCTGCGTTTCCCTTATCACCTGTAAGGTGTACCTTAACATTTACCTGCGTTTTCCTGATCATCTGTTAGATGTACCTTAACATTTACCTGTGTTTTCCTGATCATCTGTTAGATGTACCTTAACATTTACCTGTGTTTTCCTGATCATCTGTAAGGTGAACCTTAAAATTTACCTGCGTTTCCCTTATCACCTGTAAGGTGTACCTTAACATTTACCTGTGTTTTCCTGATCATCTGTTAGATGTACCTTAACATTTACCTGTGTTTTCCTGATCATCTGTTTGATGTACCTTAACATTTACCTGCGTTTCCCTTGTCACCTGTAAGATGTACCTAAACATTAACCTGCGTTTTCCTGGTCATCTGTTAGATGTACCTTAACATTTACCTGCATTTTCCTGATCATCTGTAAGAGGTATCTTTACATTTACCTGTGTTTTTCTGATCACCTGTAAGATGTACCTTAACATTTACCTGTGTTTTTCTGATCACCTGTAAGATGTACCTCAACATTTACCTGTGATTTCAGGGAGGAGAAAGAAAAACCTGCTGCACCTGAACAGACAGAGAAGAAAGGTAAGAGGGAGACTCAGTTTGGTTGAGTTTTGATATGTTAGGAATCTTATACTTTACAACAATCATTTTTAATGATAATTGAAATTAATTGTTGTAAAAATATTTGTCAAGACAGTAAAAGCAAACTTTGTCCATGCTGAAGTTTTCATAGTTATTTAATGAATACTCAGACATTTGTTAGTCTTTGTGCTTATGCCAGGGTTATATATAAGAGTACAGAGTTTAATGAATAAATAAAAGTTTGAACTTGTTATGATAGATTGATATTACTGTTTCAGCAATGGATTCAGCCCCTGCAGAAGCCCCATCTGAAGAAAGTAAAGAAGCTGCTAAACCAGAGGAAAAACCAGCTTCATAGTTCAGTCTGACATTGTCTTGTACATGTTAAACATTGGCAGCATTTTTATGAAAGAAAATGTTTTGAGGAAGAAAATTGTCAGATAAAACAATATCTCTTGCCAGGTTTTGTTCTTGGTGTAATATACAGTATGTCTTTAGAGTCATGGACATTAGAAAACAGAAGTCTGATTGCTGTGGTTACAGCATCACAGACAGAACAGTTATTCAATCACTATTAGATAAATGCCTGCAGGCAGTGCAGAAATGAAGTTTTAAAAACTGAGATCAAATAGCTTGTAGCGCTTCATAAAAATCTAATGTTAAAAGATCTGAATAAAACCGGTTTGTGATTATCTAGCATTTAAGCTCTTAGGGAACAATTTCATCTTTATAAATTTGGAGTACAGAAGAACAAATTTAAATGTTTTTTCTTGATATCAGTTTACTTCTGTGTTGTGGTAGCTAGATACAAATGTGAATCAATGATAAATGTAATATGTATTAGGTTTATTTAGTGCTGCTTATTATTTTATCATTTCTCAGCCGAATGAAGCAATAGCATCCTAACATTAATGAGATAAATTTTGAATAGTTTCAAATCTTCTGATAAATCTTACTTAGCAAATAAGTAAATTTCAGTCTGCTGTGACATGCTTTGAAGACTACTTGAACATAATTTCATTAATCGTTAGACCATTTAGTCAGATTATTGTTATGAAGGCCAGACCCTTTTCTCAAGTCAGTGAAGTCATTAAAGAAATTAAAAAATCAAAATCATGTGTTACAAGAAAGGATGCTGTGTGCAGCTGTGACATTTTGTCTTATTTACCATCATTCTGGCATTTTGAGTTTTTGTCAAGAAATATCAAGATAGCGAGTGCCATTGGTATTGAAGGATTTTACTTTTTGTACTCATCTTTCACTATTGAAGCATATCTTTCCTAGAATTACCAGGATGCATTTTAGAAACATTGTGCTGATATAAAAGAATTACAGAGAAATCTTGTAACTTTTATATTGGTAATTGTCAAATAAATTATCATTTACATGCATGACAGTCATGTTTTCATTGTCCATCTTCATAAAATATTCATTATGGAAATTTGGAAATAAATTTCTTAGAAAATTGTTGTTTATCTTTTCAGTAGCTTGACAGAAGAAATAAGAAGAAATATTGATATAAAATGTGTCTTCACTGTTTTTCTTTTTTGACAGTGGTTAGAACAATAAAACCCAGGTTGTAAAGACATAGATTATTTTAGCAAAAGAGTAGCTTCAGCCAATGAACAGAGATTTTAGGGGGTAAACCATTGGATAACTAATGGATCTCACAGCTGTAGCACAGCTCAGCCCCTCAGACCAAACTATTACAATCATAAAAGTACCATTTTTTATCACTTTTCCTCAAAAGGTCTTGAAAATAAGTTTATCACCCTTGTATTCATAAGAATATGATGCAAGAATCTCAATTTAATATATTTCATCGAGATATAGATAACAAAGATAAGCAACTCCCTATATAACCAATTACCTGTGTAATTTATCACACATCAGTAGAAATGACCAAAAATGGCTTGTTTTGTAGCAGATAAAACTTAAAACTTTATTCCACATTCATAAACTACATTTTCAGAAAGTCTGAAATGCCCATTACAGCTGCAGTAACACAGCTTCTATTTTGATTGAAGTGTTATCAAAAAACAGGTAGAACTAACATCAAGTTGAAAACAGATCTTATTTTGTCCTAAAGTAAAACGGGCATGTTTTACATTATGAGTGTTATATACCTGAATATTGTTTAAAATATGAAAGTAATTTTATTTCTAGCTATAGTTTAATGTTTAAAATTTTAAAAATGTATTATTAAAATCGGTATGACTCATGGTCTTACAGTTATAGGATACTTGACATCATGTCATGTGTGATATTTTACCATTTTTTAGAGTAGCATATCTCTGTAATCTATGTCTCTGATTTCACAAATTTTCAGAGGTTAGATTTTTTCTATTCATAAAATTTCTTTCATTAAAAAGATGTCCACTTGAAAAAAGACAACAAAACAGTAAGAATAACTCATAAATTACTTCATTACAATCCAAAACCTGATAGGAAAGTGTTTATTTTGATTTTGGTTATGAAGAGCTTATTTTACCAATCTCGTGCCAAGTACATGAACTTTTTCTCTCAGAAAATCTAGATATACCCTACGTAGTAATTTTGGAAATAGAACAATTAGGCATTATGATGCCATGTAGCCTATTTCCCAGGTAAACAATCAAAACCTGAGAAACGGTTGTGAGCAGGTGTGCCAATCAATGCACAGACACTTGTTTAGAAGAGAATATAAGGCATTTATGAATGTCCAGTATACAGTATATGCCTTATATTCTCTTCTAAACAAGTGTCTGTGAATCAATGCACTAATTTGTCATTTTGAAACAGTGTGTTTCAACATGCTTAAATAGTGAGTTTACAATGATAAAAAATGATGATTGCAGTTCTACAACAGATACACTTGGAACAATAAAGTGAATTAGAACTTGAACCCTGTTTACAAAAATGTTTTAAAATGATTTCTATCCCAGTATGTAGTATGTTTCAGATAACTAATTTTTATCAAGTTTATTTTGGCAGTTAATGACCTTATTTAAAGATATAATTTACAAATAAAATGGAACCGGATGTGTTGGGACTAGTTGATGTTCAGTTTTTAAGAATGTTTTACTGCATAAATATCTCCATAGAATGGAATGTATACGTCCGGTATATACAGTCGAAAATATGAATATATATTTTTGATCGGGATTTTACAGAAACACAGATAACTGAGAAGAAGTTTTGATTTAAAAGTATCTACAGTAACATACAAACTCTTTTCTCCCATTTCCCGCAAAAAATAAAATTGCCGTAGTAAAATTTCTCGTTAACTGCAGATTATTAAGTAGTCTGCAATTTGGTTCAGTGGCTTAAATGGGTAAAAGAAAGAATGATAGTGGATCTCAAAAAGGTTGTGAATGATTTCTTAAAAGCTATTTTATTATTGAACCAAGAGTGCGTGTCTTTAGTGTAATAGTAACCGGATATAATTTTAATTGTAAACAAATACTCCAAAACAGCACAGTTTAACCATCTTTACTTACCCATTGTGGATATTTCAGAGCATTCTACTTGAGGTATCTGTATGTTCTAAAGGTGATGATACAGCTGTCTCTTAAAATTGGTACAGTAAAATAAAGGCAGTGTCTAGAGGTACGGATCCGTACCCCTAGACCGGAAGTCTAGAGGTACGGATCCGTACCTCTAGACAATACTACTAGGAATGTCTAGGGATACGGACCTTCTTTTAATATATAATTAAGCATTAATTTATGTTAGAAGAAACTCGGTTATAGTGGTTTTCAGAGTTTTTATTGTTGAACAGACTAAAATTATCTTAGAGTGAAAATGACTTCGATTTTCAGTTCCCGTTTCCGACGATATATTGCGAGTAATCTGGAATCCAAACTTGCTTACGAAAAGAGGAACATATCGTTGTCATCTATTTTCAAGTTATAGCTGAACCTAAATGTTCGTGACAAATGACTGTTTCTATAGCTTCTGACATCCTAATGCAAAAATAATGGGAAAATATTAGGTTCAGCAGAGACGTATATATGTCTACGTCTCTGGGTTCAGCTACATCCAGGCCACACCACGTGGAGGAAGTCCCTTCGTTGCCTTTTTTTTTTTAGCCAAAAAGACCGAATGAGCTAGTGAAATAAGTACTAACATTGCTTTTTATGAATCTAGGTAGTTCTATCGCAAAGAAAAGTTCACATAAACCTATTAATGTTGCATACTTATGATTTGCCTTAGAGTTTTTACAGTCATGATATAATTTTTTTCCACATTTCTCTAGTAAAAGTTCATTCAAGTTGATACTTTTTTCTTTTTTCATTAACAGTCACTATTTACATTGTTATTTTTACAGTCACTATTTACATGGTTTTTGAGTTCTGTTTACAACGTCAGTCTTATGTAGGCAACCCGAGAGTACCTCACTGACATCAGACTGGCACACGTACGTTTTATCCTGAGAACACAAAGAAGTTTCCAAGTCTGATGTCTTCCTCCACATGGTGTGGCCTGGATGTAGCTGAACCTAATATTTTCCCATTATTTTTGCATTAGGATGTCAGAAGCTATAGAAACAGTCATATGTCACGAACATATAGATTCTGCTCTAACTTGAAAATAGATGACAACGATATGTTCCTCTTTTCGTAAGCAAGTTTGGATTCAAGATACTCGCAATGTATCGTCGGAAACGGGAACTGAAAATCGAAGTCATTGTCACTCTAAGATAATTTTAGTCTGTTAAACAATAAAAACTGTGAAAACCACTATATCCGAGTTTCTTCTAACGTAAATTAATGCTTAATTATATATTAAAAGAAGGTCCGTATCCCTAGACATTCCTAGTAGTATTGTCTAGAGGTACGGATCCGTACCTCTAGACTGCCGGTCTAGGGGTACGGATCCGTACCTCTAGACACTGCCTAAAATAAACAGAAATTTCTTTAGCAATGTTCTGTAGTCTACTAGAAACCACCACAATAGTGGTGGAAAATAGATTGTGAAGTCCCTCAATTCTAACTAACTTACGATCATTTTACACTTGCGCAATTGGAAACCTATTGAAATACATATTCTGTTCAAATCTGTTCCACAACCCCCCCCCACCCCCCCCCAAAAAAAAAACAACAAAATATATATATATACAACAGTTTTATTTACATCAGTTTTAGCTGGTGGGGGTGTGCACACAGTGAATGCTATAGCCATTGAAAAAAGTGCACTATTTCAAACTACGAAAGCTGTACATGATAAACTAGTTTTGTGCATGTAATTAGCCTTGTTGCTTAAAAATTAGGATAGAATTAATGCCTGTTATCTCAGTTCACAGTACAGGGTTCACATACAGTTGTTAAAATGTTAGCCACTGCAGCCACTTTTCCAATAATGGATGTTAAATCTGCAAATATCTTATCTGCCACTACAGACGTATTTTTCAACAAACTTAATTGAGACATACATCATCTGAAGCAGGAAATTTAGCTCTTTCACCACATGTATATTTTTTGTCTTTTTTCCAAGTCGTAACAGTTTGACAATAATAAAAAAAATGTCTATTAATGGGACAAACCATCAATGCCAAATTAATGAGGCTAGTCCCTAGCAGGGTAAACTAGGGGTATAATAGGAACTTCCTTTCATTTTCCTTATCACCTAGCAGACTTGTGGTTAAATAAGTAGGTCAGTAATTGACTACTTTGTTACTTTCTTTTCAGATTACACTTACTATGGATTCCTCTAAGTTATTACATTATCATGATAACATATCATTACTCTTAAGAAAAGGTTATGCAGCTATTTCCTGGAGCAGAAATTAAGGCATATATCTTCATGTAAAGTTTATTTACAAAAAGTTGAATGATATATTTCAAATTGAAACATGTTTATGTATGTAGCATATGATAAATTGTGATAAGGCCTAAAAAAAAAATTGTTCTGTTCGGGTCACCCGACCCTACCTAAAAATATGCCCGACCCTACTGTTTTTTTTAGGTCTGTCAAAAAAAAAAAAAAATTGTAGCACTTCGTGTTGTAGAGGTACGGTACGGTGCGGATGGATTTTATTGCCGCACAGTAACAAAATGGCGGCTCAGGTCGTCAGTGTGTATAAAACTGCGTGTGATCGCTATCACACGGCAGAACGTTGGGGGTTTAAAATTATTTCTTCAAAGATGTCATTTGAAGAGTTGGAAATGATGTTCTTGTGCCTAATGTTCTATACTAGCAGGAACCTGTAGTCGCAATATTAAAGCTTTAGCTTGCATTGACTAGCTAATGGTTAAATATGGTTGCAATTGTCAATCAGTCAATTGAGGGATCATAGGTTTGAGGAGCCAGAATGGTTTGAACTGATTCTACCCATGAAGACCAAATGTCTATAATGGTAAAAAAAAAAAAAAAAAAATCCTACCTACCCTACCTAATTATAGAGAGCATGTTACCCTAACAACACTAATTTTTTTTTAGGCCTAAGCAAGAGTTTGTACTGTATCAGCATAAATGAAAAATAGAACAGCAGAAGTATTGTCAGAAATTTAACGCTGTTCAAGGCATTATCAGGGATGTGAAAGAGCATTTACAACAGTTATACTGTACTTATGACCATTTTTAGAACAGAACAGATGTTTTGTTAAGATATGTTCAGAGTTCATTGTCTAGATATATATAAACTGTTCACAGCATACAACATACTTCATACTTGGCAAAGTGTCATATGTTTTCACCTATGTGCAATAGATGCATCTCAGGAAGAAAAGAGACACATGTGTCCTATGTAAGAGGAAGCGATTAGGGCTATCCAGCCTGTTCAGGTTAAATGGCATCATATTTGTGTAAAAATTTAGTTGATTGGATAGAAAGATTGATGTCCATTCTGTTTTGTATAGAAAATGAGGCAACAGCATCGCCAACATTCCATAACTTCACTGACCAGGAGGTGATGGAAATTAGAAGGGATCTCATTTCTTGGTACGATGCACACAAGCGTGACCTGCCATGGAGGAGGTATGCAGCACATTCTGATGTTAACCAAAGAGCCTATGCAGGTAGGTAATGACAAAGAATCTATCTTAAAGACTGTAGCAGTGAATGTAGTTGTAAGACTTTAACTAATATCCAAACTTCTCTACAAAGTAAATATTAGGAAGTCTAGTGTTGTTGGATTTACAAAGAGTCTTAAAATTACCTGAGAAGTATATCTAGCTGTGAACCGATTTCGTGTGAAATTTGATGGATGGATTGTTGTAAGACATTTTTTTGTTTTATTTGTTTTTTTGCTTCTTAAAATTTATACCTTTTATTTGTGGTGTTAGAACTTTGCTGCAAATAATTACGTCTGATGACCATTTCCTATGCCAGCTGTCCATATCTCAGCAGATGTAGTATACATGTAATTAAGACAACTTTTCTTTATGCATAATTATGTCTCACCCCATGTAGTGGTAGATGCAGACATTTTGATGTTGGAATGTCTGGATGTCACAAATCATGTCCGCTTCATAACTTTGTCATTCTTTGATGGATGTTGAAATAACAGAAACGTTAATGACCATAAGACAATATGTCATGCACAAAAACCAGTTCCCTACCTCTAATGTCAAGGTCACATTTAGAGGTAAAAGGTAAAAACTGCAGTATTTTTTTTGTGTGTCCACTCCATAAACTGTCATTCCTTGATGGATTTTGAAATTATTTGGCAGAAATGTTGACTAGTGTGTAAAGCAGTATTGGGGGTAGGGGAGAGGGGAGACAAATGTTTTTGTTTCAACAGCAAATACTAGTTTAGTTAACTGATTTCAATAAATATGACTGATGAATCGAATGAAGTGAACAAATTTACATGATTCTTTCTATAAATCAGTTTATAAATAAATCTGCAGCTTCTTTTCCATACTTATACATTTACATTTCTGACAGTTTACAATTTAAAGCCTAACTGTCATCAAATTTTCATTTACATTGTTAGCTCACCTGAGCACAAAGTGTGAGCTATTGGGATCATTGATTTTCCAGCATGTGTTGAGTGTTGTCAACAATTTGACTTGAATGACCTCCTAAACCACTAAGGCAACTTTAATGAAACATGCCTGGGATATTCCTTACATGAAGCACTACCAAAAGTGTTCAAAGAGTTGAATTTCATCAAGAACTTTGGTTGCTTTGGCAACAGAAACGAAAAACTTTGAAAATCTTCTTGTCTGAAACCACAAGGCCCTGAGCCTTAAGATTTGGTAAGTAGTATTGTCTAGTGGACCTCTACCAAGTTTTTTTAAATTAAACCCCTAGGGTCAAATTTGGCCCAGCCCCGGGGGTTCAATTGATGTTACATAGGCTTATATAGGGAAAACATTGAAAATCTTCTTGTCTGAAACCACAAGGCCCTGAGCGGAGCCTTAACATTTGGTATGTAGCATTGTCTAGTGGACCTCTACCAAGTTTGCTTAGATTATACCCCTAGGGTCAAATTTGGCCCAGTCCCGGGGACCAATTGATTTTATATAGGATTATATAGAGAAAACTTTGAAAATCTTCTTGTCTGAAATCACAAGACCCTGAGCCTTAAGATTTGGTATGTAGCATTATATAGTGGACCTCTTCAAAGTTAGTTCAAATTATACCCCTAGTGTCAAATTTGGCCTTGCTCTTGGGGTCAATTGTTTTTACATAGGCTTATATTGCGAAAACTTGAAAATCTTCTTGTCTGAAACCACAAGGCCCTGAGCGGAGCCTTAACATTTGGTATGTAGCATTGTCTAGTGGACCTCTACCAAGTTTGCTTAGATTATACCCCTAGGGTCAAATTTGGCCCAGTCCCGGGGACCAGTTGATTTTATATAGGATTATATAGAAAAAACTTTGAAAATCTTCTTGTCTGAAACCACAAGGCCCTGAGTCTTAAGATTTGGTACATAGCATTGTCTAGTGGACCTCTACCAAGTTTGTTCAAATTATACCTCTGGGGTCAAATTTGGTCCTGCCTGGTGGGTGGGGGGGGGTTGGTTGATTTTACTTAGGCTTATATAGAGAAAACTTTGAAAATCTTCTTGTCTGAAACCACAAGGCCCTGAGCCTTAAGATTTGGTATGTAGGATTGTTAAATTTATTTGCAGAATTTTCTGAAGCCTAGCACAATACCAAACTATTATAAAGTTAACAATTTAAAAGCAAAATCTAAAAAATAATTCAAATAACTATAATAATATATCATTGACCTTGGATCCAAGCATAACGTCTTCATTCAGTTTATTCTTTTGTATTGTCATTGTCAAGACAGTGTCGGGCATTTCTTAAATACCCTAATCAGTGAAATTCCCATTAAAATAACAAAGGATGTGTGTTGTATTTAAAGCATTGAAACAGCTATAAATTATTATGTAGAAAGAAAAAAGCAATATATTGTAAGAGGTTCACAGATAAACTTGATGCTTCTGTTAAAGATTCTTAACGGTTGTGGAAGCAGATAAAACTATTTTGTCGTGATAACCAGAGTAATACAATTAGTATTGATGATTGGTATAGTCACTTTAAAAATGTATTTTCGTGTGATGTTGCGAATGATGACGTAAATGTAGAGGTAGACTATAACCTTGATGATGTTGAGTATGCTATATTCAATAGTGAAATTACTGCTGATGAAGTTCACGATGCTGTCAAGAGTTTAAATATTAAAAAAGCTGCATCTGGCAACTTGGTTGCTGAGCATTTTGTCTATGGCATTGATGTGTTATTACCTTTTTTAACTAAGTTGTTCAATAGAATATTTAATTCAGGTGTTTTTCCCGAGAAATGGACAATTTGTATTATTATACCCCCACCACAAAATGTGGGGGGGTCTATAATGAATTTGCTTTGTCGCGTCCGTCGGTCGGTCAGTCCGTCCGTCTCCATTATCGTGTCCGCTCTATAAATCATATACCAATTGAAGGATTTTCTTCAAACTTGGCTGAAATGTTCACCTCAACAAGGGAATGTGCAGAACCCATGTTGACTATGTGTCAGCTCAAGGTCAAGGTCACAATTGAAGGTCAAATATCAAACAATCAAATATTAGACATTATGTCGTGTCCGCTCTGTAAGTCCTACACTAATAGAAAGATTTTCTTTAATCTTGGCTCAAATGTTCACCTCAACAAGGGGATGTGCAGAACCCATGTTACCCTTTTACCGGCTTAAGGTCAAGGTCACACTTGAAGGTCAAAAATTGACTTAGAAAATATTCTTAAATTTTAACATGTATTTGAATATTTCTGAAACTAAAAAACTTATTTGCTTGAAACTTAAAGTATATATGAAGTGTCACATATAGGATATGCAGGTCAAGTTCATAACTCTTTATTGCATTTTGACAAAGTTATGCCCCTTTTAAAGTCTTCAAATTTACATACAATCAAATATTAGACAAGATGTTGTGTCCGCTCTATTAATCTTAAACTAATGGAACAATTTTCTTCAAACTTTACTCAAATGTTCAACTCAACAAGGTTATGTGCAGAACCCATGTTACCTTTGTGCTGGCTTAAGGTCAAGGTCACACTTGAAGGTCAAAATTGACTTAGAAAATGTTCTTAAATTTTACATTGTACTTGAATATTTCTGAAACTAGCACAGGTACTTGCTTGAAACTTAAAGATATATGAGGTATCACAAGTAAGATATGCAGGTCAAGTTTCATAACTCTGTATTGCATTTTGACAAAGTTATGCCCCTTTTTAAGTATTTTAATTTACTTACAATCAATACTAGACAATATGTCGTGTCAGCTCTATAAATTCTATACTAATGGAAGGATTTTCTTCAAACTTGACTCAAATGTTCACCCCAACTGGGCAATGTGCAGAACCCATCTTACCCTTGTGCCAGCTTAAGGTCAAGGCCACACTTGAAGGTCAAAAATTGACTTAGAAAATGTTCTGAAATTTTAACATGTACTTGAGTATTTCTAAAACTAGAACAAGTAAGCTCAGTATGCAAAGTTTTTCCACTCTTAATTACATTTTGACATAATTATGTTATTTTCTTAACTTCACTGCTTTTGTTTGTTTTAGTACATTGGGAAAATGAAAGGTTATTTGAAACTGTTTCAGACATGATTTGACAATATATATTTATACTGTTACCTGTACAATTTGTTTGTCTTTTTCACCAGAGATAATTTCTTTTTATGTGTATGTATTTGTGCCACTAAAGTTATTCCCTTAACCACCTTTCTATGTCGTCTTCTGTCAAGGACATTGGTGGGGGTATGAATCGCATTCAGCGATAGTTCTAGTTATTCCTGTACATAAAAAGGGTAACAGAAACAATCCTGACAATTATAGGGGTATTTCACTAATTGATATTTTCAGTAAAATTTATATTGCTATAATAACAAATAGAATCACTTTTTATTGTAATGCATATTGTAAAATATCTGAATCACAAGGAGGTTTCAGAAAAGGTTATTCAACAATTGATAATGTTTTTATATTATATTCTCTTATAAGTAAATATCTATGTAGAAAGGGTAAAACTATGTATGTGGCCTTTATAGACTTTTAAAAGGCATTTGATTCTGTGAACAGAAATAAATTGTACTCAGCACTCCAAAGGGTAGGTGTTAAGGGTAAATTATTTATGTGTATTCAAAGTATATATAAAACTGTTACAGCAACAGTTAAAAATAATCAAGAAATGTCTCCCTCATTTGACTGTCCATTTGGTCATGGACAGGGCTGTAAATTAAGTCCGATCCTATTTAGTTTATTTATTGATGAATTAAATGCATATGTTTCAAATAATAACTGTAAAGGTGTACAACTTACTCCAGATTTTATTGAGATATGTAGCTTATTATTTGCTGATGATGTGGCAGTAGTATCAGATACCATTAAAGGTTTGCAATTACAACTTAATAATGTACATTCTTATTGTTTAGAATGGAAGCTGAATGTCAACGTTGAAAAAACAAAAATTATTGTCTTTAAGAATGGTGGACAGCGACGTAGGCAGGAAAGGTGGTTTTATGATAATAAAGAAATAGAGGTTGTTAATGCTTTTGTCTATGTTGGAACATTATTTACAAGTAAAATGTTGTTGTATAAAATGGCTGAGAATAATGCTAACAAAGCTAAGAAATTATTTGTGTTGCTTATGAAAAGTATGAATGGCTTGAAACCAATCCCATATTCGACATTCTTTAAAATTTTTGATGTAAAAATTATGCCTGTGTTATTGTATGGAGTTGAATTATTGGGTGTTGAGAGGCGATATTGTATTGAAAAGATTCATTTGTTTGTGTGCAAGTATTTTATGAACACTCCCTTGAAATCTTGTAATGCTGCTGTGTTAGCTGATTGTGGAAGGTTTTGTGCAAATTGAAGCTTCAAAACGGTGTCTTAAATTTTGGATAAGGCTTTTAGGTTTGCCAAATGATAGATATGTTAAAAAATGTTATATCATGCTTAAGTACTTTGATCAGTTAGGTTTTAAAAATTGGGCTACAGACATTAAGGAAAAACTGTGTCAAAATGCAGTGTTCGAAATAAATCTGAAATCGAACTTGCCCATAGGGCAATTTTGAGGCGATTTCAACTTGCCCTTCTTTATTTTAATTTGCCCTACTTTATGTACGTGGAGAAACTCATTAAATCAACATGAAAACATACTGGAAACTGGTATTTATTTAAGTTCTAGTAATAAACTTTATCAATTTTATGTAATGTTATGGTTACTGATACTGTAACTTCGGTTCAAAGGTCATAATATCAGCAGAATCATTCACCACCCATTCTTATTTCACAGCACACCTCACTGAATTCCAAGAATGCTCTTTCAGCACACTCTAATCTTTCATTAAAATTCTGTTTATTTTCTCTCACACCACTCTCATTCATTTAAATGGTGTAGTGTTTTCATAGCAACAGTAGCAGATGGGTCCTTCTTTGCTTTTTCAATATAGAAAAATTTCAAATGTGCTTCAAACTGTTCATGACTTTGAAGGCAGTTCTTCCTGAAAATGGTCAAACCCGTTACAAATGACCCGGTATCTTCATATATTGTACAAATTTGCAAGTCATACAGCCTTTCTTAAATGACAACCAGGTAAATTACTTGAGCCAAGACATAGGGAAACATCTGTGTCTACTTTCCTTTTGATATTTTGACTTACTTTCGTCTTCATTTGGCAAAGACTTCTTTTTTTTGGCCGGAGGTACAGAACCTTTTTGAAAGATTGGGAACGTCGCCATTTTGCTACATTAATCAAGGCAGTTACATAAAACGAAATCTGATTGGATCACTTGATAAATCTGAACCAATGAAAAGTCCGGTTTACATTCTTAACGAAATATTTAGCGGAAAGCGCAAAAAGACCGAGAAATAGGCGTAAAGGATACAAAATAGGCGTAAAGAACAGTTTTTTTCAAGGTTGCCCGTCGGACAACTTCATTGACATTTTAACTTGCCTCTGTGAGTTTTTACTTGCCAGGGCAATCAGGCAGGCGGCTATTTCGAACACTGAAATGGTTTCGGTTATGTGTGGGAACAACAGAGAGTGGATAACCCAAAGAATTTCTTGACTGTGTATGTTAATAGGTTAAAAGATCAGTATTTACACACATGGAATAATGAATGTCTACAAAATAAAAAATTATCTTTGTATGTTCAATTCAAACAAAATTTTGAAGTAGAAAAGTATTTGTTAGTTGTTGATGTACTGAAATTTAGAAGTAGTTTAGCCATTTTTCGAACCTCTGCGCATCAGTTAATGATAGAAAAAGGACGACATATGAATATACCTAAAGAGGCTAGATATTGTAAATTCTGTGATAAATTAATCGAAACAGAGTACCATTTTTTAATGGTTTGTCCTCAGTACTCTGACTTAAGAGAAAAGTTTATTCCTAGTAAATATTTTACACATCCTAATGTTCACAAGTTTAATATGTTAATGGCTACAAATAATGTTACTACAATTAGGAATATAGCAATGTTTTTATACCATGCTATGGAGAGAAGAAAGATATTTTTGGGTTGATATTATCATGATATCGTATGTTTTGCCATTTGTACTGCACAATGTATATGTCATGTCTATCACATTTGTTGCACATGGTTGCTTTTTGTACTTGTATATTGTTTGTATATGGGCTGGAGGCCTACATGCTTTCATTGAATAAACTACTGCTTTCTTAATAACCAGTTGTACTGAAGCTTTTTACATGATCAGTCTTGACGCAAGTTGACCGTCCTGTTTCTTGTAGTGAGCTTTTTCAATTATGACACCAAGTAATAATAGTCTGGAGACTTTAACTGAAACCATAATATTCAGCAAAACAGTTAAAAAATCACAGGGTAGTGTAAAAAATATTATGCTGCATCTTTTTTTCACACACTGAGTTTGCCACACAATAATGAGGTCATATCTATTTTTTTCTAATGCTCTTCTTCATGTTTTCAGTTTGGGTGTCGGAGATTATGTTACAACAGACACAAGTTGCCACAGTGATAGACTACTACAACAAGTGGATGAAGGTTAACATGCATTGTTATATAGATGATAAAGTCTGTAAGGTCAAAAGTGAAATGAAGAAGGAAAAAATAATAATACTGTGGAAAGAAATGTTGAAATTGTTTTTCAACATGAATGTTATATCACTTCTGATTGGTAATTTGATATACAGACAGGATGGTCAAAAGTCACTCATCTTTCAGTTGTCGTCCAGGTAGATATATACTGACTTTGAATAAAACCTGTATTTTGATAGAAGGAAAGGAACCATAAATTATGTATTTAATGACAAAGATGGTAGGATGGTGCTGATATATACAGTGTTTCATACAATATGCTTTATTTCAGAAATGGCCAACAGTGCAGGATTTAGCAAAAGCTACGCTAGAGGTGAGAAATGAGTTGTTTACAGTATATCATCATTTCTTCAAATACATGTATCATTAATCTGAATAAGTTTGATATTTTGTATACATTTATTCTTTACATGATATTTTGTAGTCAGGTTTATAGTTATGATAAGGGTCAGAGTCAGTTACTAGTTCTTACCAAGATTGTATTTATCTGTAAACAATGACTTATACAAGAAGTTGTAAATGCCATCTAGATCAATAAAAATAACTAATGACTCTTAGGATAAAAATGTTAATGATAGTGAAATCATAGTACAGTCAAAATGAATGCAATTACTTACATTGGCATTGGACATGAGCACTTTTATTCTGTTTAAAGTATCACATTTTTGTTCCTAGCTTTAAGTGCTAAAAAAACTAAGGAATATTTTCATGTACTCAATAATTTTGTTCCTTTGTGATTCTTTTATTCATGCTTTGGCTTTTTTTTGGATATGTTTTAGGAGGTAAATGAGATGTGGTCTGGTCTTGGTTACTACTCCAGAGGTCGAAGGTTATTTGAGGGGGCCAAGAAGGTTTGTTAGTTAGATATGCTATGTTTGCCAAAACTCTCTGCCTACAGTTCCGTTTTCCCTGACAGACTTTTGCAGGTGTATACAAAGAAGATGCACAACAGTAATGAATTTTACTGGGATATACTGGTATGTGCAGAGTTGTGACATTTTTCTGAGCCAGAAATAGTGAACGCAGCAATTTTTATGCCCTTGAAGAGTGGCATACGGCAGTCGCACTGTCCGTCCATTATTTCATTTGTCTGTCCATCCCATCTTGTGTGCGCAACTTCTGCTACAATCCTCCAATTTTCACGAAACTTTCACAAAATGATCATTACCAAATGCAACAGTGCATATACTCAGATTTTTGCAATTTGATTATTTAGAATTAAATTGGCCGTCCTCAGATCTAACCATACTTAGATCATGTTTTTACAGCCAGATTGACTAATATTGATGAAAGAATGTTTTAATTTGCATGTGTTACAGGTTGTAGTGGAATTAAATGGAGAAATGCCAAAAAGTGCAGAGAGTTTGTTGAAGCAGTTACCGGGTGTCGGAAAATATACAGCTGGGGCAGTTGCTTCTATAGCCTACAATCAGGTAAGCAGGATGGTGTATAATCAAGAAATAATAAGTATCCAGGCGTGGTTTATCGTAGAATAACCCACGTTTTGAGTTCTTATGCGTAGAAATATATCACAAAGGCCGTAGGCCTGAGTGATATATTGTTTCGCATAAGAACGAAAAACGCGGGTTATTCTACGATAAACCACAACTGGATACTTGTTATTTTGATTCTATCATGACCAAACAATAAACCACGTTGTGAAATTAGTGTTAAATACTTCTTACGATCGTGAAAACACGCGGTACACCCCTGGGGTTGGCCGTTAAAATTTCCTCCCTCGATATATGTAAGAGTTGGCTTCCACATAATAAGTTGATCAATCCAATAAATGAACAAATAAACAACACACTTTTCGTCAGTTGATACTTTCTTTTTTTTATTTCGAACTAAAATTGCAATTTACTAATAAGTTAAATGTTCAAACAAATAAAAGATGTTCATGTTCTCAGATACTAAAAATAGCATATGTAAACGTCACAAGGTCGCTTACACGAAAGTTGGCATACGTGTGTGAATTTTAATGTAGACACCGGGTGTAGACACAAGTAACATTTACATGGATTATTGACCAAAAACATTGCTCGGCTATTATTATTTTTACAAATTGTGCCCATTCTAAGTAAATTGGCTTTTTTTGTGCCATTTTGCAGCCGAACTTTGTTGTTGTACGCCGGTAATACTACGATTCCTACAGTAGTAGTAACGAGACAAATCAACCAGACTATAACCTGGGTGACGTCATACCACCTGTATGACGTCATATCGTTCTCATCTCATAATATGTTCTCATCTTGTACAGTAGTTTGTTTAGTTGGCTTTTATTAGGTTGATATGACTATGTGTGGTTGTATATATATGCCCGAGAGGTACTTTTGAGGATATGGCATTTGGATGTAATTTTATATTCATGTTAAATTTAAAATTACAAATAAAACGGTTGGTTTGTCTTAGTGACATATATTTACCAAAATGGTATTTACAAACATCACGTGACTTTCATTCATAAAAATTTTATACGTGGGGCGACGGCGGTTCACGGAACAGCCAAAACAACAAGCTCACGCGAGTGGTATACTGCAGAATAACCCCGATTTTATTTTCTTCTTTGTGTATATAGGCTATTTTTAGATCGTGTTAGAATGTCTGTTATACTTGAAACTTCAATTGTAAACAAGGAACCTTTGATTCAACAAAGTTTTAAAGTCATTACACCTATTCATTTATATTTTAGCCAGATAAAGGCTCTGAATATGTACTTCTAAAGTAATCTTGTCTTTGGAGATGCCTTAGCATCAATAGATTCTTAACATTACAACAGCTGATTAATGTTATCCAGTGTTAAATGTTCAGTCTGTTACCTAGGTCAGAAAAAAAATGAAAGAGAGCATGAATGTCTTCCAGTGTCTTAAAGCGATAGGTTAGGTTAGGTGGTGTTTTATATTACAGCAAACAGGTCTTGTGGATGGCAATGTGATACGGGTGTTTTGTCGCTTACGTATGATTGGTGCAGAAAGTAACAGTCAGGTTGTCACAGATACATTATGGTATGTACTTGTAACTTGTATGTTTGTAAATGGCAACACTTATTCACACTGATTTTTATACTCCTTTAAGTACAAGGTGGAATGAAAGGGTCAACAAGTGCAGTATTACAAGGAAAAGCAGAAACTTGCTTAAAATGTTGTTATACATAACATAGCCTATTTTATGCAATGCTTATAATATGAGGTGTTATCTAGCCCTGTCATATACTGCTACTAGCATGCCTTCAAATATCTAGTTTGTCTATCTAATCTATGCTGAAATAAGTTTTTGAAGATGGTTCTGAAAGCTGATCATAGTTATATTAGGCCAATTGTTTTATTTTCTCTTGTTAAATATGAAAGACCATGTATCGTCTCAAATGCCAGAATCTGATCTGTTTCATCAAAGTTAATACTTGTAAGTGTTTGAAGAAGTACTCTTTTAGACTGATTTGTTATTGTTCACTGAATTTTATGTAGGTCTTTGGCTAACCATTTAGTTGACCCACATAAACCAGGGGATTTCAACCAGGGTTTGATGGAGCTGGGAGCCACAGTATGTACCCCTAAATCACCTGACTGCTCTGTTTGTCCCCTAAAGAATAATTGCAAGGCATTTGCAAGGGTAAGTAAACAATGAACATTAAAGATAAAGTTTGATCCAGGAAAAATGTTTTGCAAATGTTTATCTTTGTCAGTGCTGAGTTCAAGATTAAAATATAAGCATGGGTGAAAGTTGTCAGCAATAATACTGAATTCAGTATTTTGAAAATTATATTGACCTGTATTAATATAGGGAAAATTATGGTTGCAGTATTTGCAACCAATGTTTGCAGTATTTTCAGTGTTGTGTTATTTCACCCATGTATAAGTTACGTGTGACAACAGCCTAAAGGTACACTTGTCACATGCTGTATGTTTTAGCCTTACCACCTTCTGGTAGTTTCACCCATGTATAAGTTATGTGTCACAACAGCCTAAAGGTACACTTGTCACATGCTGTATGTTTTAGCCTTACCACCTTCTGGTAGTTTCACCCATGTATAAGTTACGTGTCACAACAGCCTAAAGGTACACTTGTCACATGCTGTATGTTTTAGCCTTACCACCTTCTGGTAGTTACTGTTAGATTTTTTTTTATTAAACATGTTTCCAGTACTAGCAATTTTCAAATAATTATAATTACACACAGGGTTGTCAGAATATTTGTAAGTAACAGATCATTTGAGAAAAGATACAGACCTACCTAGGGTGTCATGAGGTCCTCTTGCGTCCTTTCTGAGTTCAGGGCAAAGCCCCATGGCTAAAATTAATTTCTCTTTTTTTACCTACTCAGAAACCATATTCTTGCATGAATGTTTCCTCTGCCTTCTTGTCTGAATAAATTATCTGAATGGTAAAAATTTGTTAAGTTCAATCAAATTTGTTATTTCACAGGACTGTGAATGATCTAGATTTACTTTTGTTTTGGGGCAAGTATGATATTAGTGTAATCAGTTAACACAGTCCTTACTATGACTTATTCAAGAATAGCTTATCTCCACATATAAAAGTATCAAAAAATATTTTTGACTTGAATCAGTAATCAAATTCTTGCTCAAATTCAGAGACTGAGGAATACAGACATCCTCTATAAACATATCTGTTTTATTAAGTGTTATTCATTAGTGGCAAAATAATCATCATGTAAACAAAGTGACAAAAATCCTGTTTTAATCTTTCAAATGTTTGACACAGTTGAGATATTGCCAACACAAAACTAGCTCAATATTTTCCACTATCACATCTAATAAGTTTGATTGGGGCATGTTGTTTCTTCTCCTATCTTGATAATTTTAATCTGCTTAATTGGACAACCCTGTCCAGCTGCTATTACTGCAATACTTCCAAAACACAGCAATACATAATGCTTGTGTTGCCATTTTGTTACAGGTTGAACAAGAAAAACTAAAATCATCAAATAAGTTGGGTGCTAGAACATCAGACAAGGAGATAGTTGACATAGAATGTTGTAAGTTACTGTACTTCATTCACATTGATAGTAACAAGGCTACAAGAAATCTCCGTGTATAGTGGGAAGTTCAGATCAATTGCTTACAGTCCTGAAATCTTTGGCACAGTTTGGCAAACATTCTTTAGATTATGGTAACACTTGTGAACCATAAAACTATATGAATATTCATTTTATCTTGTAAAAGATAAAGGTCTCTGTCTTCACAGTCTAGTGGTTAATACACCTACTTCAGAGTTTCAAATCTTGTCATGGACTTTTTCTGACTAGACTGATTAGAGAGTTGCAATCTAGTAGGTAAAGAATGGTTACTGATTGCCGCTATGCCTGGCAAATATATGTAGAATAAGGAATCAGGGATTAAATATGTACAATATTTAAGTTGTCTCTTAAGCCTTGGCTAGTAGCCCTTTCAGTAGGGATGGCACTGTAATTAAAAAGCACTTTATGTTACTTTGCTTACATTTACTTGGTTTAGTAATTTTATTCCAGTTTATTTGAAGACTGTTAAAATAACATTTTCAGTGATGGACAAGTGCCAACTATGCTTACCAGATACAGAAGTTTATGATTCAAGGTTTGTAACAATTTCTTTATTTTCTTTAAATGTGTATCCAGTGTAAGCTGTCCTTTTAAGTTGACAGTTTGTAACCTATGTATGTCTGCTTGTCTTCTGCCTGTTTGCTTGCTTGCCTATGTACGTCTGCCTGCCAGTCTGTCTGTCTACCTACCTGCCAGCCTTTGATAAAATCTCAGTGATAGCTAAGTTATGAAAATATATTTCTCACATTTATTACTTACATTAAACTTTTGATGATGTGTTTGTACTTCAGTATAGGTGTAATGAATTACCCTCGTAAAGGAAAGAAGAAGGCAGCTAGGGAGGAGAGTACTGTTGTCTGTGTTACCTGTAAGAAGTCCACAACAGAAGATGAGTTTCTTATCACACAGAGGCCTGAGAAAGGTAAACATTGTAACATACCTTATTAAATGGGGGGAAGGTGTAGAATTTATTCATGGATATAGCATTAAGTCCAAATGAAGGGTTTCTACACAGTTCCAGTGTGTATTATTTACATGAAGGCATTATGTCAGATGTGATTTGTATTCAGGTGAATGTTTCCTTATGGAAAATTGGGTGTAGGTTGCATTACACATCTAAAACTCTTACAGAAAATCAAGTAGCTTGGGCCCAGATTGAAAAAGAAGCTGCTGCTATTTTGTTTGGTGTCTCAAATTTACACAGTACATTTACGGAAAACTTACTGTGACTGAGAATCACAAACCTGTCATATCAGTTCTTAAGAATCCACTTAGCTTTTAAGTAAAATACTGTTAATTATCATTTAAATGATTGTTTAAAAAACATCTTAACTACTTTAACAGACCTCATTATAGTTTTTTAAAATGCTGACTAAAGACACTCAAGTAAGTGTGAATAATTGAAAACATGTAAAATGGATGACTTTGGTAATATCCTCACATTTCCAAAATGGAAGTCTTTCAAAGTAACAAAGGTTCTGAGAAATTGTGTTTTGAAGGTTGTACATGAAGAAGTCATCAAAGACAATGCAAGGGGGATTCAGTCATATGCAGCAATTTTTTGAGAGAGATTTTGTTCACTTGAAAAATTCACACTTTGGGAGGGGAATGGGTAATTTTGTCCCGGATGTAGGGGAGGGGGATCAGGACTTTCCAGTGTCTACACCATTTAAATGTTACTTGAAGTATATAAATGTGATTGCTTTTGTTACACTGGTGTAAGAAACCTGTGTCTTGTTATCAAGGCAAGATTCAGAATCTGTCAGCCATGATAGTTATAATACTCATTTTAAAATGATACATTTGTAGTTAAGTCTTTCTTGGAAAGGGGAATTAATTTATTTTTCAATAATTTAACCTGCACTTTATGGCATTGTGAAGGTACTGTTCTCTTTTCAGGCTTGTTAGCTGGATTGTGGGAATTTCCGAGTTACACATTTGATGATACCAAGTCTTGCCAGTACCATCCTGATGGAAGAAATATCCTGCAACATCATGGGGTAAAATTAACTGGACAGTGGACAGAAAGGGGCTGTGGTGAGGTATGATATGTTTGCATCTCAACATACAGTATATATTTCTACTTGTCCCAGAAGGAAAGGACTACAGTTTCGGTGTGGACTTTCATAAATGAGCCATACAGATAAGACTTAAGGATTTTTTTCA
Organism: Cyclina sinensis; assembly: GCA_012932295.1. NCBI lineage: Eukaryota > Metazoa > Mollusca > Bivalvia > Venerida > Veneridae > Cyclina > Cyclina sinensis. The sequence continues at coordinate 8,512,826 of JAAONU010000012.1, read as the reverse complement.
AATCATAATTAAAACAGGCCATTTAAGTTATATTTGAGTAGTTGACACATTTAAATTCCTTGTAGAAAAAAATGATTTAGTTTTAGTAATTATTTTAGGTAATCTAATGTTCCAAGGACGAACTGTTTCGTCACTGGTAGGTTTAGATCAAATACAACACTTTTTGGTGGGAAACTGGCAGTTCCTTAAAAAGAAAAAAAATTTTTGCATTTCATTGGTAAGATGGTGGTGTAGGCTACAAGTCCAGATGTATTGACAGAACAGAGCAACAGTTTTGTTTGACTTAAACATTACAAGCTCATCAACATACATGTACCCACAGTATAAATATAGCAGGCATGTGAAAATGCAATATACAAAGACAATATATGTGGGATTTAGAACAACATAACTAAATGTCATATGAGTAATCAGTGTGGGGAATCACGCGACTAAATTTGGTAACTCACACGAAAGTTAAGGAGAACATTTGGACACAAAATAAGATCACTGGAATTTTTTTTGGTGCTTTCTCCATCTACTTTTGTGTTGAAGTGTTCTCCAAACCTTGGCCTTTTTTGAAAAGATCTGTATAGCCAGAGAAAGCGCTTTGAAGTGACCATATGGTGGGATAGGTAAAAACCTGAACAGTGCGATAACAAAACAGACTTACCTGATTTTTTGGCAAATTGACTGTGTCTGGCAGCCATTTTTTTCCAAATTTAGTCACATGATTACCCACATTGGTAATGATAACTATAATTCTGTTGTTACTTATAACCAAAAAATCTATTTCATTTGCTTTACTTAGGTTGTACATATATTTTCCCACATTCACCAGACATATTTGATTGAAAGTGTAACTGTAGACCAGTCTAACATCACACTAGAGGACCAGTCTAAATGTAAATGGGTAACCAGGCAACAGTTTATGGAAGCTGCAGTCTCAACAGCCATGAAAAAGGTACACATCACAGCATTTATTTGTCTTTCAGTTTTACTGATTTTGACTAGAAGCTGTCCAAAGGAATGTTTTTTTCATTTAAATTAACAGACAATGCAAAATGATGCTTCAAAGTTGGAAAGTGAAAACTGTTATGCAAGATAATTTGGACTTAAGACTGAAATAGACTGTATTTATTCATTTTGACACAGTTTTAACATACTTTAATTTTTGCCACACATACAAACAGAAATATGTTTCATATTTGTCAACTTGTCAGCTAATGATCTGAAAAGAAAAGCTGCCAGCACCCCCCCCCCCCCCCCCCCAATAATCTGTTTATGTTAACATAGAAAAAAGAAATGGTTGACTTACATACACTTAAAGGGAAAACAGTATTCTGATGAACTGTTTTTGTTTTCAGGTTTTCAAGGCATATGAGTCTGCAATAAATGAAAACAAAAAGGTAATTCTGTTTGAACTTTGAACTATTGTTATGTGTTGAAACTTTTATAATGCTTGTTACTGAACACTGGCTGTAATCATGTTCAGATATCTTTGTTCGACAGAATCTTACTGTCTATACTCTTTGCAATCTTTGGTCCACAGCAGGGCAACACAGTGACCTTAATGAGTGATAGCAATTGTTCATATATTGTCAGATTTAACAGAGATTGTAAAAAATATGTGTGATTCAAAAAAGAGTACAATTTGTAATTTATACAGCGCAGTCTCCGAAGAATATATTTAACAGCAGGGCAACACAGTGACCTTAATGAGTGATAGCAATTGTTCATATATTGTCAGATTTAACAGAGATTGTAAAAAATATGTGTGATTCAAAAAAGAGTACAATTTGTAATTTATACAGTGCAGTCTCTGAAGAATATATTTAATTGTCTAAACAATTTGGAAGTTACAGTGAGTACATTGTTTCAGAAAAAGCATGCAGTGACTATACATTGAAATCTTCACTCTAGATCTTACTTCATATTTGTACATAGAGGAGGAGCGGTGTTTGAGGGGTTAGAGCATTAGACTCCTGATGGGCATGCAGTGACTATACATTGAAATCTTCACAATAGATCTTACACCATATTTGTACAAATGTGAATAAAAGTGTTACTCCATATTTGTACAAATGTGAATAAAAGTGTTACTCCATATTTGTACAAATGTGAATAAATGTGTAACATCATATTTGTACAATTGTGAATAAATGTGTAACATCATATTTGTACAGTTGTGAATAAATGTGTTACTCCATATTTGTACAAATGTGTTGCTTCATATTTGTGCAAATGTGAATAAATGTGTTACTTCATATTTGTATAAATGTGAATAAATGTGTAACATCATATTTGTACAGTTGTGAATAAATGTGTGAATAAATGTGTTACTCTAATTTGTACAAATGTGAATAAATGTGTTACATCATATTTGTACAATTGTGAATAAATATGTTACTCCATATTTGTACAATTGTGATGTGATTATGTGTTAGAAGTACCTATTACATTTTGTGATGAAACTTTTCTCAGAATGTTTAAAAACTACTTTGTCTTACAGGAAGTGAAACACACAAAGATAAAAGGTAAACCAGATAAGAACCAGAAGTCTATACAAGAGTTCTTCAAAGCGAAGACATCCTAGCACTGACAGTCAAGGCTAGCTAGACAAATACTTGACAGTTTTTACACTACACCTGCTGTATGTCATATGTTCTGGATATTATGAGAGACACACTAGCTGGTACTGATGGCTTTTGAAAATTTACGTGTGATAGAATTAAGTCAGTGACCCTTTGCTAATACTATCTGACATGCAGGTAGTATTTCTAATTAGATATTTTGAATCAAACAGTCAGATAGACAGAGTTGTTTTGGCAAAAATATAGATATATTAGTTGCATTATCAACATACACACATACAATCGACTCTTGTAACCAATGCATACTCAATGAAATGCTAGATATTAAGCATGCCGAAACCAAGGATAACAATAAAAGTGAAAAGTAATTTTTGTCTTATTTCTTCAGTGATCCCTGATAATAATGGCTGAACCTATAACAAGTATATAGACAAAAATGTACATGATATATTGAAGTAACTGATGTCTGTTCTGTAAACAGCTTTGGCAGAGATCTGTAAACAGCTTTGGTAGAGATCTGTTCTGTAAACAGCTTTGGTAGAGATCTGTAAACAGGTTTGGTAGAGATCTGTTCTGTAAACAGGTTTGGTAGAGATCTGTAAACAGCTTTGGTAGAGATCTGTTCTGTAAACAGCTTTGGTAGAGATCTGTAAACAGGTTTGGTAGAGAGCTGTTCTGTAAACAGCTTTGGTAGAGATCTGTTCTGTAAACAGGTTTGGTAAAGATCTGGGGCCATTACTTAATTGAATAATTAATTTGCATTTCAGATAGTGTTTGTTTAGTTTAGACTAATTCATTTTACATCGATTGTAATTCAATGCAACAAGTTCATACAACTTAGAATTATCACTCTCCATGACTGCTTCTTGGGTTCCATACCAGTATTCGCCCAGCATGGAAGAAATTAAGATCATGAGAGAATCTCATCTCTGATGAATTGGAACTTGTGACCTCGGATCCGGAGCCCTGCGTTCTACCCAAGGACCATGGTGCCTCCTCCTAAGACTATGTTTCTATATGTTTATGACCTCATCTGTATTTACAGGAATCCATGCTCTAAACTGTTTTGCAGATACATAAGTCCAAATAATTTGACGTGAAAAAAGTTATTTAACGTTTTATTTTTAGCTCACCTGAGCCTGCTCAGGGTGAGCTTTTGGGATCGTTGAATGTCCGTTGACTTAAACAACATCTCCTCCTAAACTGCTGAGCCAACATTGATGAAACATGCCTGGGATATTCCTTGCATGAAGCTCTACCAAAGTTGTTCAAAGAATTCAGTTCCATCAAGAACTCTGGTTGCTATGGCAACTTAAAGGAAAAACTTTGAAAATCTTCTTGTCTGAAACCACAAGGCCCTGAGTCTTAAGATTTGGTATGTAGCATTGTCTAGTGGACCTCTATCAAATTTGTTCAAATTATGCCCCTGGGGTCAAATTTGGCCCCACCCGGGGGATCAATTGATTTTACATAGGCTTATATAGGAAAACTTTAAAAATCTTCTTGTCTGAATCCACAAGGCCTAGAGTTTAGATATTTGGTGTGCAGTGGACCTCTACCAAGTTTGTTCAAATCATGGCTCCTGGGTCAAAAATGGCCCCACCCTTGGGGTCACTTAATTTACATAGAGTTATATTGGGAAAACTTTAAAAATCTTCTTGTCTGAAACCGCAAGGCATGCAGCTTAGATATTTGGTGTTGAGCATCATCTAGTGGACCTCTACAAAGATTGTTCAAATTATGACCGTGGGGTCAGAACTGGCCCCGCCCTGGGGGTCACTTGATTTATAAAGAGTTATATAGGGAAAACTTTAAAAATCTTCTTGTCTGAAACCACAAGGCCTGGAGCTTAGATATTTGGTATGAGGCATCATCTAGTAAACCTCTACAAAGATTTTTCAAATTATGACCGTGGGGTCAGAACTGGCCCCGCACTCGGGGTCACTTGATTTACATAGAGTTATATAGGATAAACTTTAAAAATCTTCTTGTCAGAAACCGCAAGGCATGGAGCTGAGATATTTGGTGTGTAGCATTGTCTAGTAGACCTCTACCAAGATTGTTCAAATCATGGCCCCTGGGTCAAAATTGGCTCCTCCCAAGGGGTCACATGTTTTACATAGAGTTGTATAGTAAATTCTTTAAAAATCTTGTCAGAAACTGCAAGGCAAGATATTTGGTATGAGGCATCATCTAGTGGACCTCTAAAAAGATTGTTCAAATTTTGATCCTGGGGTCAGAACTGGCCCCACCCAGGGCTTATTTGATTTACATAGAGTTATATACATGTAGGGGAAACTTTAAATATCTTCTTGTTAGAAACTACAATTAAGGCCTGGAGCTTAGATATTTGGTGTTAAGCATTGTCTAGTACACCTCTACCAAGATTGTTCAAATCATGGCCCCTGGGTCAAAACTGGCCCCGCCCCGGGGGTCCCTTGATTTATATAGAGTTATATAGCAAATTTTTTTTAAAATCTTATCACAAACTGCAAGGCCTGGAGCTTAGATATTTGGTAGTATGCACCGTGACCACAGTGGGGTCATCCCCCCTCCCTTGGGGGTCACTCCCCCCACCCCAGGCCCAAAACATTTTATCTCATTTTTTTAAGTTTTTCGCTATGGCAATAAAATTTGGACCATTTGTACTTTTTTCAAGATGATTTCAAAAACATTATTCCTTGACCTTTATTTTTGACCTACTGACCTACTTTTTTGTTTTTTAGCTACAACAATGAAATTTGGACCGTGTGCACAGTTTTTCCTTTCGATTTCAAAAATGTCATATATATTTGACCTACTGACCTACTTTTTGTTTTTGGAGCTATGGCAATGAAATTTGGACCATGTGTACAGTTTTTTGTTTCGATTTCAAAAATGTCATAGCATGGCCTATATTTTGACCTACTGACCTACTTTTTGTTTTTGGAGCTATGGCAATGAAATTTGGACCATGTGTACAGTTTTTTGTTCCGATTTCAAAAACGTCATTGCATGACCTATATTTTTTACCTACTGACCTACTTTTTGTTTTTGGAGCTATGGCAATGAAATTTGAACCATATGCACAGTTTTTTACACCTGTTGAATGCGTTACAACTGATGTTGAGTCTTCTAGTAAACATTCGTTAGTTCCAGAATTTCATTTCAACTTGGATAGTAATGACTGTCCCATCATAAAATGTATCCGAAATACTGTCAATCCGAGTGCCATTGCATTGTCAACATCTTCATTTTATTCTCCGAATTCCAATCCACATTAGAAAAATCGGACCATACAGAAAAGTAAAGCGGTTGCCAATTGTGAAAATTTAAGTTTTAACGCCGCAACTAAAGTTATTACAAGAAATAATTAGTTTTATTCTGGATTTGCACAGACTCTCTTACGCGACAATGTAATTGTTGCTGGTACATGAACGTATCCGGAGCTAGTGATTTTCAACAATGACAAAATTACAAATAGCTGAAGATAGTTTATACTTACTAGAGCTATTATTGTAAAATAATGAATGCACAAAACGTTTGCTAATCAGCCATATTTGTTTCAAGATTTTTTCCTTAACTTTTAAAGGCAGCATATGAGGTACCTTAAATTTTAAGGAGAAAATCGACAAAAATTAAGGCATTTTTCAGCTAAAGAGTTGTATGAATAGGACGTAAGAAAATTCTTAAAAACTAAGGGAAATCTGTAAAATATTAAAGGAAATCTTAGAAACTAAGGAAAAAATTGTCTCTAAGGAGCTTTATGAATACGGCCCCTGAAACTGTTATCAGTTTGATCAATTGAGGTATTTATCGCTCATAGATAAATAAACTGCCTCTGGCAATTACCATTATTTGTTTGTATATTATAAATTATAAATCTTTTAGCAAAAATATCTTGATTTTATTCAAACAAATTAATATTTTGTATTACCTAGAGGATTTCAAATAAACAGGGGGTTTTGACACCACATTGAGGTTTTTTTACTATACACTGAGGGGGGTTTGACTATACATTGAGGGGATTTTGCCTACCCAATCATTTTTGCCAAGGGGGTTTTGATCACCCTGTCAATTTTGTTGAGGGGGATTTGATCGCCATGTCATTTTTTAGCTGAGGGGGTTTTGATTGAGTTTTTTTTATATACACTCTATAAAGATGCATACTTCTGTGAAGTTTGAAGGCTGTGAATGGAATGACTATTGTTTTATGACCACAGTTAATATTTGATATTTGGATACCACAGTGACCTTGACCTTTAATACAGTGACCTCTAACTGGGTTTGGCGGGTGGAGCTCATCTATATACACGCACGTGTGAAGTTGTAAAGTTTGAAGACTGTAGGTGGAAAGACTTCCGTGTTTTGGCCAATGATAAATTTTTTTGACAGACAGACAAACAAATAGAACAAAAACAATATGTTCTCTCCGGGGGCATAAAAAACGTATATTTTCCTATAAACCTGTCTGAACTTGTGTTGGAACGACACTTATCAAGCAGATAGAATATAAGTTACAAAAATGCATCGAACAGTACAATTTCCTTAATGATATTATACACTGATTCAGGTGATCATTGTCAAAGTTTTGTAATTCAGTTGGTATTTTTTGTTAAGCGTCTGTATGTAAAAAGTACCTATCAAATCCAGTATTACTTTTTTAAAAACATATATGTATGATCTTACATTGTAAGAACGTTGTTAAGGGTTCAACAATCAATGAAAAAATCAATAAAAAATAATATCATTTACAACTCAGATTTTTACAAAAGAATATAAGTTTCGAAAAATTTATACAAAAATGTGTAAGAAGTATGTTACAAAATGAATATTGGTGATTCATTTACGTCCATTGATCTTAACGTTTTCTGAAATACTGCAAAAAAAACAACAACAAAAAAAAACAAGAGGGCCATGATGGCCCTATATCGCTCACCTGAGTCTCATTGCTCATGTTACAAATATCGTTATTGGTTTTTACGGGTGCAAGTTTGATAAAGCTTGCAATAAGCTTGAAGACTCTGGGTGTAATGGTACTCAATTTTTTTTAGCAGAAATAGTTTTACTCTACAGGTCCCAGTGACTTTGACCTTTGACCTACAGACCCCAAAAACAATAGGGTTCTTCTAATATAATTACCCTATAAAGTTTGAAGGTTCTATGATACTCCAGTTTCTGAGAAGAAATAGTTTTCACTCTACAGATCCCTGTGACCTTGACTTTTGACCTACTGGCCCCAAAAATGATTGGGTTCTTTTACTGAGTAAAGAAAATCATCCTATGAAGTTTGAAGGCTCTGAGTAAAATGGTACTCCAGTTACTAGGCTGAAACAGTTTTCACTCTACAGGTCCCTGTGAACTTTACCTTTGACCTATGGACCCTAAAACAAAAGGGTTCTTCTAATACAATTATCCTATAAAGTTTGGTGTAATGGTACCACAGTTACTCTGCAGAAATAGTTTTCACTCTACAGGTCCTTGTGACACTGACCTTTGACATACTAGCCCAAAAATCAATACAGTTCTTCTATTTAGTAAAAGCAATCATCCTATGAAGTTTGAAGGCTCTTGGTTAAATGGTAATCCTGTTATTGATTGGAAACGGTTTTCATTCTAGAGGTCCCTCTGACCTTGACCGTTGACCTACTGACCCGAAACACAAAAGGGATTTTTTGTACTCAATAAGGGCAATGACCCTGTGAAGTTTGAAGGCTTTTGGTCAACTGGTACTCAAGTTATTGAAAGGAAACGAAGTGTGAAAGACAGACAAACAGACACCCATGGACAAGGCAAAAACAATATGTCTCCATCAGAAGGGCAGGGTTAGTGGGAGACATAACAACAAACAATTGAAGGTATAGCCCTTGGTGTATCAGTGCAACAGATTTTCAAAGTTTTCCCTATATAAATCCTTGTGTAAAATCAAATGACACCCCCGGCTGGGGCCAGTTTTGACCCCAGGGTCATGATTTCAATAAACTTGGTAGAGGTCCAGTAGACAATGCTGTACACCAAATATCTAAACTCTAGGCCTTGCGGTTTCTGACAAGAAGATTTTTTTAAAGGTTTCCCTATATAAATCTTTGTAAAACATGTGACGCCTGAGGCGGGGCCATTTTTGACCCATGATTTGAACAAACTTGGTAAAGGTCTACAGGACAATGCTGCACACCAAATATCTAAACTCTAGGCCTTGTAGTTTCTGACATTAAGATTTTTTAAAGTTTTCCCTATATAACTCTATCGCTATCTCTTCAAATCTTTGAACCATAACAGTTTAGAACCGAAAATCTTTCTGAGGTTTTCCCTGTATGTGTTTTTGATTTCCTCATAGATAGCTTTCAGTGATGTCAGCACCTTTCTCCATCAGGTCATACACCTCGTCTTCGATCTTGGACTGACATGAAACGCCTCATGTCCAATGCCTTGCTACTGATCAAAGACGGGGGAAATTCGGGGGTAACTGACGCGTCATCGTTGCTCTTATCAGATTCCTTTTCAAGCTAAGATCCAAAAATGTCTTCTTTAAAAGAAGTGTTAGACACTGTGTCTTCCCCTAGAATCTTAGTTTGAATGCATATAATTTTTGTTTCGTAACATATCCAGTCTGTCAAAACTTTTACAATCATTGCTAGGCAGCGTTCAAAATGGAAATGAGGTGTGATCGCGATCGAGGAGTCTCTCCACTTTAACACCTCTCCGATGGTCGCAATGTTTTCTTGTTGCTCTTTGTCTTTTCTCGTCGTTTTCCCACTGGCACCCGCCTCTTGTCTTAGTTTCTAACCCTAGGAAATCTGTTTCTTTTTTTTCGCTAGCCTTTTTAATTTTTTGTAATTTCAAGTGAATTACAGTCCGTTTAGGTTTTGACTGGAGTCCCAGCATTCTAACTGTAGCTCTACATGGAGAACCATCCATATAAATATTTCGGAGTGAGGTACATGACTTCAACGAGAGGGACTCTTTGAATTTCTTTCTCTCTCGCTTATCTCGTGTATCGAATATATAAATTTTCTCCATTGTATGTCTTGACGGGTGGATATTTTTCCGCTGAATAAACGCTCACTCTCTTCTTCACTAACTGAATCCTCGACCTCCTGTTTTTGTCATGTAAAGTCTTCGATTTTTAAAGCTATACACAATGAGAGATGAATAATTGACTACTCCGTAACAGACACTCTATTGCAACCTGACTCTGTCAGCAAGGTATGGCCAGAATCCTTAGCTTTGTCACACATCCAAAACTTTTCGTTAGCTGGTAATATGCTTTTGTATTTATAAAATTGCGGTATGTCACAGTAATAGCGTTTCATCTTTCATTTGCTTTGACTTAACCGAATAAAATTATCTCTGTTCCGTCGCATCCACCAAAAAGCTAATAAGCATCAATGCGTCGTTACAGCCTATCCTGAGAGTTATTGTGTTCTCATCTGATAAGGATAGATCCGTCTTTTTCTCGCGAAGAGTCAGCACTTTTCTGTACTCGCAATTTTCTTCAGTTTAATTAATTTTGATTCTAGAATAACTGCCCGATTTCTATCCATACATAGGATATGCGTTTGTCTTGGACTTTTGTTTAACTGTACCAGGGTTTTAATTTACAGCCCTGACTGTATATAAAATACCTGAGTAAATCCTAGGTTTGTTTTATTTTGAGAAAAGTACATTTTCCGTACACACATTTAAAGAGACCGTATATTTTCCATTTAATATAAAAGTTATTTTTTGACTTATGTTTTCAAGAAACATCCCTTACCATCGAAAAACAAAAATAATAAAAAGAAAGTACATTAAAAAATCTAGGTCGGTTACGCCTTAATTATCATGTGACTCAGACAAGTGCTCTCGATCCAGCTCCATTGTCAACAAACATGCCGGACACAAAAAGCTGTTTACAATCGACATTACATTACATTCTTGCAATAAAACAGGTAAGATCCTGTGGGATCCTTCATACAATTCTGTTTTTGCTTTCTTTTCATCGATGCACGTATTTTTGATTTTGGGCAAATTGGCTTGACCACGACACGCCATTTTTGAAGTCACTTTGCACGCATGCGGGGGAGTAATAAAACAGATACTAAAAATTTAAAAAATGCAATTTTTTCAATGATATTGCAAAAAAACATAGTAAGTGCATTTCGGCAACGCATGTTTGTCAAAAAAGACTTCAAATAAACATTGCTGCAACCGTCGGGTTCATTTAAGATCAAACAGAACCATTACCATATTAAGACATACTGCATACATTTCTTTGAACTGAAGAATATCAAGAACTGCATTTTTTTCGCGATTGATCATATTTTGAGAATTGTACTTTTCGATGGATTCTATTAAAGTTGTATTCTGTCTGATTGAATAGCTCTGTTGCCTCATAGGTTCCGACACGTTTAGAAGAAAATATACCTTTTTTCGAATTATTAAAAAAAAGAAAAGAGCACAAAATAATTCTTATACGTTTCAATGAGAACTCTTCATATTTTCAAAGCACAGTCAAGGTGAAAGTTGCAACATGTCCACTACTGGGAAGTTTAAAATATCAACACAAAGATAAAAAATTCTCTAAGGACGTGGAATCATTTCAAATACTGTACACCTGAAAAAGAAAAAGAATACAAATACCAATCCGAGATAAACACGTGCAATCAAATTCATTGTGTAGGAAAAAAACTTAACATGCTTTATACTCCTGGGCGGTATAAAGCCTCATCATTTATAGCTTTAACTTCCCTTTGACCAGATATACACGGTGCTAATACCACGTGACTTCGATGTATATGTGTGGGTCTGAAATTTGCAAACAAAACGTCGATTGAGGTAACATTTTTTAGCGGTAATTCTTTTTATACACCATAATTTTTCATCGGATAAAGCTGAGGGCCCGCTCCTTTTTGTAACACATACTGTCCCCAAACGTTTCTCGCAAATATTATGTAGTTTTTTTTAATAAAGTGCAAAGGCGCATTTTCATTTGCTGAAATTGTGATGGTATGTGTCTAAGCTTAAAAGCGATGTCAAATAGTTCATTTAAGAAACTTATTATATGTCCGGAACGAACCACTATCAACATGGTTTTCTGCAAGAAAAACATTGTTGCACAACATTAAGTTGTGATACCATTTGACAAGAAGCTGTCAAATGATATTCTACAACTAACAGTAGGAATAGACTGATGCTGATCTTTGTATAGATGTAGTTAGTATACAGTTTTCGGGTTAATAGCGATTTTTGTTACAACTGAGAATTTTCTCAGTGTGCATATGCTTGGAGGTTAACATGAATATATGTTCCTCTTAAAGTTTAACAATCGTTTATCATTTGACAGAGAATAAGGAATGAGCAAATTATAAGACAAATTGTATATCGTCGGTTTATATAAGATATGTTTCTTTGTCAGATTATTTTCGTCATTGTTTTTCTTAAACTTACAACGTTTCATATAAATTTGAACGTTATTCATAACTATGTAAATTATCTAGTGATACGATAGGATGAATTATTTAAAGATATGATGGGAAGAATTATGTAATGATATTATAGAAAGAATTATGTAATGATATGAAACGAACGATTATTTTGAGTCCATATAAATCTAGACAAGAAACGAGGCAACCCATGAAATCCGTTCTTTACATACGTATGAATTATCAAAAATTTGTTTTAAACAAAAAATGTAAGAACCACCGATTTATTTCCGTGAAGTGGTAAAAATGTATGATTACTTACATCTTAGACCACGCCAGCCTTTCAGCAATACTCAGTGTGGTAACATAATAAGCCAATCTGGCTGAAGTACATGATCTATCCCAGAAAGCAGACAGATGTTGGCCCAACGTTAGGCCAACAAAGATATTTGCGTAGGCCCAACGAAGTTTGCCAACGTTGGTCCAACGCCTTTTTGCTGATTGGGGCAACGTTGGCCCAACGGTCGGCTAAGCGTTGGCTCAACGCCTGATTTCCGGATGTGTATGTTGGACCAACGTTGGTTCAACGAATAGTTTTCTTGGCAAATAGTGGGGCCAACGTTGGTCCAACGTATGGTTTTCTTAGCAATTAGTGGGGCCAAGGTTGGGCCAACATGTGGTTTTCTTGCTGAAGAGTGGGGCCAACGTTGGCAAACATATGGTTTTATTGGCACAGCGTGGGGCCACTGTTAGCCCAACCTATGGTTTTATCGTTGGCCGAACACAGATGTTGCACCCTTACTGAATCGATGTTGACCCAAAAAAAGTTTCTTCACATACAGTAGGACTTCATAAATATTTTCAAACTCATACAGTTGAATTAATAAGTTTCCTTCAAATATGTATGTGGTTAGACATAAGAATGACAGACAATGATTGATCACAAAATTTTCTCCTTTGTGGCAAGTTGAGCTTAAACAATTTGAAACAAAAATTAGTGCAATTCTTTTTATTCTGACTCCAAATATGTACATAATATGCAACACTTATTTCACTTATATTCCAACTTTTAAGTACTATTGCTGCTTAAATCTTATAATGTCCTGCTCATTTGCCTCCCCAACTTTCTTCTTCTCCATCCTCTTTCTCCTCCCACCCTCTCTGGCTTTTGCATACCGAAGCCAATCCTTCATCGTCTTCTCAATATGGCTGCTTGAAGCTGCAGGATTGCTAGTCCTCACAGCACCTTGAATACAAAAGAAGGAATATCAGCATATGTAGGTTATACCTATTATTTCTAGACTGCAATTACTGAGCAAACTATCTTTCCAAATATATAGGTACGAAATTTAAAATCACAAAATATTTAAATATTGTAAATAAAAAAAAAACACTTACTGAATTTTCTGCTGCACATAAAGCAAGTTTGCTTGAATAAATTTTGTTACACAGAAACACACATCTGAACTGGTTGAAGGGCAGCAGTGAAAGGGGTTTATGAGCAGTCAGGCGAGATTTTCAGAGAAATTCTTAGATAATCGAGGGTAAAACCCAAGTCAAAGCACTGCTATTATAGAAATCTTTTGCGAGCATGTACATGTATACATGTAACTGGAGAAAGATTTCTCGTTTTATTTAGATTTAATATGGGTCTATTGTCAAGAAGGACAACACAAATATTTAACAATAAAGTAAATATTCAGTAAATAATTACAATGTACATATATGTTGATTTACAATTACATGCAATAAAGTGAAGTGTCAATTATATGTGAATGAAACAATTGAGAAGTGTATAAATTTATAAACTATGTTATGTTTTATTCCTCTTCAACATCAAACAATTATAATTCACAAACTATTGAATAACATTGAACGTATAGTATATGCTGATTTATCTTTAGATAAGAATTAATGCAACACACTTGCACACAATTGCACGTACACAATAAACTTAAAAATGTTAATTAAATGTGAATGTTAAATTGAAACAAATGAGAAGTTTATTAATTTATAAATCATATTTATATAATAGGTTATTCTTTCTCAGCAAGAAACATTTATAATATTCACACTTTATCTTGCAAAACAGGTATTGGCCCCACGTTGGCCCAACGTACCATTCAGTCACAGCATAGATACACGGATAATTTTCGTTGGGCCACATCAGGAAATAAATAGGGGAAATTTTAATGGTTGGCCCAACGATGGGCCAACATTTGTAACGAAGGCACTATTTCCAGTTGACGGCCCACCGTTAGCCCAACAAAGAAATATCGTTAACGTTTTTCCATGGTTGGCCCAACCACCTCATGTTATCTGGGATATCACTATGGTTAGATCTGAAGGCGACTTGTACATTCCAATCCTCTGGATAATCCGGATTTTCAATTCTGTTTTTATATCCCAGCCAATGAGTCTGAATCTTTATGTTTAGTGTGTAAACTTCTATGGCATGTTTAAATCAACTTGATATTTTGAATATGATATGTGTTTCGTGAGATAAATGAATTATCCTTCAATTCATGTAAGTATATTAAAGTTTCGGTTTGAATTTTCTTATTGAATATTTATTAGCGTATGAGCATTCAAGTGAACGGACTTGTTTATTTTGGTATTCATACAGTACCTATCAAATGTCAAAGCTACTGGAAATTTTCCTACACATACATTTATCTTAATATTCTACAAGATTTTTTCAGTTAGCTAAGATTTTCGCATGTGTTCAAATGATTAAAAATAGAAACTAATTTACCTTCAAAAGTTTGATAGCTAGGCATTGATTGGCTGATTGAAAGGTCATGAGGTGACCTTTTGGTGACGTTCATCTTTATAGTTAAGCGTTATATAGGAGTTGATTTTAGTCATAATCAGATTAATATGCTACCTTATAAGTAAATTAAGATGAAATATGCTCAGAGGAACTTAAGGTATTAAAAAGTAGTAAAAGATAAAAACAACCAAAAAAGATATTGAACGGACAATTAAATTCATTTTAAGTTTCAGTGAAATACCACTTGTTCGGTATAACTCCTAAAGCAAGATAAAGGCTTCCTTATTTTCAAGAGTAACATTAAATACTGAGCTAGAACAATAAGAAAACCACAACAACAGTTAAAGCAACAGTGAGCTACATTCAGACCCAAGTGACCTCTAAGGAAATTTAACAAAAGCCTTTCTATAGGCTTTGAAGGCTCTAGTTTGGTTTCAATAGGCAAAATTAAATTAAAACTTCCAAGTGAACACAACATTCTAATACAGATAAAGATATACCATTAAAACTCTAAAACGAGCTAGAGTGAAGTAATGAAATTCTTTTAATTCAGACTAAATTAATAAGGTCTTATGTGACATAGAATATTGTGGAGGTAAAGTTTCAGATTTGTTTTCGGTTTTTACTAACTATCGCAACATTTTTCTAATATTGTTAGATATCTGTTGCTCGATAAGATTGGACATTACTTTCAATGTTAACAAAAATTTATCACGGTTATTTTTAAGATTGTTAATTTTATTTCTTAATTTCTTGTAGAGATTGAAATTTATATTTTGTGTCTTGCGGCCTTGACTCTTTGTCTATCGTGCCTTCTGGAAACTGTCCTTATAAGTGAGTCGTACCATGGTTTATCACGGTGACATAAAGTAACATACTTAGACGGAATATGATAATTCATAAACTAAATAAATTGTCATAAAAGAAAGACACAGCTGCATTAAATTCTATATTATTGATATTAGTCCAGTTCCAATCAGTAATATCATTTAAGCCTTCGAAATTGTCATGATTATTGACAAAGTTCCTCTTAAAAATTTCAGGTTTTATATCGACTGCTTTATGTGAACGTAAGTAGCTTTATGATAATTTATCTCTCCCAGAAGCGAATTAACGTCACTGTGTAATAAGGTTAAAGAATCTGATAAAATTAGGTCCGTTAAGGACGATGAATTTGAAGACACTCGAGTTGATTGATGTGTAACATTTTGAAGGTTACGCAGCAAGCACATGCGTTTCAAATAACAATTGTCTTTGAACTGATCTTGGTTTAGGTTGCCCAGCATTATTATATTCGAATTAAAGTCAACAGCTTTTTCGATAAGAAGTAAACATTTTCCCAGAAAGAGAAATATGCCTGTGGAGGTCGATAGAACAACAAGCAAGAAATTTCAAGTTCTTTAACATTACTTAGATAAACATTGAGTCAACTAAAGAATGTTCTAATTCAAGAAGTCTTTTCAAAATGAAATTATTGAGACATAAATGAGTAAGCAGCTAGAGTGAGCAGATGTGTCTTTTATATGGATAAAATTACCAGATCCCAAGAACGCTAGTAAAGTGTGTTTCCGTAAAACAAAAGATCGAAGTCGATAAAAAAGTCCTTCAGTGATCATACTTCTACAAGTAGGTTGTATATTAAAATATAAAGTAGACACATTTGAGAGCACAGAACTTGTTTTTGGTCCGGGATTTACCTCTATGTGTCCAGATTGTAGAATAAGTATAAATAATATCCAACAAAAGAAAAATTTGTGATTTCCAAAATGAAAGACACTAATAGAAACATCTGTATTAACGAGCTTGTACGAACTTGTAAATCCGAACTAAAATATATCCTTTCACTAAAAGAATGTAAATACGGTAAGTGTGAATACGAGAAGTCAAAGCACTCAGGCGTAAGATGAATCAAAGGTAAAACACAGGTTAACACAGATAAGCGCCAGAACTTCAATTACGTACACTTAAAAATGCAAAAAAGTGATCCCAACTAAGTTCCGCAGTTTTAGTAACACATTACTCACATCTCTGCCTGAGAAACCTACATCAGACTCGAGTTTTCGACATATTTTCAAAAGATTTAGAACCTTGAAAAAACCTGTCTTGCCACCATGATATCACGTGACTGTCAGAGGTCAGTGGTAAGAGTGTTGGCCTTGATCCGCTAAGTGTTGGGCTAAGATCGGAGTTCAAGTCCCGCACTGGGTTGCATACTCTAAGATGTATTGCATCTTTCTGTTTCGGACTTTCATTTTCGTAAGAAAATATTTACCATGTAAAACGTACATTTCTTTGATAAGCATTCACTATAAAATATTTTTTCTAGGATTGATTTTAACTATCCATTGCTTTCTGCTCAACAAATTCTAGTTAACGCAAGTCCCAAACATAATCGTAAGAAGACCTTTTTTCCAGACAGCCTGGACTATTTCTTACTCGGGAAGTCCATCCACTGGATTTTATGCTGTAGCTTTACAAATAGAAGATTTGCTAGTAAGAAATCTGCCACAGTACTGTTCCTCTTCAATTTCTCGTGAACATGTCCTCAGGTACTGGACACCATTCTGAGTTTGTCTATCCGACGCCAGAAACGGACAAAAAATACCGACTAGATATAGATGACACTTTACGTTTTACAATAAAAGCGAGAGGACTAAACAAGTATGTAGACAATTTAAAACACTTCTTATCCTTAAGGTGGTAGTTTTGTTAAGAAATAAATTCTGTGTTATAATCTTTTATAACATATTTTGGACAGACAAATTTTTAACCTCAGCTCAAAACTTTAACACTAATTCTCAAAATAAGTGGACACAAGCAAAATATTTTCAGAAAAAACTGAATGTGAATATTTTTGACAAAACTGTTTATTTTCATAAACTAAGAACATTACTTAACAAAACTGAAAAATATCAATACTCAACTATACTGGAAACTTTAGAAATCGGTATATTATAATTAGACCTTAAAGCTACGGTGTAATCTACGTTACATTGCATGTCCCTAAAGAAACTAACAACTTGACTTATTTAATCCCAACACCTTAAAGAATGTACCAAAAAACAGCAAACAATTATATATCACATCAGTTTGACAGGTAAGTACCAGGAAAATGTGTCCTTTGTTTAAATCAAAATTTAATGTGTAAAATGCACATTTTTTCAGTTTAAAAAGTTACGAAAACATAGTTTAACACTTAATGTAATTTTTTTAAAGAAGACTTGACATATCTTTTAGTTCAATATCTTAAGGCCAAATTTATTTTTAAAATGTTTTAAACTTTTTAAGAAGATCGATACGAAAAAACTATTTCTTCACTTTGAGAAAGTTATTGCGTAACGTAAATTACATTTCAGTATATAACATAGATTTCACTCAACACATTTTATGATAGCAGGTTTTTAAAATGCTACCAATTGCTCTTATAGTATTAAATATTAAGTATAAATGAGATACAACTGTTTCAAAGTGTACTCTTGTTTAGATCTTTAATCCATAGGGACATAGTAACGCTTAACCTTTTGCCGTTTCATTAAGTAATAAAGTTCTCCTTCTTTGGCCTTTTCCAGGCTCTATATTCGCTTTGTATTTGTGCTCTTGACTTGCCCATGCCTGAAATTAATTGAATTCTCTTCAATGTAAAGGTATGCTGTTTGATATGTTTTAAAACTTCTTAAGGTCATAAACATGTAATCTATGTTACATTGTTGGTAATCTACGTTACCATAAAGATTGTGAACAAATCCTTTCATTAATAAAAGCATCTGTCATAAAACTGGCAAAATTTTATTTTTCCATTTATAAGAAATAACAAGGCTTGATTATGTGAGCACTACTTTAGCACTTATTAAATTATTTTCCTTTAGAACTAAGGAGTGTAGATGAATATGTAATTTACGTTATCATAGAGAATAACAGGCGTGCGTATAAAAGGGCAGATAGAAAAGCAATTCAGTTACTGTAATAGACTTTGTCCTTCCGTATTGTATGGTAACTGATAGGTTATTGCTATATTTGTCTGTTTATAAACATATATTGTTTAAATGATATAACGTAGATTACATCTCGTAGATTACAAAAGTTAACATTTGTTTCTTGTTTTATCGATGACATGGAAGAATGTGGGAGAAAGTTATAGTATTAATTTAGAATTAGCATTGCTAACTAGCAATACACACCCTTAGTGGCAAAACATTGTAATATTGCTAACACAATGGTAACGTAGCTTACAATCTTAACAAAACTGTATGCATTTAGGCCCTACCTGGACTTATTGTAAGAAAATAAAACAAATATCATTTCTAGGAATTAATTACTTCCTTTTAAGATAACTGATACGGTAAATACATCATGTAGAATCTTAAATAAATGTATTTATTGGTTTCCTCTGACATGAAATAAGCCATGGTAACGTAGATTACACTGAATTATGAGACACAGAAAAAGATGATATAAAACTTTTAAAACAATTATTACCAACGGATTCTTTTGGTCAGTGTTCTATTAAGTGTGTATACTTTGAAAAAAAATATCATACATCATGGAAAGACATAATAAAGACAGACTAGGAATACATATAAAATAGTAATGTACAATAGCGACACATCAATTATGCTCATTCTGGCACAATTCGAAACACAAAAAAATGAAAATTTATGTAAAAATCTACGTTTTTATCATCACCACATATTCTAAACAACTATCACATTTAGTGTTCATGTTTTGCAAGCAGAAAACAAGTAATATTTAATACCTGTATCTTGGGGACACACTTCGGATACAAGTGACCACTTATTTTGAGAATTAGTGTAAACGTGATTGCATATTTTCACAGCTGAAAGGTAAGAATTCACTCCAGATTTACTCATTTAATAGAAAGAAAAATGTGAACGTTTGCATCATTTTCTATTAAATATAAAAAAGACATTTTCAAATAAATTGACATTCACTTATATAATTATGTTAGTTTATACCAAATTTATTTTAGTTCGATTGTATAGGAAGCTTTTAGCTTATAGACACACTCTCGAATCCGTTCGTGCGAACTTCGGCCTTATGAAAACATTTCAGTTCATCAAGAACGACGTACATGGAATATCAAAAATGATAACAATATGAAAATAAATTGAGGAGTACAGAGCTATGTAAGGCTCAAAGTTATTGAACATGTATTTTTTCATATTTCATACTGGGGAATAGAATCCTAATATATATTACCTACCTAGCTAATCAATTTTATTTATGGACTGTTTGCAGGACAGAAGACTTATATTTTCTTAGAAGGGTAAACAGATGCATGAGTTACTTACGAACCTGTGGCCCAATAAATCTTGTAAGCAACCAAAACGACATATTATAGCGTGGTAACATGCAAGGGTCCTTTTGAAAAAAATAAAAAGGAATTAAAGATAATATATACTTTATTTATACTGTTTATTTGAAAAAAGATACATTTGAAAGATAGGCACACAGGAAGGAAAACACTGCAATCACTTGATCTCTTGTGTAATACAAAAGCATACTAATCTTTAAAGAGGCTGTACTCCAGATTTGAAATAAATTTTTTTTTCATAAATTATATATTTAGATGCCGTGAGATTATAACAACATAATATTTTACTTCAAAACTGATTATAAAAGTCAAAATAGAATAAAAAAAATATTTTTGCTCCAGCCTGATTTGAACTCTGGACCCTCATGTTAACAAAATATTTCCAACGCTTTTACTGTCACCACCATCGCCGCATGTGATATTACAGATATTTACTTTAAATCTTATACGATATAGTTATACCGTCGCGTTACGGTATAGCACTTTGAAAGGGAAAACAAATCAATTTATAATGTAATTATTTGACTTATTTTTTGTCAGTAAGTTATTTTTTAAGCATTAGTCATAAATATTACAAGAAATTTATAATACAAGAAAACTTTTTTTTTGGTCATCTGGAGCACAGCCCCTTTATGTGATTAAGAGGAGTAAGCACTCCTATGTGATTTACCTTCAATAATTATTTGTTTTGAAAATATAGTCATTTTCATTAAAGTGTATACAATACAATAAACAGTCATTTCGCGAGAGTAAGCAGTAGCATGTACGTTTAGACTTTGTTTAATGAACATATACATGCTACATTATTGTAAAGATCATAACAAATGTAGAAATACATTTATTTTTTATTGAGCCATCTATCTTCATTTTCGATGAATGAAACATCAAACTTTAAATATTACCTTTAAATTGCGAGGTCGACATGTTTTGTGCCAAAGAAACTTCCAAATCCGTCACGAGTAAACATACATTTAACGGCATGTCATCAAGAAAAAATTCTACAAGCAGGTAAGCTATCTAAAATCTTATCTTATCTTAAGAAGTTATTCCATAACATTTAACTTACAACTGGTCGTAATTTCACTTTGTTTGCAACAACATTTTTTTCTACGCTAGACGTCCATACTGTCAAATCGATAACGAGGTTGCAGGCAGCTATGCAAAGAGAAATCTCATTGGGTAATTATAACGGGTGTCAAAATTAGCCAATTTTAAGGTAATTTTTCAAGTTTGATGTTTCATTTATCGAAAATGAAGACAGATGGCTCAATATTTTTAACTGTTTCTGCAAGATATATATATTGTGCTATGTTTGCACGTATAGATATGAAAATATGTCTTATTTGAAAAAAATGCGAGAGCAAAATTTTGACCGGGAATATGCTACGGAAGTTAATTACCTTTTATATATATTATATAGTAAACGGGTGCTGGATAGTTATTTTTTTCTTGATGATCAAAGGGAGATTATTTTATGATATTTTGACCATTATTGGCAAGACAAATGTGCCGAACGCCTGTGGATATACAAAACTTCTCACTAATAGCAGGTATAAGATTTTACTCATGTCCTTTTTTAATTATCTATTCATATCACAGTTCTTATCTTTTATCAGTCGTGGCTTTATATTTAACGATGGCAATTCAAAGAGATATATCAAACGAATCTTTCATTTTAATTTTCAATATTTGTTTTTTTATAACTTCAAAGAAACTGGACCACATAATGTTTCATAATAAAACGAGTCCAATATTCATTGCTTTTATCACACATGTTCCTAAAATGTTGAACTGTTCATTTTGATTCACAGTACGTCCGTTGGTTTTACCAAGTCATTGCCCTTTGTTCCTCACGTTATACCTCATGGAACAAAATTTGTTCTGCGTTTTCAATGTAAATAAGACATTTCCTTTGCAGTGCAAGACCACACAAAAGTGTGTTAATTTTCTTTTTGCTTAATTTCATTGCCGTCTGGGATCTGTCAAAGGTACAGTGTAGTTCATGCATACCTATTTATTAAACTCTGAGAAAAAAATCCAAGCCAGATATAGAAGTATAAATAAATCCGATATTGTCGTTAATATACTGATCCCGAGCCGATCGTATTCAAATACAGACAAGTAAGAATAAAAGAAAAAAATCGATCAGGCATATAACATCTATTAACATCTTTAAAGAACACATGTTTGAGGATGACAATGTTAAAACATGTTAGTTACTAAAAACGACAACTTAATTGAAACAAAAGTATATACATTAACGAAATTAGTAAATATATATGTCAGGACTGGAATGAGATTATGCTTCGCAGTGTTCTTTTTAGATTTGCTGGTTTCATTATCAATGATAAAAACAAAGAACATGTTAACTTTGCTTCATGAATCTCATTTCTTTCGTAGCAATGAAAAAATCTTATTATGTATAAGCATGATGATGATATTTGAATATAGGTCAAGAATGAACAATGAAAATATCGGAAAATATTAGTAGAGGGAATAATTGCAAAGTGTAGTAATTAATAAGTAGTTTTTAAATAAGATATCAACCTTGTTTAAAATGTGTTTCTTGTTTGTCAGAAAGATTGAGACAAATTAGAAAAGTTTAAGAATCATAAAATGTCCAGTGGGGCTTAACGTAGTAAGTTACAAGTTTATCGAACCTACAAACACCAATATGAGTACCAGAACGTCTCTCAACATATACAGAAACATTAATTAAGGTCTTCGTGGAGGTCGTAGACTGGCTGCCAGTTGGGATCCTGAAAATAAAGTATAGAATTGTAATAAGAACTTTATTCTTAAAAAAAAACTATTCTTTGCCTAAAAATGCAAAACAGACTAACACAACAGTTTCTTACCTTTTCTTGTTATATGTACCAAAACGAAGTAAATCAAATACAGGCATATACAGGAAACTTGATAAACTTATTGCTTTGTTATAGCAGCTCCCTTTCCGTCTAAACTTAAAACAGGATGATTTAACGGATCGTGGATAACGTTTTATTTTTCTATAAAACATCTAATCGTTTTTACACTGAAGTTAATGGAAACGTTACGGAAAAATTCAAAAGGACTAGAATAAAGCAGAGCAATGTATCTTTTCTCAATTTAATCAGGACTCCAAAGATATTAAAAAGCATGATTGTTTCTATTCTAGGAAATTGGGAAAATAATTGGTTTAACAAAGTTCATATAGCTTAGAGAACTTGCAAACCGTATTTGATTTTTCCCACATTTTTAGAATGGAGTCCTACACAGGGTACTATAGCATAATACTGTTACGGTTCAAAAAATGTTATAAAGTCTTTAGATTTAGAGTTGAATTTTACAACGCTAAAATACCTTCTATTTAAAAAAATCAATATCAGGCTTACACCCTGATAAGCTATGCTTTTATGAAAATTTAAGAAAAAAATCTGCATAGACACAGTTCCAGACAAATTCCAAAGCAAGACCACCCCAATGACCAAAAATGCAGTGCTTATATACTCAAGGGTGGTAGAAGCAGCCTAAAACTGGTAAATTTAACTAAAATTGGTAGAACCTACCAAGAACTGGTAGAATGGTCTCTACCTAAAAATGGTAGATGACCAATATTTGGTAGATAAAAATATTAACTTTTAACATTCAATATGGCCTCTTAGATTCTCAAAAAATCATGACTGTACAACTTAAACAACAATTATGAGCTAAAATACAGTAACAATCTCTTCTCTACTATATTAAATGTAAGGTAAAGAGTTTAAATTAACAAGATATTGATGAGTCACCGATCTATTCAGCCGTATCTATCCCACAATGTACTGGGTAAAATGGCGTAAACCAGTAAACATGTAAAAGTGATTCATAAACTTCTACATTTTAAACTTACTTAACAATGGAATAAAATAGTTATATTTGGCTAAAATGAAGATTAAATGAGGTGCTATATGGCTGCTTCATAAAAACAACAAACAGTTAGGATTATCAATGAAATATAAGGAAACAATCGGGAAACTAGAAGATTGTGGAATGTGACAAACACCTATCTTTAACTAGAAAAATTCACAAGATACTTAACCTAAGGAAAAAGGATAAATGGCAACCACTGTTTGTTTCATATGTAGGCTGGCTGATCAATTTACTCAGGTCAGAATGTATATTTTATGTATGGTGAGTTGCCACATTCTTCACAAGTTAGAGAGATCTTGACTTGTATACCGTTGAAAGATAAAGTTTCACATTCAGGTAAAATCTTATCAATGTAAGCTTTTCTGTTAAAATTCTGAGATATCAAAAGGCAAATTTTTCACTTTGACAACAAATCTCAATAATTAAGAATTAAAATAGGCATAAATACTTCATTGGATTATATGAAAACCCCGGGGTGTTACACTACCCCACTGCACAAATGGCTAAACTCCTGTTGCCATAATACAGTAACACCTATCAACATTAAATTGTCATATCAGTGGGTTGAATGTTGTAATCAAATGTTCTTTAACAAAAAAAATCCTTGCATAAAGTCAGTTCTGAAATTAACGTCCTTGCTCTGAACACTGAATGAATTAAATGTCTTTCATGTTTCGATTTAACAGAACATAGTTTTCACAATTTCACACATTAATGCAATACAACAAAGTCACAAATAATAGAAATAATAGAACATTCTCTGTTGAATATTACGTCATTTCACTGTCTTTGTTTGTATTTAAATGTCAATGTCGATATTTATTAGGTTAAACAGTGTTTGTAGAAAAAACTTCCTGGTCAAGTTCATCGTGTTATTCTTTTGGACGGATCTTCAAGAAGGGACCTACGGTGTACCCAGTCAGTGCCCTCCTGCCATTGACGTGCGCTGAGTGGACCTGACATCTAAAGCCAGGCGTAATACCACTGATATTGAAAGATAAGAAAACTATAACTGAATGAAACCATTGAAAGAAACAGAGAACTTCTAAGAATAGTCAATTAATTTTTCTTGACTTTCTTGACTGTGCTCTTGATGTTGGAGTTTTTTTCTCTGATGATAACGTCCTCTTCCTGTTGTTGTTATGAAAAAGTTGGGACCTTGACCTTCCCCGAAAAGAACCTTGATTGTTTGGAGGTCTCCTTGCACAGGTTCTCTCTAAAGAGAGAAAAGCTTTCTGCAAATTTTGGAACTCTTCCAAAACTGCACGAATATTTCTATTTACTCGATGTAGTTCTCTGCCATTTGCTTCAATTGCTTGGAGGATCCTTGAAGTGTTGATTGCTTCATTTTCTTTAGTTTGAGTTTGTTTAGTTAAAGTGGTCAGTTCCCTTGGCAATTCACCAGTTACTTTTGATGTAGAAATTCTAGTTGCCTTGACAGTTGGAACTGCATTAGCACTATCTATAACATCTACAGTTGACATAGGAACATTAGATGACAGTACAGGAGGTTCAGACTCTTGGAATAATGGGTCTGAGGTATAAGTACCACCCAGTAAATCATCAAGAATAAATTCTGTTTCATCTTGGAGTGGTGTGCCCTTTGAAGGAGTTTTCATAAGTGTAGAAGGTGTTTTTGTATGACAACTTGGCAGAAATGTAGGAAGGTCCAACTGGCTCCCAAAAGATAAGGGCTGCTGAGATATTTCAGGCATACTAAGAACAGGACCAACATGAACTGATGACGAAATGGCATAGGAACTTCGAGACGAGCTTGTGACTACAACTGAAGAGTTTGCAGGGTACCTGGTGAGGTATGCTGGTGATCTTGATACAGGAATGTTCACTGTTGGTAAACTACGTGATAGATAATTAGAACATGAACCTAAAATTGCGGCAGAACTAACAGAAGCTGAAGAAGTTGAAACTTTGGCTGAAGAAACATACATGAACTGAAGCAGGTTGGCGAAACTTCTGCAGAGTGGATCTTGGCGAGGTTTCGAAGTCAGACAACCAATCTGGTAGAACAGGCTCATCGGCGTCCTGGTTATCAAAGATTGATGAATCATGTTGATATCATACTGAAGTGTTTATTTCACCAGTTTAATGGTCGATTACCTCACATGTGAATTTGTTCTTTAAATAAATGGCAATGGTACCTACACATCCAAGTAGCACACATACCTTTTATATGTTAAAGTGATTCATAAACTTCTACATTTTAAACTTACTTAACAATGGAATAAAATAGTTATATTTGGCTAAAATGAAGATTAAATGAGGTGCTATATGGCTGCTTCATAAAAACAACAGACAGTTAGGATTATCAATGAAATACAAGGAAACAATCGGGAAACTAGAAGATTGTGAAATGTGACCAACACCTGTCTTTATCTAGAAAAACTCACAAGATACTTAACCTAAGGAAAAAAGGATAAATGGCAACCACTGTTTGTTTCATATGTAGGCTGGCTGATCAATTAACTCAGGTCAGAATGCATATTTTATGTATTGTGAGTTGCCACATTCTTCACAAATTAGAGAGATCTTGACTTGTATACCGTTGAAAGATAAAGTTTCACATTCAGGTGAAATCTTATCAATGTAAGCTTTTCTGTTAAAATTCTGAGATATTAAAAGGCAAATCTTTCACGTTGACAACAAATCTCAAAAATTAAGAATTAAAATAGGCATAAATACTTCATTGGATTATTTGAAAACCCGGGGTGTTATAATACTACCTGCCTAGCTCCTAAAATCAATTTTTCTTTAGTGTATAGGCCATTGGAAAATTGTAAACTAGAATTTTCCGAAAATGGTAAATAAAAATTGTATGTAGTTTTTTTACAAACCTGTGGATCAATCTGTCTTGTTGGCAACAATGACGACAGACGTATGCGTGGCAACATTTGAGGTCCTTTCTGTCCAAAAAGAAGAAAGAATAACTTTAAATTTAGTAAGTGCTGCAATTGTACTGTCTTATATGAAAAGGGCAATGTTAAAAAGATAAGTACACAGAAAAACAGACAATGCAAATGCTGAAATGATAGGTATTCGGACATGCCATTAACTGCAGCTACTTAATGTCAGGGTAGAGAACCAGAGGTCAAGGTGAAGTAACGTTAATGAATATAAAAAAGCAAACCAAAATCTGCCCTTCAGTAAAACAGCGTTCTAAAACGCTGCAGATCTAAGAAACTCATATTAGTTCATACTTTCCCAGTTCATATACCCATTTCAGAAACTGACGTCATATTGAACAAATACCAACATTAAAAGTATCGATAAAAATTATTGTTAATGTGTTCACCTCAAATCCAAAAGGCTGTGATCTTGAACTTTCCCAGACCATATTTCTCCAAGTTCGTCCTGAATTATCTAAAATCAACGCACTTAAGTAGTTGTTATCATAAATATAATCTTAAGTATTTCGCCATTTTTTTGCCACCTGTTTTAAGCTATCCTGTTTTGCTGTAGAAAAAAGTAAGGTACCGTTCGATTCAGAGAGAAAATATTAAAAACAATTTCTTTTAGCATGTGTATTCAAATACAAAATATTTGCAATTTTCTTACAAAAGCTAATGTTAAATAACTATTACCTCTTGTATGAAGGTCGTGTGAAACTGGAACTTTTGTATTATCTGATTTTCTTTGTGTGGCAGATTTTATAAAATCTTCACTGTATAACCTAGAATGACAATTACAGTATGTAAAACGTTTATAAAAATCCAACAACTCCTTAAGTTGTACAAAAGGCTGAAAAAATATGCAGATATGACAACAGGATGCATTCCTATATTTTTTGTTATGTGATATTTTTAACACTTGTTCGCTATCAATATTGATATACTTGCAGATCGTGTGTTATTACGGTCATTGTTTACATTTTTACACGTACCGGTAAACCTCTTATATGTTGATTTTTGAGGCTGACAACCCTAAATTCTGTAAGATTTGCAAGGATTAATCATTTATTTCGTTATTTATTTACATATTTCATTGTTAACAGGGTACACTTAGCTAGGAAGTTGGATATATCGTATTTTTACTTCATAAATTTTGACAGGTGTTGTTATTGTTCGCTGATGCATTACGGGTTGTATAACTTCCGTTGTCAATAGCAATTGCACCAGTAACTTCGTAAACAAACTGTTCAACATTATGTTTTGTCATAAAGGCAATTCTTATAGCCATTCCATGGTACTAGTCATTTTTATTACCTATATTTGTATTAATTTGGCATATTTTTCTGTAAACTTTCATAGAACTTATGTTAAGAATTGTATGTGTTCGGTCGTTCGGTTGGTTGACAGCGTTCTTTGTGTACGGAAATGATTGTTTTCGAACGTCAATTGATCAGTTTTCGAACGTCGAACATTGTCCATCGACCAAAACGTACATTTGAACATTTTTCGAACCTATTCTTGTTCGTTTTCTCAGATTTAGTATAAATAGGTCAGAAAACGATCAACTTCAGTCAGGTTTCATTTAACTTTCGGTTAGAACACATTTATTAACGTTGTCATCTAAACGGCTATTTTTTTTATTTATAAGGCAAAACTTTAGCATTGACTTTAGAGTTTTATTTAAGATTTAATCAAATGTTATCAAGGAATATTTGATAAAGACTGTTTTCTTTATTTCTTTGTATTACGGTCACTGACTCGACCACTCTTTGAAACTTACGTTTGTATTTTCAATACATTTAAAGAACGGTAGTCGTAGTTTATATTGCGATGCTCATGGAACATTATCGCTGAATTACCTTGCATATTTGTTGATGCCATTAGAATCTTGTTATTTCTTGTGAACATTGGAATTTAGTAACAGTTTACTAACTTTAGTACTTATTAAAATTCCTGAACTTTTAAAAGTCTTTCTTGCTTGTGACTATAGTTTTCTCTTAACTGACGCACCTCCAGAAGTAAGGAATAATAACAAATTACAAAGAAGTATACTGACACTACCATATTACTGCGTTGCAGTGTAGTCAACTATTTCAACTGTTTGAAGCAGATGTCATTGGAGTCCTTCTAATCCTAACGATTTCTAATAAAAATAGAATATTGTTATAAGAGTGGTCATTTCATTGTTCGTGAAGACACTTCCGTCCTTACAGTCCAGCCTATCTTTTGGTTTCCAAGTCTCGAGCACGTTACCCATTTAAAGGAGATCAAAGGGACCTGTTAACATAGCTGGACCGTAACAATATTAACCCGTATGCACCTCCTTTTAAGAAAAGTGTTGTACAGCTTTCCCTAGACCCGCTTACTTGCAGAACCTTACCTGATCAAATACTATTATCTAATCAGTATGAAGTGTTAACCTATTCAATAATGTATAAGTAAATGAACTGAACAAATTACCTATCTCTGTTTTTGGAATCTTGTTTTTTATACTCTTTTATTTGTCGAAGTTTACGAACAATGAAAACCGCTATCAGTGCAGACAACAGGAAAAAGAATGCTCCGGCTCCAGTTCCAATAAAAAGCGGAAAATCATCTAAAATTTAAACAAATTATTCTTCAATTAAAGCGACCGACTCACAGATGGGCCGACGATGAAAAAAAGAAAAGGTTCTAACATCTTCAAACTTTTTGCTGTAATTGAGAAGAACATATTTAAACTAGGTTACTGACTCATTTGTAGATACAAAAAACATTAAAATATAAAGTTTAACACACTTTTATCGGTAAAAAATTTACCCCGTTAGTCACAGGGTAGATACCCTTAGTTATAACATTAATTCTGACGCATCCTATTAATTAAGTGTTGTTGCTCAGTGGTCTTTATCGTCGTTCTACATTTTACTGAACGAAAGGTCGTGGGTTCGAATCCTGGTTAAGTGAAGACATTTTTTCAGTTTTCATGGTGTATAGTAGCATAATATTATGTTTTTTTCCATACTATACTAAATTCCCTTAAATTAAAAAAAAAGTCAGCAAGATTCTGCGAGTCAGTCGCTTTAAAAGCGATCAGAGAAACTTATGAACCTAGTTTACATAAAAATCTATTTTCTCCCATGAAATATTAATTTTCATTGGCAAATTACAGCTAATAAATAGGAGAAACCTGAAACCGGGGCAGATCAGTTGTCTAGATGTAAGCACGGGGCTTAATATTCAGGAGTCACAGGTTTAGTTCTCCGCTTCTCAACTTACACTAATTCTAGCCTTTTAAATGGGATCTTTTGTCAACAGTTAAACCATAAAAAATAAATGTATGTAGAAGATATACAAGATCTAATAGTATCTTAGCAGTAAAAAAACTTTTAAATATTAAACTTAATCTCCCAACTTAAATAACCCAACTCCAAATTAAAACAAATAAGATAATATGTAGAATTAAAACAAAAAACATACCTTCAATTACAATTTCTCTGAAATGTTAATATTATAGAAAATATACAAGGAAAGATAACACAAGAAATCACCATAAGCAATAATATATATATTATCTGTGAAACAACCGTTCCAGAACATAGACACTCTCCTGTTCCCATTAATTACAGTCAAAGGTAAATCTATCAGACAAAAAAGAATTTTGAATGAAAGTTAAATGTATGTATAATAACAAGAACGGAGAAATGAATTTTACACACTACCACTTAACAACAGTGTATTTTCTTCGCATTATGCTTTATCTAAAAGTAAAATAAAAGTTTTTTTAAGTTTCTTTGAAAGTATAAATGTATATCAATGTTTACAAATGTACAAACCTGCATGTAGGCATACCATCCACCTCGACACATTCATAAACTGTTGGACATGGTCCTCGGATTGTTGAGTATATCTCGCATACTGTAGAATTATTGCTAAAACGCCCTAGGAAAATAAACACATATTTGCACTAAGGCTTAGCTGAAATAAGAGTAATTAAAGCTAGACTTCAAAGCATGACGCCAGTTATCTTGCTTAACACGTTTCTATTTCGGCATGTGTTTGTAATGGACCTATTTAAGATATTTTGTTCTACTTCCTGATAACGTCAATACTTAAAATTGACAATACATGTATTAAGATTTTATATTTTTAACAGAAAGTTGTTTCTTAAAAAAAAATAAGAAAAAAACCCCGAAAAAACAACAACAAAAAACAAAAACAAAAACGAATCGAACAATGAAACAGATCTACGTAACAGATGTATATAATCCTCATTCTAATTCATACTACACAACGTTAAGAAGAAATTCGATTTAAGGATATAACCACAAGAAGTTAGTAAGCCTGTAAAGCATAGGATGGATATGGAAAATGAACATGATTAGTGTAATTGAAATAAGTGTAAACAATATTACAACTACTTGCTGCGATGAGTTTCTCTTCAAAGTGAAAATAGTTATGTCACATAAAACCTTACTTACCAACAAGACTTACACGCACAGTCTGTCCACCAAATTCAACCTGAGCACCGTAAGCCAAGCTGATTGAGTCAGCAGTAATACTGTTCGCGAGGTCCGTATCATCAGTCGGATAAATTATACTGTAGTCTACAATTACACTACCACTCCTACAAAAAGACTATGCTAGAAACTTTTGGTTTTCAACTGTTAAATCTTCAATAAACTATTTTTTTTTCAGAAAATTTATATAATTACAATTACTGTTATTATTTTATTATTATTATCAGAGGTAGTAGTGCTGGTAGTAGTAGTAGTAGTAGTAGTAGTAGCAGTAGTAGTAGCAGTGGTAGCATTGGTAGAAGTAGTAGTTGTATAATTCTGTTAAATTTAATATGTGTCTACTTTATTTCTTCAAGCTTAAAAGAAAAAAAATACTTTGTAGTTTGATAAAGACAGAAAATAAAAAATCTAATAATAATCTAAATTTGAAAGCTACCTGAGAAAGTATACATTTATTCACCTTAAGTCATTAATTCTTAATTTCGTCTTCTCCGACAGCTTGTAGTATATTGAAAGCTACAATAAAAGAGTATGGGAGGATAAACATTAAACACACCCGACCGTAAATTTCACTGAAGCATGAATGGTATATGTATATAATTTATACTACTTAAAATTTGATAGGGATCACTTTTTATTTCTTAAATATCTGTTTAATGATAACCACAAGATAACTGATTTTTTCTCATACATGTAGTTTATTCATATGGCAAAGTCGACCTGTCCAGCAGATTTTGATTGTTTACGTGTACATGGCTCAAGATGCACGGGAAAAGCGAAACCCCTGGAAAAGTGGTGCACCGCGGGCACGTACCTTCATATACACATCCGTTTTATTCAGACTTTGCTAGTGCATGGTAACGTTTATATCGAACCTAGCACTGGTCATGGCAAGTCTACGGCAAAGACAGCGTATTGGCGATGAGGAGATGAATAGGAGGGTAGGGATGCTTGAGGCTGGGCGTTCCCAACGGCACGTGGCAGGTGTCCTTGGGGTGTCCCAGAGCACCGTTGCCAGGATGTGGCGACGGTTTCAAACATACGGGCATGTCACGCATAGGCATGGCGGAGGGCGTCAGAGGTCCACAACTCAGCGTGAGGACTGATTTATTGACATCAAGCGCGACGTCAGCGCTTTGTTACCGCTACTGCCCTCCAAAATGACTTCCAGAATGCCACTGGTGTAAGACTTTCCACTCAAACCATCAGGAACCGTCTTCATACAGCTGGCATGAGGGCTAGAAGGCCAGCAATCCGAATCCCATTGACGCGAAACTACATCCAGGCACGTCTTCAATGGGCCGGTGATCACGCCAGGTGGACGATGCATGACTGGACCCCAGTGCTGTTCACTGACGAGTCTAGAGTTTGTGTGGACTTCACCCATAGGCGAATGCGGGTATGGAGATCCGCCAATGAGCGTTTGGCACCCGTATGAGTTGCTACCCATGACCGTCATGGCGGGGGCTTGCTCATGGTGTGGGCGGCCATTGACATGCGGGGAAAAACGGACCTGTACATTGTTTAAAACGGCACATTGACGGCTGTACGATACGTCAATGAGATCTTAGATGTTTACGTTCGTCCGTACGCTGGTGCTATAGGCCCCGAGTTCATTTTAATTGACGACAACGCCTGCCTCGTAGGGCAAGGGCCACCGACGAGTACCTGGAGGCAGCAGTCATAGAAAGAATGGACTGGCCAGCAAGGTCTCTTGACCTCAGTCCAATAGAGCACGCCTTGGACATGCTGCAGACTGCAATATCTGCTCGCCCAGTCCAGCCAACCACGGTCCCTGGGCTACAGCAGGCCCAGGCTCGACTCCCACAACAAAGCATCAGGAGACTCATTAGCAGCATTAGAAGGCGGTGCAGAGCGGTATTCCAAGCAAACGGACACCACACGCGATATTAAAGCAAAATTCAGGCCATACACTTGATTTTTCCAAAACGTTCCATTTTATCTTCTGTGTTATCCCAAATTCGTGCCCCTCCAACGGCTCTGCCTCTGTCACGCTTCAACGGTTTACAGACTTACTCATTTTTTGGTAGCAAACTGTTGTCATATGAACATATTTTCAGAATCACAACAAAAAATGTTACCTTTCAACCTTATGTAGTAAATATACACATTCTTATAAATGATCCCTATCAAATTTTGAGTAGTATACATATAAACAGTGATGTGACGGTCGTCAGCGGATAAAAGAAGAATTTAAAAGACCACATTTATTTCAGAATTATTTTAACTTTAACAAAATTTAGCAAATTTGCAACATTCTGAATCAGTTTTCGTTTAGGTTAAATTACATTACACATACAGACTTATTGGCAATTTCGGCAACTTCCGTATATCCCGAGGCGGATTCTAAGTTTATTCTTTGCGGAAGGGTGACGTCGAATCTTGCACTAAGACTAACCTCTGTGAAGTCATCTGAAGAAGTTAATATGAAAATATATGCATTCTAATTTCAAAATTAAAGAATGAAAAGGGTATGATTTTTCTTTCTGTAAGCTAGAATTGTGAGTGTAAAGAAACAAATGCCCCCGAAAGAAGAATCGACTTCAAAACAATTACATACAGTGTAACAGTGCAAGATTGAAAGTAAGAATATGTAATCTTGAACACTTGAAAAGGGGTACCTATCTCTATTTTAGGTGTAATGCTGTAGTCAAATATTCATAATAAATAGCATAAAAATATATTATTTAAAAAAGTAGGCAGTTATGTTTCTTACACACTTACAATCTATCTAAACTGAATGTTTCATGTCAATCCCTTTAAGAAAGTTTCAAGTTTGATTGGAACAATTCATTATGGAAATGTGACCTTGAAATTTGGGATGTTGCTGACAACACGATTTGATGTGCTGAATACTTGTGCCAAGCTGCTTTAAAATCCCTCTGAAGAATAGAATAATAGTACCGACGGGACTGTGTGTGCATAAGAGAAAACAGTCCGGACAGAAAAGTGTGCATGCATACAGGATCTGGTTAAATTCAAACTCAAGGTGTGACATTGTTATCTGAGGTAAACATTGATGTTGTTCGTGACATGTCATCTCTATGTGCTGAATATTGATAACAGTCCGGACACGAATGTGTGCATATTCGATCGTATGTACAGAATCTGATAACCTTCAAAATCTTAGGGTGATCTCGGTAGTGAATGTAGGGAGGAAGTTCTGAATATTTTTGCCATTGCATATGGAATATTTTCATGCCAAATTTACATCTTGGAAATGAAAAAGGGGTGGACAAACAGTCGGACGGACGGACAATCAGACAATGCGACTTAAATATTTAAACTTAAATCAACTTATTTCCTTATTGTACGAGTCTAGTAACGAAACATTTTTCTGTCTGTTTGAAACAGTCGAAATCTGAATATTTTATTTTCGTATTTCTATACATTAATTAAATGTTTATTGTTTTTCAGGATGCTAAAAGGAGAAACAATTATTCTACAAACCTGGTACCGGAGCAGAGTTTGCTGAAAGATACAATACAGTAAAATAATTTGTACCAATCTTTTCAACAACAGCAAAAGCAACAAACTGAACATATTTTTATAGATATTTTCGGTTTTTTATTTATTTTATACTGTTTTGATATCTGACAAGAGTTGATTCTTAATATTATAATCTAGAATTTATAAATGTTTCGCTATTATAGAGAAAGAGATTTAGATAGTACACATTAATTTCTAATTTTCTGATTTCAGGAATCGAAAATGAAAAAAAGAAGAACGTTGAAATGAGTTTTTTTTTATTTTTGATTGTGTCATTTCCTTTAATCAATCATCCATATTAACCAAAATCCATACCATATTTCACTGCTATACACAATCCTTCTAAATATTCGAAACCCCTCTTGCATTCACAACTATAGTTTCCAGGAAAATTCGTGCAAACAGTATAATTCTTGGTGGCGCATACATCATCAAGACATTCGTTCTGGTCATCATCACATGTGGCTCCCTCCCATCCATCCTTACATCTACATGTACCGGTCATTGTATTACACGACTGATGTGCATTTACCGAGTTGGTTATGTTACAGTCACAGGAACTTGAACAGTTTTGTCCATACGTATTATTTGAGCATTCTGTATAAAAAAATAATTTCAAACATTAATCAAGTACTAGTAAACCTATTGAAAGATCCTAATATAACCT
Source organism: Cyclina sinensis (assembly GCA_012932295.1). NCBI lineage: Eukaryota > Metazoa > Mollusca > Bivalvia > Venerida > Veneridae > Cyclina > Cyclina sinensis. Next base: position 8,477,295 of record JAAONU010000012.1, on the reverse strand, counting down.
AATTATGTGGGAAGATAAATTTATTTTTTAAGTGCTAGGAACTCCATCACCCTCGTTAATTTCATATTTTTCTAGTTCTTCTTTTGGTTGTGATAGACAAAGGGTTATAAAAAATAGGCTATATTTTATACAAGACTATGGGTCACTATAAGCTCAAATTGAACTTTGTTCATGCAAGAGCGATATTTAAAGTCACTGGCCAAACGAAATATCTTTACTGCTTTGTTATTATATTTGTACTTTCGACTACATTTTATCAACATTTTACGTCAAATAAATACGACATGTTTTATATAACAGTGTCCCTTGTATATTTTACAATTGGTTATAATTATTTATTGACGTAAATATCAACCTTCACAGTCGTTCCAGAAGCCTCCATATCCCAGGGAACATTTACAGCTGTAACTGCCGTTAGAGTTTACACACTCTTGAACACATTCTGCTGTTCCGCCAAGACACTCGTCTTTATCTGTAAAAAAAATCGTTTTACTTTTTTAAAAAAGGATGCTATAGTGACTGCTGGTTTTGAAAAAATGTTAAACAGTATAACAATTTGAATGGTGCAAAGTCCAAACGACAATTTTCTCTAAAAATAAAAAGAGAAAGTCTAGACCTTATGACATTATCATTTTTTTCTTTACAATAAATACATCTGATTTACCCTTGCAAGTTTGGTTTTGGGTAAGATATCCATCTTTGCAATCACATCTATAGGATCCTGCAGTGTTATAACATACAGAATGTTCCTTTTCGCAACAAATGTTAATTGTTTCTCCGCATTCATCAATGTCTTCTGTGCAATTTACACCACTCCATCCCTACAATGAAAAAACACCTTACCGATTATTACTCATATGATTTATAACTCTAACTTGCCAAATGAAAGATCCTAAACAAATCTTTAAATTGTCAAAGATTTATATGGTTAGATTCTTTTTTTTTTCTGGCCACTATAGTCACTATCTGGTAAGTAAATAAAAGAGTCCATGATAGATAATAATTATATCAAGTTCATTTCAGATGATTACAATTTGTAATACAACAAGAGCTGACACTGGAAACTGACATATGCCCCCGAAATTTAGCTTTGAAATTAAATTGATGTAACGATATAATTGAATTTGCCTGTGGAAAAGAGATCAGACAAAAAATAGTGCATGAACTGAAGGTAAATGGTAAAGAAGTATTTTCCCGCTTCAGAGTCTTATATGAATGTTGAAGACATAATTATTCAATGAAATAGAAAGCTGTGAGATTGGCCTTGAATATGAACAATATTGTTTTATTCCCCACCCTTACTGGTGTTTTATATATTACAAGGCCTGGTGACAAACATTCTGGTTTCAATAACCCCCCACAACAGTTTTGGAGATTCAGCTTGAACAAGATTTTAATAAAGAAGTTATTGTAAAAATGACTAAGGGCCAATAACACTGCAAAATATAATCCGACCAGAATGCACAGCTAGGTTTTGGGACAAACATTCCTGTGTAGTTTCAATGAAATCCTCAAGTGGTTTTGGAGATGAATAGTGTAGAAAATTTTATTACAGAAGTTAGTGTAAAATGACTATGGGCCAATGACCCTGCCATAATAATCTAAGCAGAAATTCCTGACGATATACACAACAAGGATTGGTGACAAACATTCTTGTGAATTTTCAATGAAATCCTCCAAGCCATTTTGCAGATGAAGAAAGGGCAAGAATTTACCAGACAGACGGACGAACGGACAGACAGACTGTGCGATTACTATATGCTCCCCTTTGAGAGAAAAAATACATACTGAAGAATGATTTAATAGTTAGAGTTTATAAACAGATTTAGTTTTTCTTTTGTCACTTGTGTTTTGCAAGTCTTTTCATATGAAAAAAAGCCAAACAAAAACTTATTAGTTTTAACATTCAGTTTCTAGTTAGTGCTTGTACTTATATTGCAATGAAAGTTCTTCCAGATATTTCTAGATTATGTAGAAATGTTAAAACCACTACTGACGTTTCTTCCCCCACATGCTTAACAACTTAACATACTTGGATAAAGAATACCACACCTTGATACAAGTACAAGATCCATTGATATTGTCACATGACTGTGTATTTTCCTGCTTACAGCTGCAGTCTAACGCGCAATTTTTACCATAACGCTGTCTGTCACAACCTAAATTGGAAGTAAACAAATCATAATTGAATAGATTTAGTGATTACACTGTGCTTATCTGAAACCTCCTATCAAATGAGCTGAATGACCACTTTTAAAGGAACTGGGTATGAAACAAAAGATCTAAAGACAATATTTACAGAATTTTATTTTTTATAATATAAGATATGCATAAAAGATTTACTCAATGATTGTCTAAAATTCGCTTACCTACAAGTCTGTAAAACAAAACAAAATAAAATCTCAATGAGGAAAAACAAGCAAAAAGCTACGTGCCTTCGCAAGTACCATCACCAGTTTTGAAATAGCCGGTGTCACATTCGCAGATATAGGATCCATAGTTATTTACACATTCCGAGTTCGCAGGACATTTGATTGCAGTAGAATTACATTCGTCGATATCTGTTTCGCATATTACACCTTCCCATCCTGGTAAGCATTCACATGACCCATTCACAGGATCGCAAGCTTTTGTATTTAATAGGTTACAATCACAATTGGATTTGCAATCTTTACCGTGTTTACCTTTTTCACACCCTAAAAATTGCAGAAAATTGCATGTGTTACACGTGTTCCGAACGATGCGAAACATTCCATTCTTTTTACTATTTGTTTAAATTAATCTAGACATTAAACGTTTGCTTTTTGTATATTTAATGTTTTTAAATGACGCATAACGTGCTAAATATTCTCCTGTGAGCATTTAACACCTTAAAAGATATTCGACCCGAAAGAAAATAGAAAAGAAACTTTTGGTTTACCCTGGCAGGTAATTCCGTTTTCTTGCAGATAAAACCCAGGATTACAGCTACACATAAATCCGCCATCCGTCTCATTGCACTTCTCGCATGGTGGATTCTTAGCACACTCAGCTATATCTGCACGTAAACTTCACAGCTATCACATATTTACAAAGTTTGAATCAATTATTGTTGCGAGATTAAACTGTGAAACTGTGATTCCCTTAAGAATTTCATACTGATGTCACTTGTTTAAACTTAAGTTGATGCTTCATCCAATCTTAACAACATTCACTTTGTTAATAATTACATTTCAACAACAGTTTTTATACAGCTCTTTAACTAAATTTTAACGACACTTAATTCATGCAATTGACGTTGCTGTTTTATTTAATTAATAATTGTTTAAATATACGACTGGCGTTGTTTTATTGTATATTAATGATGATTTATTTATGCAAAATTGTAAATATGAATAGCTGTCTACAAATAAAACTAATAAGAAAGCCTCGCCATTTAATCATATTGAGAAGTTTTGTCTTCAAAATATAGAAAGAAGAAGGCCATGATGGCCCTAAATCGCTCATCTGAGTCTCATTTCGCAAGTTACAAATATCGTAATTGGTTGTTATGAGTGTGCATTGTTTGCAAGTTTGCTACGGGTGTGATGGTACTCAAAATTTTGAACAGAAATTATAGTTAACTCAGAAGTATTTGTGAACTTGACCTTTGACCTACGGATCTAAAAAACAGTAGGGGTTTTCTAATATAAGTACCTATGAGTTTTGATGGTTCTGGGTGTAATAGTACTAAATTTAAAGATGGTTCTGGGTGTAATAGTACTCCAGTTACTGACCAGAAACAGTTTTCACTCTACAGGCCCCTGTGACTTTGACTTTTGACCTACTGCCCAAAAATTATTGACTTCTTTTACTGAATAAGAGCAGAAACAGTTTTACTGAACATGTCCCTGTGAACTTGACCTTTGACATATAGAATTTAAAAACAAAAGGTTTCTTCTAAATCAATTACACTATAAAATTTAAAGGCTCTTGATGTAATGGCACTAAATTATTCAGCAGAAATACTTTTCACTCTACAGGTCATTCTGACCTTGACTTTTGACCTACTAACCCTAAAAACGATGGTTCTTTCATTTATTAAAATCAATCACTTAATGAAGTTTGAAGTTTTTGCGTTAAATGGTTCACCTGTTATTTAGTGAAGACGGTTCTCACTTTAGAATTTCCCTTGACTTTGACTTTTGATCTTCTGACAAAAAACGGTTTTTTTCTTCTCAATAAGGGCAAAATCCTGTGACTATTGAAGACCCTAGGTCAAATGATACTCAAGTGATTGAACGGAAAGGAAGACAGACAGACAGACGGACGGACGGACGGACACCCATGGGCAGGGCATAAACAAAATGTCTCCGCAGAAAGGGAGGGGTTGGGGAGGAGAGATATCAACGAATAGTTGAAGGTCTAACACTAAGTGTTTCAAATCAAATGACCCCTGGGTGGGGCCAGTTTTGACTCCAGGGTCACGATTTGAGTAGAGGTCCTCTAAGCAATGCAACTTACCTAATGTCTGAGCTGTATGCCTTTTGTTATGTGAAGACTTTAAAAACTCTTTCATATATAACTATATTTTAAAAAATATAGCCCTGGGGCAAGGCCTATTTTGACCAAAGGGTCATGATTTGAACAAACTAGGTAGAAGTCCATTAGATAATGCTGCACACCGAATATCATAACTCCAGGCTTTGTGGTTTTTGACAAGATGATTTTTAAAGTTTTCCTATATAACTATATGTAAAACATGTGACCCCTTGGGCAGGGCCATTTTTGACCCAGGGGTCATGACTTGAACAAACTTGCTAGAAGTCCTCTAGGCAATGCTACATACAAAATATCTTAGCCTACCTTATGGTCTATGATGTGAAGATTTTTTAAAATCTTTCCCTTAATAACTCATATGTAAACAAACGACCCCAGGGCAGGGCCTATTTTGACCCAATGGCTATGATTTGAAGAAACTAAGTAGAGGTCTACTACACAATGCTACACACCAAATATCTAAGCTGTTTGCCCTTTGGTTTGTGATGTGAAGACTTTTAAAACTTTTCATAAAAACTATATGTAAAACAGTGACCCCTAGAGAAAAGCCATTTTTGACCCAGGTGTTGATTTGAACAAATTTGGTAAAGATCGTCTAGACAATGCTGCATACCAAATATCATAATTCTAGACCTTGTGGTTTCTGGCAAAAGATTTTTATAGATTTTCCTATAAAATTCTATGTAAAACATGCGACCCCTAGGGCGGGGCCTATTTTCACCAAGGGGCCATACAGTGAAACATGCTTATAACGAATTTCTCGGGACCTAGCAAATTACTTCGTTATATCCGAAATTCGTTGTATAGATACAACGAAATTTCGATATAAATGCTTGAATATAACGTATTTTTCGCTATAGTAGTGGGCCCAATGATCTATAAGAAAGTTACTGTATTAAAAAAAGTATAACGTAGATAATAAAAATAATGATATGATTTTAATGAAATTAAAGCGACTGACTCACAAAATTTTGCTGAAATGTTTTATTCTTTCAATTTTAAATGGACTTAATATACTATGGAAAAAATATAATATTATGCTTCTATACACCATGAAATCTAGAAAAAAAAGTTTTGACATTAACCAGGATTCGAACCCACGACCTTTCGGTCAGTAAAATATAGAGCGACGACTTTGTCCACTGAGCCACGACGTCTGGTTATTAGATTGCCTCAAAATTAATGTTATAACTAAAGTATCTACCCCGTGACTAACGGGGTAAATTTTTTACCGATACAAGTGTGTTAAACTTCATATTTTAATGTTTTTCTGTCACAAAAACTGAGTAAGTAACTTAGTTTAGATATCTTCTTCACGATTACAGCAAGAATTTCAAGATGTATAAACATTTTCTTTTCATCATCGTCTGTGAGTCAGTCGCTTTAATCAATGACGATGATAATCTCAATCAATATATGGTATTACAAAAACAAAATTACGCCAACATGAACACGCTATCAACATCATTATTTTACGTTGTTAAGTAAAATTAGTTTTTCCTAAAGAAGTCACTAATCTTTGGTTGTTTCGATGGTAAAATCCCAGCAATGACAATCTCAACTTTGTGCAGATTGTGAAATGCGTCCTCCGGAATCTCCCTGCTTTTTTCAAAGAAAGACCGTATTGTCGAAACCGAGGCTAAAGCATCTTCTTTAGTAACGTCGACGAATTATTGTAACGCCTTTTTAACATCTTTTAAAACTTGTCACAAGAAAACGTGTGCAAACATATCGAGCACTCTTTCCAACACATGATCAATAAAGGTGTTATAATTAACACCCGTAGGCAATAACCTGTCTTCTCTTTGTTGTAAAAAGTGTCAAAAATTGATTTCGCTATAACCGTGCAGATTTACGTTAAAACATGTATCTCGGGACCTCGGAATCCTTACGTTATAACCGTTTTTTCGCTGTAACCAAATTCGTTTTAAGCATGTGAGGCGGCATATAAATAAAGAAGGGTTAAAGTCGGGGAATTGATTTCTTTTCGTTATAACCATTTTTTCGTTTTAACCGTGTTCGTTATAAGTGAGCTTCACTTATTATTTGGCAGACTTGATAGAGATCCATTAGATAATGCTGCACACCAAATATCTCACTTCTAAGCCTTGTGGTTTTACACAGGAGGGTTTTCAAAGTTTTTTCTATATTACTCTATGTAAAACATGTGACCCATGTGGCAGGGCAATTGTTGACCCAGAGGCCATGGCTTAAACAAATTTGTTACAGGTACTCTAGATAATGCTACAAACAAAATATCTTAGCTCTAGGCCTAATGGTTTCTATGTGCAGATTTTATAAACCTTTCTTTATAACTTTATGTAAGCAAGTGACCCCCCCATCCTCGGAACCCCAGGGGTATCTGAGGATGGTGACCCCCAGGGCTGAGCCTATTTTGACCAAGTGGCTATGATTTGAACAAACGTACTACAGGTAAATAAGACAATGCTACACACCAAATATCTAAGCCCTATGCCTTTTGATATTCCTAATGAACACTTTGTAAGACAAGTGATTTGAAGAAACTTGGTAGAAGTCCAGTAGACAATGATGCACACCAATGGGAGATTATTGTTAGATTTCTGTAAACAAACGGGATATAGAATTGTTAACGGCCGGAGAGGAAAAGATTCAAAAATAGGAAAATATACTTTTGTGGGCAATAAAGGGTGTAGTGTAGTAGATTATTTGTTATGCAAAAGTAGCTTGTTTGATAATGTTATTAATTTTACGGTAGGCTGCCCAAATATACAGTCGGATCATTGTCTTTTAACTGCTGATTTTTCTTTTAAAAACAAAATTGACCATGTCGAAAATAATAGCCGTGTCACAGGGCCAGAATATTAAGGTAGTGACTATAGATATGTATAGAGACATGAACTGAAGGAAGAATATATAAATACTTTATCAAATGACGAAGCAACCGGCTTATTTAATAATTTATCCAATGACATTCGATTAAGTTCTACAAAGTGTGAAATTGACAACTGCGTAGAGAAATTAGAATCAATATTCAATAAGGTGGCTTCTACTTTTATCCGGAATGTAAATTACGAAAATGAGTCAAGAACACAATGCTATGAGTTCAATCAACCGTGGTTTAATACTGAGTGTTACGAAAAACAAAAGTTATTTTATAAGTGGTTAAATAAATACCGAACACGCAAGTCTCAGTTTAATAGAGCTAATATGGTAAAAGCAAGATCCGAATATAAAACGCTTTTGAGAAAATGCAAATTTAATTACGATAAAGAAAAAACTAATGAATGGATAAAAGTTCGATACAAAAATGCACGTTCATACTGGAATATGTTAAAAGAATCCGCCGGTGTTAAACAGTCGAACATACCTCTGTCAAGTTTCGAACAATATTTTAAAGCAGTGAATAACCCTAATGATCGATTTTTCACGCCGGACGATGATATTATAGATTTTGTCAGTCGATATGAACAAAACGAATCTAAAATAATGTTTAGCGAATTAAATACACAGATAAGTAATGACGAGATTAGTATAGCTATTAAAGAATTAAAGAATAACGCTTGTTAATAGGTTATTTGAATTAGGTTATTTTCCGCCCAGATGGTCAGAAGGTTACGTTATACCCTTGCATAAGAAAGGGAGCATTAATAATGTAGAAAACTACCGTGGTGTCACTTTGTTAAGTTGTATAGGTAAACTTTTTACTCGTGTAATAAATAATAGGTTGAAGACATGGGCTGAAAATTACAATGTATACATTGAAGCACAAGCAGGTTTTCGATCTAAAATGTGTACAGTTGATAATATATTTGTATTAAACGGTTTGATTTCACATTTTTTAAATCAAGGGAAACAACTCTATACATTATTTGTGGATTATACTAAAGCTTTTGATTACGTGGTTAGAGAGAATTTATGGTACAAATTAATACAACTGGGATTAAGAGGAAACATACTAGACATTATTAGATCCATTTATGTGTCTGTTAAATCGAGGGTTGTAACAAGTTAAGTGATGAATACACTTGTATGCTGGGGGTCCGACAAGGGGAGTGTTTATCTCCCTTTCTATTTTCTATGTTCCTGAATGACTTAGAAGATTTATTCTTAAAAAATAATGTCTCTGGTATCGATGTTTGTATGTTCAAAATATTTTTGTTATTGTATGCAGATGATATTGTTGTGTTAGCTTACTCTGCTGAAGAACTGCAAAATAATATAGATTCACTACATAGCTATTGCAACTTATGGAAACTCAAAGTAAATGTCTCAAAAACTAAAAGTATTGATTTTTAAAAAAGGAGGGAGTCTTCCAAGAAATTTAGAGTTTTTATATGATGGACAGCCTATTGAAATTGTAACTAAATTCAGCTATCTTGGTATTGTTTTTACATGTGGGGGTTCGTTGAACACGGCTCAAAGTACTTTGTCTGGTCAAGCCCAAAAAGCAGTATTTAAACTTTATAAGTATCTACATAAGTTTACTTACATATCTCCAAAACATAAATTAGATCTATTCGATAAGTTAGTATCTCCAATCTTAAATTATTGCAGTGAGGTGTGTGGTTTTGCGAATGATTTATCTATTGAAAAAGTACATTTACAATTTTGTAAGAAAGTTTTAGGAGTTAAAAAATCAACACAAAATGATTTTATTTATGGAGAATTAGGACGGGTTTCCTTTAGAACTATTCACATGTTTAATGTCATTAAATACTGGTTGAAGATTCTGCAACTCAACAACTTAAAGTATGTTTATATTATATACACGCTGTTAAAAAACGAAGCAGATCAGTATCAAGGTTTACGTAATTGGTGTTCTTTATTAAGATTTATTATGCTCTTTAGGTTTTACAGATGCTTGGGTACACCAGGGAGTAGGGAATTCAGATTTATTTTTATATCTGGTCAAACAACGACTAAACGATTAATTTGTTCAAAACTGGAACTCACGATTAAATAACTCCACTAGAGCTTTATTGTATAGGACTAACTCATCTTTTAGATTTCAGCCGTATCTTGAATTGTTTAATATAAATAAATTCCGCGTATCGCTCACACGACTAAGAGTGTCTTCACATAAATTACAAATTGAAGCTGGTAGGTGGGCAAGGCCAGTTAGTGTACCATTTGAAGAAAGAAAATGCAATGTATGCCAAAAATTAGAAGATGAATACCACTTTGTACTCGAATGTCAATTATATAAAGATTTGAGAAAACGATATATACCGAGAACTTACTGGATAAGACCAAATATGCATAAATTTGTTGAACTATTAAATTCTAATAATGAACATTTGGTAAGAAATTTAAGTACGTATATCTTTAACGCTTTTAAATTAAGAGATAATATTGTTTAGTTTGCCTTTTATTTTCCAAATATTTTATGTATATATATAAATGTATGTGTGTACATTGTTTGTTTGTTTAGTAGGTCATTTGTCCATCCCTGAGTAATGTCTGTAACAAATGTCTTTTAACTGTAATTTTTCATGTATTCAGAATAGATAATATTGCCACAGTTGGTTGTATCAAATACATTATAACAATGTATGCCATGACTGACCATTATATGTCAAATGTCTTTGTAACGTTATACGGCGATTAACTAACGTATCACTCGTAAAATATACACATATTTAAAATATTTGATTTCCCGACCTTCTCCGATTTTCTTGTCTGTTTGTTTGTTTGTAAGTCTTTATGTTTGTAAGTCGTTTCGTTTGTTTGTATGCTTGTTTGCTTGTTTGTTTGTTTAATGGAATACAGCATAACTTAATCCACTCAAGTGCTTAAGTGTTCAGGTGTTTATTGACAACAATGTGTTACTATATGTCATAATGCATGCCACTGTCCGTTTGATGTCTTGAACTTTGTTTTTGTTATGTCATCATAGGCTTTTAAGCCTTAATGATTGAAATAAACTTGTCTGTCTGTCTGTCTGTCTATCTTAACTCTAGGCCTTGCGGTTTCTGACAAGATTTTAAAGTTTTCCCTATATAACTCTAAACTGATCCTTGGGTTGGGTTATGTTTTGACCCATGGGTCAAAATTTGAACAAACTTGGTAGAGGTCTACTAGATGATGCTTCATACCAAACATCTAAGCCCCAGTGATTGAAGTTTCAGAGAAAAAGATTTTTTTTTTGAAATTTTTAGTTCCAGTGACCCAGTAAAGCAATGGGCCGGTACCATTTGTACAATCTTGGTAGAACTTCACGCAAGGAACATCCCAAGCAAGTTTCATTTAATTTAACCCACTAGTTTCAGAGGAGATGTCATTTGAATAAAAATTTGACGACGGAAGGGTGGACGACGGACGACAAAAAAGACCGATCAGAAAAGCTCACCTTGAGCACTTTGAGCACAGGTGAGCTAACAATGGGACTTCGACGTCTATCGTATTATTGAAGAATAGGATATTTTGAATTAATAGCGTTTTTCCCTTCCTCTACAAGTACATTACTGAAGTAAATATATGACAGCCATACATAGTAAGTCACAGAAACGACAATTTTTGTCAAATTTCTTGACTTTTATTACTGCAGAGACTGCTTTTACTGACTTTTCTTCCTTATATAATGGAAAAGTGACAAATTTCATATAACTGCTTAACGTAAACATTATTTTTTTCTGTGAAATTAGTACTTAAAAGGTTTAGGTTTGTACAGTTTAGATATTTTAATATATTCATTTACCTCTCACATGAATTTTGATAGATTATGAGCAGGTTACTGATGTCATTTTTATATTCAGTTTTCCATGTCAATGTCGTTTCTGTTAGACACGCTATCATTTTATGTCTCTTTTGTCCGAGTTCCATTTTCTTTTACACTGTATATCGCGCACTTGTTTGGTAAATAGTTGTAAAGAATTACATGACTGCCAATCAGCTGCAAATTAACATACGTACAAGCGACCATTTCAGCTTGTATATGTTTTGTTTCACTTTACCTTGACAATTTCCATCGGCATCGAAAGCAAAACCTTTTGGACAGTAACACTCTGCTTTTGCATCAATTACTATGCATTCAGCTTTTTTGTGTGAACAGTTGACCTTATGTGTATCATCACACTCTGCCTTTGCTGAAAAAAATACAAATAGCCTTTAACAAAAACGACAACATATTTCTTCTGAAAAATCCCTAGGGTTATTTTTAAAGGTACAAATCTGTATCGAAAAGAAAATACATTTTACAAAACTTGCAATAATTCATTTATTTTAGAATACCAAATTAAAATGACATGGAGACAGGTGCAATGCTTATTTGTATTGCTACTCAAATTGTGATTTCTCTCCATTAGAATTAAATCCCAATTTATCACTCCTACCTGAATAAAGAGGTTTTAAGACAACAAGTTGTTACACTTTTGTGAAGATCAGGTTCAATATCAGTGACTGAACCTTGATCTCTTAATTCATAGGCAGACGAGCGAACCAAGAGGCCACTCAGCTCAGCATTGATTGTTCATTTAAATATAGAAAAACGGATGTTTCCAGTGACGGGTTATATAGGTTTCTAAGCAAAAAATATACGAACAATGAAAGAAAGCAAGTTTGAAAAAGCAGAAAAAATGGTTAGTCGTGACTTGACATATATATATATATATATATATATATATATATATATATATATATATAATTTTATTCAGGACCAGTGCAACTTACGTATGCATGAATGTCTATCAGTCAAATTTAGTTTGAAGCCTTTGCGACATAAGCATCTGTAACTACCCACTGTATTGTCACATATATGATCACAGGAAGACACTCCTTTACATTCGTCTAAATCTGAAATTGAAATGATATGAATAAAGCAATAACAAAAACAGCACCATCAGCAACCTGTTTCCCCCCATTTCATTAGATGTGAAACTTTGCACAAATCTGAAAATTTATTTCTTAAAAAAAGAGAAAAATATGCTGAAAAAGAAAATGAATACAGAACATCATTATGAATTCAAGATTAGTTCGACGACACTCTATTTTTGTCAGGTTATCAGTTATAACTTCTTTTTTTAGCAAGACAACTGAAACTACATTACCGTATAAAACCTTTTTTTTCTATTGCAATAAAAAGATATACATATCAAAAATTCAAGCATTTTGAAAAAAATCCGAACCCAGATTCATGACAGAAGACTAATTTCTGTGTTTTATGTTTATGAAATATATATGTTAAAAATTTAAACAGTTACATACCTTGACATGTTTCGTTTTGAAACATAAATCCTGTCTCACAGCTGCAGATATAGGAACCATCTGTGTTTAAACATTTCTGAGTACAGTTGTTCACATGAGCGCATTCGTCATTGTCTATAAAAACACGCATTTCATGAACTGAACAAAAACACACATTTCATGAACTGAACAAAAACACGCATTTCACGAACTGAACAAAAATAAAATACTTTGAAGACTTAACAAGAATAGACCTGACCAAACAAAACTGTTAAAGCTACTATATCACCAAAAAGTATATATCCGTTAACAAAACAAATGGTTTGATTCGGAACATTAAAGAAATATTATGTTCAAATTTCAGATACAAATAACTACTACATCAACTACACCTTCTCTGTGTAAATATAAAATAAACACTTTTGAGTACACACAAAGTAGATAGGTTACGTTTAAAACTCAACACAGTATAGGTAAACACAGTATAGATAAATAGTGTCATTAAAAAAAACTGGCAGTTTTTTTAAGAAAGCACCTACATTACATGACCTGTAATAGGGAATGCACCTTCCCATACAAACTGTATGCATTCTATCAGTAAGGTAAGAATTTACTAGATTTCAAATAATTTCTGCAACAGAAATATTTTATGCAAAGATGGGCATAGTATATCTTTAAGAAAAAACAAAGAAAATAAAACGTGACAAACCAATGCAAATCCCATTTTCTTTCCTGTATCCAGACCTGCATCTACACTTATAACTACCAGGTGTGTTGACACATTCTGCATTGTCGTCTTTACAAACATTGCTTACACATTCATCCGCGTCCTTGTCACAGTCTTTGCCCGACCATCCAGAATCACACACGCAACCTTATCACATGTGGAGAAAAAACATTCATCAGTAATTGTGGGGTTTATATGTCTGTATTTACATTAAATAGTTAAATATACTTTCCTTGCTTTAACAAAAATATGTGAAATTATATGAATTATCTTTTGATTTAGTAGGAATATTAAAGAATTGATACATGTTAAAAACATCATTTGAAACCACAAACAACTTTCATTTTGATTAATCAGATATATCACTTGAATTCACTTCAGCTGTAAATAAGTGTAATTAAGATTGATGTGCTTAACACTTTACGCGGAGAAAGTATGATAATTTGTAGATTTATAAAACTGAAAATAGAAAAAATCATTGATTTAAGATGACATTTCTTCATTTAAAACAAAATTTGTTCTAATTTCCAAAAAACGTTTTGTGAAGTAACTTCATATTCTCTGTCTAGCTCAGCAGTGTGTAGGTTATCAGATGAAGAATAATTACCAGCAATTGGATTACAATGACCATTAAGGCAGCTACAACTCTCGGCACAGTTTTCTCCATAGTGATACTGGTCACACACTTTTAACAAACAAAAATATTAACAGTGATTTCTAGCTCTAGTTTCATGGGCTACCACCGGATTGGCATTAACACTGATATAGAAATTGTCTTTTAACATATTTCTAAATATGAAATTTATCATCTTTTTCTTTTTTAAATGCTGTCTTCAATTTTATTGTTTTATTTATAATTGACCTTTATATCAAATATCAGATACAGTGCATTAAAATATATATCACGAAAATAAAAATTCATCTATTCTGCCAGTCACTGTTTTACATTTTTGCTGAATTTGTCGATATAAATATTTTCATATATATAAATAACTTTATCACATTGGCAGACAGGTTAACAAGAAAAGCTTATTATGTTAACACATTATTAGGCAGTTTCATAAGAATCTATCTTTTACCAGAGCAATTCCTGCCATTGTTATCTATTTCGTAACCTCTTGGACATTTACATAGATACGACCCATCAGTGTTTATACATTCCGCTTCCTTGCTGCAGAGATTGAGGTCATCCGTCGAACACTCATTCACATCTAAATAAGATAGACAAAGATATTTTTAAGAAAAAGTGTAGACATTACTTAAACTTTTTATTACTGTTTATAGTTTGTATTTTTCTTTCCAATGCCCTCACACCATTAAAAAAATTGATTCTTGAATTGTAAGAAAATATCCGTCTGTTTTTGTTATCTTAGACTGAATTTTATATACGTGAAACTGTTATTTAGAAAAGAAAATATTAAATGCAATTGAGAGTCCTAAGAACTAAAACAAAATACAATTATATCACCTACTTACATAAATTTTGCAATAGCATCCGCTGTTTGTAATTCTCTCTTCAAGGGCATTTTTAACATTTGTACAAATTATGTGTTTAAATAAAAATTAACTTTATTGAAAGTGATGCACAGGCTAAAGTCACAAATGAATTTAACATTGATGATACAGAGAAATGCTATTTTATTTGGTAGCATGTAAAATAAACACAACATGTACCAAGGCACGACTGTTTGTCAGAGGCAAGGATAAAACCTTTTCGGCATCGACATGAGGCAGAGTCATGGCCAAGAACACAGTAATGTGAGCATGTTAGGTTAAGTTCTGCCTTACAAGGATCTGAAACTAAATACAAAATGGACACAGTTAGATTCCTCTGTAGCGATTTTTTAAAAAGCTGGCTTACATAAAAATGGACATAACAATAACATATAAAACACTTAGATAGCAAAATTCTTTAACAACTGTAAATTAGATTTTAGTCCAAAATATTGTTTAATGTCTTCAAAATGTCAGAGAAAATGTTTTAAAAGTGGTTTTAATGTATTCAAGATAAAAATTGACACATAAGATGTTTTGGAAAATAATAGAATATATGTAACCCGGAAAAAAATCCACCTGCCCCGAGCTGGGTTTGAACTCAGGTACCTTCGATTACTAAGCGGACACTTTACCATGTCGCCATAAAAGCTAGCTGATAGGCAAGGGAGTAGAAGTGCCATATTATACCTCTGCTACATACACCCCCCTCCTTCTTAGAATTCGTCCTCGAATTCCTGGAGCAATGAATGTCTGTGGGACTTTCTAAGGGTGCCATCACATCTAAACTCGTGAGTTATTTACGTTGGGCGCCAAATGTAACCCGGAAAAAATCCACCTCCCCCGAGCTGGGTTTAAACTCAGGTACCTTCGATTACTAAGCGGACACTCTACCATGTCGCCATAAAAGCTAGCTGATAGGCAAGGGAGTAGAAGTGCCATACCTCTGCTACATATATAACTATCAACAAATCAAAGACTCATTGTTCGTTATAAAGTGAATGTTTGCATATAATGATAAAACGGCTATCCAAATGAACCAATGAAAAGATGATGCCTAATTCAAAGCAAACGACTCTGAACTTACCATTCATACAGGCTTTAGCTTTTCTACTTTTATTTATCCAGTTAAATATCGAAATTTACGCAATCACCACACACAAAGAATGAAACAAGACAGACCTACCTTTTCTGCAAGTCCTTCTGTCGTCATTAATTATATAACCAAAATGACAGTAGCAGTTATAGAGCCCATGGTAGTTCTCACATCTCTGATCACAATTATCTTGTCTCAATGTACACTCGTCGATGTCTGCAACAAGAACTAATCTACTTTTTAACACTTATTAACTGATTTCAGTGTGTTTTTACAACTGATTTTATATATAGATATTATAAAATATAGATATTATAAAAACTTAAATACTGTCTTTTTTTGGTTTTATACTGGACACCACAAACAACCAACGAAAAAGAAAACCCGAGGGCTTCCCGCCTTTGAACGGTCAGTGGCAAAACATCTGCCACTGAGGGTTTAAACCAAGTTTTAGGGTGCACAAACCTCACCCCTACCTCAACAGGTTATCATAAAAAACAAACAAAAACAAGATGACTTGGTGAATTAACTCCAACCCACCCATCAACTTTACTATGTTCCATTATTAAATATATAAATAATAATAAAAATTGCATAATAAAGATATTAAATTAACAGAAGATCCAATATACTAGTCACTAGATCGTATCGAAATTTTATACAGAGTATTTAACTGATATTTTTTGTTAAAGGTCTGATTATTTTACTAAATTTCTGGAACGGATTTTAAAGTAAAAGAAAAACCAGAAAAGTCTATACAGCCTTATCATACCTTGACAAAAAGTTCCGTCATATTTGGTAAAACCAGAGTTACAGCCACATGTGTAGCCACCGACAGTGTTAGAACACGTCTGGTTGCAGTTGTGGATTTTTCTTGAACACTCGTCAATATCTATAGATTTGCCAAATGTAAATAAATAGGTGACTAATAAACAATTTTTAGCTAAAAAAGAGCAAATCATGGTTTGACATCGAATCAAAACAAAATAATAATATGCCAAATATTGACAAAATTATAATAATAATGATTATACACATTGCCTGGTGACGTATGTCTGTTTTTGTGCGCTTAGAGATAAAAGAACTGGAGTTACTGTAGTTTACAGTAGTAAGTAGTTTCAAATTCAAAACGAAGATAAGTTACTCTTTAGAACTTCCTGATACAAAATGCTAGAAAAAAGCAATAACAAACTATCATAACTAATACATTTCTAGTGGAAAAAAGCTAAATTTCACTAGATAACGGACCGTAACTTTGCTGATACTAGATATATTTGCACCAAAATATCAAGGGTGTAAATGTTCAATCTGCTGATAAATTTTCTATAGTAAATTACATTTAAAGGAGCATGTTTCACAAAAATATATACTCTACAGAATAGATCTTAATCAATCAAGAGCCATAACTCTTCATGTACTTGGTAAATCCACATCAAGAAACAAGTTCACAAGTTCAAATGATAAATGCTGTTCTAGGCTGTTGGTGTTTCACTTTTGAAGATACGTTTAACAAATTTTCTTTCATTAAATAAGTCAATTACAACTTCATTGCTACTTCAGTCTGATTTCCAACAGGAAAACACGTGTTTACATTCTAAAAGACATTTATTTATTGAATTTCGGTGACACTGGCTACTATGTGCGAATTGCACAAAACACGATTTGTCACGGATGGACGGATGAACGGTTAACTCAACCAAAACCAATAAGGTTTTTCCCTTAATATATAAAAAAGGAGGGGAAGAAATAATATGGATATTGAAAATGGGTTATCTTGTCAACTGTACGTTCATAGAAATAAAATTTAGATTGAAAATTCGGAACTACTCTTGATAGCAGCTGTAAACAAAACAAGCCGCATCATTTGTTTGGTAGAGACAAGACAGAGTAGAAACCAGTCAATTACCTGGATGTTTTACTTGCTATCATAATCGGTATCTTAATGGAAATCAGTTTTCGTACTGACAGATATTTTCAAATACTTGCATTTAATGTTTCAATATAGTGTAACATAGTGACTCACGTGCATTATTAATTATAATTATTGATTATCAAACTAATTATATTGTGTTTTATTGCAGATTTTATTTAGTTTCATTTGTGTATGTAATATCTCTTTTAAATTGATACTGTATTTGTTTCATTTAAACTGAATTATTGAATTATTGTTTTAATCATCATATAAGAGATGCATTTTGTTTAGGAATGTTTTATATTCTAAATCGCAAAATAACCGTATTTTACTAGTCAATTTTAGACGCCCCTTAACTGTCAAAACATGTCATTTTCATATATAGAACATTCATTCTTTTCCGTAGCAGTTGAGGGCTAACGTACGAAATAGTTTTATTTCCGTGACTAGGATAACCTTTGGTTGGACATTGGTCAACAAAATAACTTTCGTCAACGATTGAGGATATCAACATTGCCGAAGAAATTTGTAATCACTGTTACAAACATGGATATTTTAGGCATTGTATTTATTACATACATTAGCCATACCTTTGCATTAAGGGTTAGTGAGAATGTGATATTTGATAAAGTGAATGAAGTCTCAACTAGCCATTCAAAGTGGTTAATCACTTTTGTTCATGATTTAAAACCATACGAAGTATTCATAGGTAAAGTTCGAAATGACTTGGACTTTACGAATGAAGTTTTAAAAGTTATAGCTAATTATTACAAAAGCAGTAATCAAATAGGGTATGCTTACACCTATGACAGTTTGAATAAAGAGGTGCATATGATAAACGACACCCTGTCAAGTATACGAGACAGTTTTGGTGACTATAAGTCTTTGACCTCAAGAAACAATCGATATAAGCGTTCATTGCTACCAATTATAGGACACATATCGTCGTTTTTATTCGGAACAGTCTCTGAAAAAGATTTAAATACAATCAATATGAACATAAGACAGCTTCAAGAAAATCAAGAAAATTTAATAGATGACCTTGATAAGAGTATGACCTTATTGAATTTGTCCAGGGTTCAAAACTCTGAAAATCGTAGAGCGATAATGGATTTAATAATCTCTGTACAGAAATTGGATGAAAAACTAAACAAAATAGAAGAACAGGTAAGTGTAAAAATTACAAGCTTGGCGAACTTTATTAGCACCTATCTGCAATTCAAATTAATTTTCGATGAAATCCGACAAGCGAGTCAAGACGCAATGCTTTATTTAGAAAACTTACAAAATGAAATTAACCGTTTAACTCTAAATAGATTATCACCAAGTACGATTTCTCCAAAAGAGTTAAAAAAGTTATTACTTAATGTTAAAGAGCAAATACCAAAAAACTTTGAAACTACCAGCAGATGCAAGAACAAACATATGGTACTATTACCACACATTAGTTTGTAATGCATATTTGAGTGATGAAATTTTTATCGTCCTTAATATTCCTTTGCTTGATGTCAGAGATGTGTTTGAACTATACTATATAATATATGCAGTAGATTACCACCTTATGGCCACGCCGAAATTAAGATCACGCCGCTATATTACGGGCACTTTTGAAAAGAACCATACATTTTTATTCTTGTCCTATAACAGATATTAATCAGAATTAAGACCGCGCCGCTATTCCGGTAATACGACCACCTTGTCTGGATCATATTGTATATTTTCAGCTTATTGTTATGCCTCGATTGCGACCACTCAAAACTAGTGCCCTTCGGGCATGTCATCAACATCAGTCGAATACACCGCCTTGTTTACGACACAGCTTTACGACAGCTGCATGTGTAAACAAAAGAAAGTCTGTTCTGTGAAAAACAAACTTTCTTTACGTGATTACTGAAAGTAAGGATACAAAAGGATGATATGAGTGTTATTTATAATTGATTCAATTACAACTTGGCTGCGACGAAAGTAAATAATTGGGAAGGGAACTGTATCCATAGAGGTATAATAAGTTTCCAGGGGTTCAAAGAAAAATACAATTTTAGATCGATGCTAACCTATGTTGATTGAATAAAAACCGTTTTTAGCTGGTTGACTAAAATATTGTGTTAATGTAATTACGGGCTATTCTGTTAAAAACGTAACATCTTATTTTAAAATTCATTCTAACTGCAAAACTCAAAATATTTCCAGTTAAATTTTAATTGTGTCAGACAAAATTCTCAGCATGGAGAAACGAAAATGAAATCACTGAAATGTTTATTCATTATTAAATGTTTAATTACTGAATAAAATAACATCATTTTGATTAATAATGTGTTTTGTTCTGTCTAAATAATGTTCTATTTTCCCTTTATGAACTTGCATATGTAAAACAAATATATTGCCGAGGACTCAACTCAGTATTAAGACCAACTCACAATTAAGACCACTTCCCTTTATACCCAATGGTGGTCTTAATAGAGGAATTTTACTGTAGTTTACCTTTACAAAATGTGACACTAGAAAAAGAAATTCAATAAACATGTTAGCTGAATATAATATAGAGGCTAGTGCACTTATGATAGACAAACCAAGAACAAAATATGCCTGACTGTCAAATGAAGAATTTCAAAAATGTAACAATAAACATTTAAAATTCTGCCACACCGTAGATGCAATATACCCACCAAACTTGAGAAAGTCATGTAGGACTGCTTTGTTTCTTAATTTAGAGACAGGCATACGAAAGTATTGCAAGATTACGGTAAAACTAGATACGAAATTGCCTTATGCAAAGTATATGGGATCAAAACTTTGGGCTATTGCTGTTAGAAATATTGAAACATTTACTGTCGTTGGTAATAACAATGTAACAACTGTCTCAAAATCTCCTCCTTTCGGAATTATACAGCTACAGTCTGGCTGTGGAGCAGCTAGTGATTATCTAAGTATCATGCCGCAGTATCAGGAAGAGGTCACATTCCATACTGATGATCCTTTGGGTTCTGTCATAGAATCTTATGAATTGTCAAAGGTCAAACTCTGAAATAATTTTAGTGAAAAATTCCCAAATACTACACATACTGAATTACCCGATGAGCTTAAGCATCTGAAAGATATTCCTATGACTACGCTTATATACCATGTACGAAAGTATAATAAAATTGATGCTCAATGTGATTCAATGTCCATCTGGACTGTTGTAGCAATAATAAGTTCGTCTGTTTTAATGCTTACTCTTTTAGGTATCATTTGTTTTCACAAGTGTAAGAAAACTCTGATAGGGCAAAGGTTGGCTTGATGTTGTAATATGGAGAATGCCGGAAAGGACTCGCGTAATGGCGCAGTGCCCGTGTCATCTAATGAAGATGAAGACGTTGTTGACGCTCCTGGAAGGCAACTAACTTCCACACATGGCCAAAGCGAAACGATAAATTTGTCTTCGTTGTTGAACAATTGATCGATGTTCGGATTATTAGTTCGTGAATTAAATGTGCACAATTTCTTTTGAGTAAGTCCCCTATGCATCCCAAATGTATAGGTGGTGAAGACGTTTGTAAATATTTTCATGTTAGGTAACGAAAGTCTACCCTGAGTATACTCTGAAAGGAACTCTAGATGGGTAGTGAAGATAATTTAAGTAGTATTATAAGACTTTTATTTTCTGTACACTTGTTTTGTGGCGAACATGAACTGTGCTAGTGTAAATACATGTTTATATGATATATAATAATTTCAAGAAGAAATACACTAGTGGAATGGCCGCGCAAAACCAAAAGAAACATTATTGGCGCAGCAACGACGCAGTAAATGTGGAACCTAGTCTTCGGAATAAAAAGTCAAAACCATTTCCTGAAGATAAAGAAATTATGCAACAATGTTATAAAAGCGATTAACCAACGACCGTACAAATAACATCCTTGAATAACTTTGAAACATATTTGATACCAGCCAGGAAAGAACCAATACCTAAAGAAATATTTATGACCATAATCGATGAACAACAACCATAACTGACGACCGATAGACAAACGATAACCCCATACTCGAAAACAAACCCATGCCATCGACGAAGTGAATTCCGGGAAAAAACTTTATAAACAATATGTATTGATAAACATATACGAGTAATTAAAAAAAAAAAAAAAAAAAAATATATATATATATATATATATATATATATATATATATATATATATATATATATATATATATATATATATATATATATATTTGTGACTTTTTATAATTGTGTTTGGCTTTGATAATTATAATATTGTTTTTTATTTTTGATGAAGTCACTATGTTTGTGAGATTTGTTTATAAATTAAAAAAAATCAAATCAAGATAATTTCCAGAAGTGGGGGAGGCATGTAACATAGTGATTTTCATGCATTATTAATTATAATTATTGATTATCATTAACTAATTATATTGTGTTCTATTGTAGATTTTTCTTTAGTTTCATTTGTGTATATAATATCTTAAATGCTGGAGACTCATTTAAATTGATACTTTATTTGTTTCATTTAAACTGAATTATTGAATTATTGTTTTAATCATCATATAAGAGATGCATTTTGTTAAGGAATGTTTTATATTCTAAATTGCGAAATGACCGTATTTTACTTTCATATATAACGGGCACTGAAGAAAGTACATTGGAAGTAGATAATATTTCAGGTGTTGTTTATTATAATTAGCTATTTTTATAGATTTGTTTAAGAACTTTAAACAGATTTGAACAGTTTAAACATTCTCTTGGCAAAACTTAAGGATGCTGAATCAACATCACATTTTAGTCAAATGCCAAATCTTAATATGTAATTGATGTTTTAATTTGCTATTCATAATTTTAAGAAATTGTAAAACAAAATATTACTAGTCAATTTTAGATGCCCCTTAACTGACAAAAACATGTTGTCATTTTCATATATACAACATTCATTCTTTTCCGTAGCAGTTGAGGGCTCGGTTTAGGTACGAAATGTAAGAATTTAAAATTAAATGAAATATTAATTTGCTTGAAATATTTTATTAAAATAAAATGTTCATTTTGGAAACGAAATTGAAATTAATGGAATTTAAAAATTAAAATTAAAACTTTATGATCATGTCTTTTTGCTGTTTCAACTTTGAGATGGAACTCAAGGTAACAACGTGGCTAGTCAGTTTGCTGGGGTCAGTTGTAATTAAGATGACCTTCTGATTGATTGGCTATGTTACAATAGCTTATATGGTGAAGGTATTAAAACATTGTAGTAAGACATGTTAAAACTATAAGGACATAAGTAGAGTACCTGTCAGATTATATGTGCATCTGAGATGAATTTTTTATTTGCATTTCTAGGCGCTGGGTGTCTTTGGTTTGGTTTGAATCCTACTGGGAACTTGATTTTTTAAAGAAATAAATTTAAATAGACTTTAATTCAATAAAGTATCCCAAAGAGTGTTGAGACATTTCTACTGTTCGAATTATTATCATTATTATAAATACCTGTACATTTGCCATCTTTCAGTTCAAATCCCTGTCGACAAGAGCATGTATAACTTCCAGGTGAATTTTTACATTCCTTTCTCACGTCATCGCAAGGATCATCTTCTTGTTCACATTCATTGACGTCATCATCACACGTTGCACCATCCCAACCAGTATTACAAATACATCCATGTACTGGGTCACAGCGAGAAGTTCCTTGCCCAGAACACCCACACTCATTTTCACAGTTTTCACCCCAATATGGATACTCGCATGCTGTGAAGGCATAATCATATGCATTGTGTTGTTGTAGAAATATAAACTCAAATTAAAATCAAGTTCGTACTGAAATATCGCTAATTCGATGGAAGAAAAAACATGAAGCTGGTTGGTGTACAGAATGTTCTTTGCTTTTACCTTAAATATGTATATAGAAATGTCAAATATCTAAAAGAAAAGCCTCTTAACCTAACGCTTAAGTAAAGAATAATTAACAGATTCAGCGAATCACCGTGGACCTCAACATTATTACCTATGCACGAAGTACCAGCTTCAAGCCTGTACCCTGTATAACAGGAGCAAACAAATCTTCCTTCGGTGTTAATACACTTCTGTGGACATACATGTCTGTCACATTCATTCACATCTGTTACAGAAAAAACACAACATATATAGTTCAGAATCTTATACCACTGCATATTGACATGTTTCCTAATTGTAATATATGTGTCCGATATTAAATCATTCCACCTTGAAGTAGCAGCTAGCAAATACTTTTTTATCAATTTACTGGCTTAACAGGCTGAAAACCGCTTCCGGCTAATCTGTCTGATAATAACAGGAGCAAACAGTTTTTGATAAATCTTTCTAGCAGTTACAGACAGCAAATAGATTTTGATAAATCTGCCTAGCACTTACAGACAGCAAATCAGTTTTGATCAATCTGTCTAGAAGTGACAGACAGCAAATAGCTTTTGATAAATCTTGCTAGCATTTACAGACAGCAAATAGCTTTGGATTAATCTGTCTAGCATTTACAGACAACAAATAGCTTTTTGGTCAATCTGTCTAGCAGTTGCAGATGGCAAATAGCTTTTGATCAATCTCTCTAGCAGATACAGACAGGAAACAGCTTTTGATAAATCTGCCTAGCACTTACAGACAGCAAATCAGTTTTGATCAATCTGTCTAGAAGTGACAGACAGCAAATAGCTTCTGATAAATCTTGCTAGCATTTACAGACAGCAAATAGCTTTGGATTAATCTGTCTAGCATTTACAGACAACAAATAGCTTTTTGGTCAATCTGTCTAGCAGTTGCAGATGGCAAATAGCTTTTGATCAATCTCTCTAGCAGATACAGACAGGAAACAGCTTTTGATCAATCTGTCTAGCAGATATTAGGCTATAGCATTACGGATTTTGTGTGCTGGGGTTTGCATAAAACTAAAAGAGCAAATACAAAATTTTCAGCTCAAAAGAAGATACATCACGTAACAATACAAAACACAGCAGAAAACAAATATTATCAACATACCTTCACACGTGTTTCCTTTGACGGACAGCTCATAGCCTGACTCGCAAAAACAAGTAGGCTGTAAGGTTTCATCTATTGTACAGCCCGCAGTGTTATTGCAATCAAGTGCTGCACTTGCACATATATCTGCGTCAGCTTCTGCGTTCAGATAAATCAAATAGGATCATTATTGAACGACTGCACGAAATCTCATTAAAGACATTTTAAATGTCTTTTTAATGGAACAGTGACACAAAAAACATCATAAGTTACGGGTTTTTTTTATGATATGCCTCTCCGATTAGAATACAGTTTTATAATTTTAGAAGATTTGAATTTGCATTTTACAAATTGTATGTACATGTTGTATTTCAAAATTTGATAAAAAAAACAATTTTAATTATATTGTAACACCTTTGTCACAGGCCCATGTCGTTGAATTAAAGGTGAACCCTTTTTTGCAGGTACAGTTAAACCCCCCATCTGTGTTCACACAATCCTGTGTACAGTTGTGGAGGGCTTCGTCACATTCGTTGATATCTGAAAAAAAAGATCTCTAACATAATGCTAGGCTATGTTACAAAAGTTGTTTTTTTATAGTTTTTTTGTAGCACATAATAAGTGAATACCACTTTTCTAAGCTGGTTATACAAAAAACCATCAGCGCTGAAATATGCGCTGAGTCATAAACATATTGAAGAAGAAAATAAGACATAATTTTAATGAAAAAAAAGTATTCTTAAAAATGTATCTCGTGATGACATTTTGATAAAACCTTATTTACCTATATGGTATAAAAACCTTTACAAACAAATTAATATTTTACCATTACAATGGCTGCTGTTTGTGGAGTTTACTCGGTATCCTTGGTTACATAAACATTCAAAAGATCCTTCTGTATTAACACAGATGTGTTTACAGACAGGTGGATTCCTTTTACACTCATTTTCATCTGTAATTAGGATATATAACAGATATATTCCAACCAACACCTAGATAAAAAGTTTCTTTTTAAATTGATATCAGAGCTTTGCAGTGAAAGCATAATGATTCAAAGTTACCAAACATTTTTGCCCGTAAAATTGCTAATTTTACAGTTGCAACGATTCTAACGTGATGTATACATTATTCGAGAGATCGTCTTAGGTTATCAAAGCAAAAGTATGAAAACACTTTAAAGTGTTATTATTCTTACCAATGCATTTATCGTCACCTGTGAAGCCATCTGGACAGTCACTGCAATTGTGACTTTTACCGCTTTTCTTCTGTTCAGCTGCAGTCAAACGTGTACATGTTCTGTTCATAGAACACGGACTAGCCGCACATCCGTCAAATTCATTTTCACAATCTAAACCTAATAAAAGTTGTTGCTTAAGTT
Source organism: Cyclina sinensis (assembly GCA_012932295.1). NCBI lineage: Eukaryota > Metazoa > Mollusca > Bivalvia > Venerida > Veneridae > Cyclina > Cyclina sinensis. Next base: position 8,451,034 of record JAAONU010000012.1, on the reverse strand, counting down.
TAGTATGCTATACTTTTAAAACATGGCAGCATTAAAAAAATATACTGTGTAATAAAATACCTCATCGTTTAGAAATGCTCTATGTGAGATGTGGTTAATATTATACCTTATGTGTAACTAGTTTGTGGTCAAATATGCGAATAGCTGGCCATTTGCACACAGGCATGGTGAATGAAGTGTCCAAGACCAGGGTATAATAGAACTACACTGGTATATTCAGTGCGCTCACCAGCTTCTTGTATCAGTATACTAGTAACTTAAACCTCCTGAGATGACAATAATAGAGCAGTGTAGGTATGATTCACAACTCCACAGGCCCTCCTGTAAAAACTGTTAACTCGTAAACCATACCTAATTCACAGACATTTACAATCTTAGACCTGAATTGTACCTCATTTTAACCATTTTTTCACCATAATATCCTAGCCGATTAAAACACGTACACATACAGTCATTAAAAAGATATGACAGAGCAAAACTGTTCACCTCGTTCAATCTTAATATTCGTATTCTCTAGGATTTTAGCAAGCCTTTTCCAAATATGACTGGAACTTATAATTAAAAGTAGCGACGTTTTCAGTAAAACAAACTCGATGTTGATTTCTTGTTTCTTTTTACCTTCATACTGAGGTTCACAGTCGCATGCCCAGTATTTAAAGTCTTTTGTTTCCTTCGGATCATTTCTGATAGCTTTTGTACAATTACCATGGCCACTACACCCTGTGCACAGGTTAGCATTTATTCTTAATGGCACAGAGCTCTTGTTGTCTTTGTTCTTGATGGTAAAACTGTATAAATAGCAATGATGCTATAATGATATGAGTTACCGAAATTAGATAAAATAACTTTAAATACCATTTCGTTAAAAGTATTTTTGAAATATTATGAAAATTACTATGGAATACATAAAAATTCTCAAACTGACTTGAGTCTATTTCTTAAACATTTTTTTTTTCATATAAACTGTCCGGTAGTCGTAAAATGATGTTTTGAACAATGTTATTGAAAAAAAAAACATTGCTGGCTGTAAAGTTCTAAACAGTAATAAAGTTTACCGGATTCTAGCTGGTGTATCTGAACGTTGTGTGAAAACAATCTGTTTCATCTTTTGGTTATATGAAGCACCAACATTATTTTCGAGAAACGTGAAATTATACCCTTCTTTGTCATTCACTGATAACGTAAGGTTACAACTCACTTCTTGCCCCTTTTTGATGTCCAACACACCACAAACTGTAACGTTTGGAACCTTTTTTTCTGAAATAAAAATAGACAACATTACTGCAGCTATAACTATCAACCTATACCTTTTATTTAATTATATCTTTACGCAACTTTTTTTAATGACAAAGTCGGGCTTTGCTGTAACTGTACAAAAAAGTTGACTCATTGGTTACTTTTCAGTAAAACAAATGTGACTTAGTTTTGTATTTCGAAGCAAAGCACGGAAACATTCACATAATCAATGAATTTCTGAAGGAAACGTTTTGTTCAATAACAGATAATTTGAAATCTGCAATAACACACGCATTAAAGTACAATTCCTCATAAAAAATCAATCAACTACGAACTGAGTTATTACAAACCAAATTTTTATAATGATCTAAGACATAAAAGTTGTCCTAATCGAAGTTCAGTTAAAGAAGCACAACATTATACTGTAACACTGTTACATGCTGCTTTTTTTATTCTCAAAGCATGGGTTTTGCTACTACGGTTCTTTCCGAATTCGATCCGTTTGAAGTATCATACAAAACGGCATCTCTGGGTAACACGTGGTTCAATTCATTTTAATGAGAACGTGTAGGTATTTAACTTGTCAATGAAAATATTATTCACCAATTAACATAAGGTCACTTTATAGTATATAAACAAGGCACTACTACTCATTAAGTCATGTCACGTGTACAGAAAGAACACCAGACAGATATGAATGCCTCTTTTATACGTTTTATCTAGTCCATGTGTCGACAGACAACTGAACAACGTGTTGACACTGTGCACACATTTTTTTCAGACTTGTCGAGTTATTGTGACAGCCCATGTGACCGTAGCTAAATTTGCACTTTGTGGATATATATATTGTTTAGAACATGAATTCCATTTTCTGTTACAATGTCCACTGTATATTGATTTGAGAAGAAGATATATGAAGCGGTTTGACTGGACATGACCAAATATACCTAAATTCATTGAACTCATGAGTTCAGAAAATGCAGTTGAATTAAGAAATTTGTCTATGTTTATCCTTAAACCTTTTGAAATTAGAAATGCTTTGTACTTTCAATAATTGGGCAAAGAAATTAGTATCGCTGTCCCTCACCCTTTTCAAGTAAAGAAATAAATGTTTCTTTATTTTATCTTGATTGTGTACTTGACACTGAGCAGATCAGTTATAATCATTTACTTATATAGTGCATTATTATAAACTTCTATTGTGTTGTTATTAATAAATAGATAATCAGTTATAATGCATATGTATATGCATATTTGTTTGTATTATTTGTACTCAGGGGCATTGTATATATTAATAAACTCTTAAACCCTTTTATTCCAGTTAGTGAAATTAATGATGTTATTAAGATTTAAAGTTTCCTACTATAATTTCAGAATAACTTGCCAGAATCATAGGTGATACACATATGAGATTCTTTTATTTAAATATATATATTTAATCTTTGTACGTGAAATGGAGCCTTAAAATGTATTATAAGTCTGACAAAAGATTCTACATATATGAACAACAAAACAACAACAGTCACATGGTTTATTTGCAAAACCTTTATTTACAAATATACTAACCTGGCAAAATGAAGCGTAAATTGTCCAGTGTGATATTTTGAACAACAACAACAATAATAATAATAACAACACTAACAACAGCAACAACTCTGAACTCTACCTCTAAAAGTATCATCAACAGAATACAGAAATGTTGAAATTAATAAATTTTGTCTGTTGCAGTATTTTTGTAACCAGACAAGACCATTACCGTAACCAACGCATAAACATTGTAAATTTGAGAACAAAGTCCAACTGAGTATGATCAATACTTTAAAAGCAATGCTCACTGTATTAGTGCATAATTTAGCTAAAAATATAAGTAACAAAATTATTTATAAATTTACTTATTTCAACGGCAACATAAACGGCCTTTTCTTTCTTTGTTCTTGTATCGTCCGCAACAGCCTCATTTTCAGTGAAAACGTAATCGAAAACGCATTGGATGTTTTGACGTCCGCCACAAAGTCTGTCAGCTTCGTCAACCTTGGTTTCGTTTTCTTGAATGGCGTCCGTCAAAAACTTTGGTGTATAGTTTTTGTTTGTGAAATTGTTTGGGCCTATACCCTCACTGTACATGAATACAGATTTCTTCGCATCTATAAGCCCTAAAATTTAGGAATAAAAGACAAAAATTCTTACATTATTTCGTGTGATTTGTCTTACTTTCAGGGAATGGAAAGCTAGAAAACATCAACATCTTGATAAAATTTTTGTTCCTTAGAATAATTTTGAAAATTGTATTATAGATTGGTAATGATTTTGCATTTTTTATTTTTACCCGAACGAGCAAGCCATAGTGTCCAAAGCTGACCGCTTAAAATATGATGTCAATAAAGACTACAACTGGTATTTCTACCGGTGCACTGCACTGCACTCTTTTACTTTGAATATTTTTACATTTGTTTTCTGTCATAAAAGCTAAAAAAAGACGTGTTTGATTATTTGAAAACTTCTTGATAGTTTGAACTTTCATTTGAAGAATTTTACATTCTTGTTCCTCGATTTAATTCCCCAATATCTGCAAGGATCTATATAGTATTTGTGATGACGTTAACTGCTAATGTTTCATCAAAGAATAATCAGCATACGCACCTTACATATACACTACAGAATCCCGTTCAGAAAATATTTAAAGATTTAAAAATAACAAGAGCGATCACTTATCACATTTGCCGCCTGATGATGGCCATTAAACAGTTGTATTAAGGGGTGATTTGACTGTTTGTTGGAAATGTAAATTGACTGAATGGATGTTTGAGTATTTTCTGCAATGTGGAGAAAGTAAGAATTACCCAACTGATGATGCTGAACATTGCACTTTTGGAGGATACCATTATGTTCCATGGATGGGGACAGTAAGAAACACAGTTTTGTGGTAGCTGAAGTATGTTTTAAGCATACTGAAATTGGTTTCTTGTATATTAGTCCAGATCCATGGTGGTGTTGATGTAAGCATGTGATTTGTTTTGCTGTAGCCCGTGTATTTCCATGTGTGCTTCTAACTGCTGTTTTCTCTGTCCTTCACAGTTGAAATCTTCCATCACAATGACCACCCCAATAATACCTTCCAGTGCAGAACTAATGTCTTTTCTAATGGTTTTCAGCTTTGTATTAGGCTTTGCATAAACAGAGAAGACATGGATACACAGTGGTTGTGTTATGTGAATGTACATTATTTCAACTTGACTGTAAAAGTAGTCTGGACAAACTTTAAAAGTAAAAATCATTAAAGGGCAATTAATCTGACAAAAATCATTGAACTGGAAAATGTTGACGATATCCACAACTAGACTTAGTACTGATCAATCCTGTAAAGTTTTGATAAAATTACTCTGATAGTTTTTCAAAAATCCGAACAAGTTTTCTAACGGACGGATAGACAGACAGACAGACAGACAGACGTCGGAGAAGTGATCACTATATGTTGCAGCTACTGTGTAGCAGGCGACACCAAAATGCTTGTTTCGCTCTTACAGGTGGACATATATACAAACCAACATTCGAAGACTTGCAAGGAAAATACAGGAGAAATTTAACATATAAACTTTCTGTGTCTTTTTTATTATCCAGACTCAAACTAAAATATCTCGTGTTTAATCCTCGCGAGGAAATACATGCGAAAACTAAACCGGCAAAATGTCGTCAATGCTCTTTCTGCACGGCGACAAATGAGCTAAAATGTGTCGCATGTAAATATCGGAAATAAAGGCATTTTTTCGTTTGCCAAAGACAAGCGATTTTTTTCAAAACCACATGAGACATTTTGTCAAGTGTCACACACACACACACACACACACACACACACACACATATTTTTACTAGATATTGAAACTAATGGCTATACTGATTTTTTATCATACAACTTTTATCATATAACTAATTCTGTGGTACAAAGGCACTGCTGTCTTTGCTCTCTTTCTTTTCATGTCACAATTATTTTTCATTCTTAAAAAATAGCTTAAAGTTCGATGTCGTCACCCGATCACCTACCCATGGCTGCCATATCCATCTCAGTACAAGGAGTTGATAACTTATTGACAGGACTAAAACCCCACATAGCCCAAGGTCCAGATAAGATTCCACCTAGGTTACCTAAACAGCTACTGTGACAGCAGATGCTTTTTGACTCGATTAATTATATAATTACATTTAGTACTGCGTAACCTATGCGTGTTAGAAACGGTTTTGCTCCAAATGACGTCTCCCCTTTTTCTGCGAATACTTTTGTAATAGGGAACAGTGGGCTTAAAGAGGTAATTAATGTCAAAATAACTCAAGTTATACATTATATTGCCGTATTGTCCTTTATTTTGTTGTCTTTAGATGATTATATCTTTCACTTGTATTGAAATGTGTATTTTAGATATGAAAGATTTCGGACATGTTCATTTTATAAAATGTACCTGTAATTTTAACCACGAAATTAATGATTTGTTTTGTATAAATTTCAATTAGACGGGGTTGCGTTGATTGGAAAAAATAAATGTTCTGTCTGACTCCAGCCTTCAGCTTTTTCGCTATACCTGAAGTTATAGCTACATACAGAGATTACACCAATCCTCGAATTCAAAAGGTCACTAGACATGGGTAAAGTTCCTAAGGATTGGAAACATGCCATCATCACTCCGGCTTACAAAAAAGGTCAAAATCAAAACCTAGCAACTACAGACCAATATCACTCACATTCATAGCATCAAAACTATTTGAACACATCATATTTCAAACATGATGGATAACTTTGACAAACACAACATACAGCTTGGCCCCAACACGGATTCCGGTCAAATCATAGCTGTGAGCACGAATCATCGGCTTCACACAAAACATAGCTGTAAACCTAAATCAAGGTAAACAAACTGTTGTCATTGTTATGAAATTCAGTAAAGCTTTCGACAAAGTTGACTACCACAAACTCATAAACAAGCTGAAACATAAGGGAAGTCATCCACACATCATTTCATGGATACAAAAAATTCTCAAAAACAAACAACAACAAGTATTAGTGAAAAACAAGGTCTTTGACAGGCTCCCTGAGCTTTCAGGTGTTCCGCAGGGATCGGTAGAGCGCATTGACGCGGAGTGCAGTGCTAAAAAACCATATCTCTATATTTTGGAGAAAACCTTTGGACACAATTTGTTTAAACTGCACACAGTGGTAGAGGGCATTGACGCGGAGTGCAGTGCTAAAGAACCATATCTCTATATTGCCCCGTTTTTGAATTATCTCCCACTTTAGAAAAATATTGTCCAGAGCATAACCTGAAAACCCTTGGACATAATTTGTTTAAACTGCACACAGTGGTAGAGGGCATTGAGGCGGAGTGCAGTGCCAAAGAAACATAACTCTATTTGCCCCATTTTTGAATTATCTTTCTTTTAAGAAAAATCTTGTCCTAAGCATAACCTGAAAAACGCATGGAGATAATAATGCTCCCCGAGGGGCGAGTATAAAGTTGCAGCTTTGTCTGTCCTTCCGTCCCGTCCGTCCGTTAGTCCATTCGTTCGTCCGTTCGTCCGTCATAATTTTGTCCGGAGCATAACACAAAAACTATGAGAGATATCAAGACCAAACTTCATAGGAAGTTAGATCTCATTAAGGAGCAGTGCAGTGCACAAGAACCATAACTCTTGCTTTATTCATTTTTTGAGTTATTGCCCTTTGAAATTTCTCATACTTATTTTTTGTCCGGGGCATATCTCACAAAGTATAAGAGTTATCAACTTAAAACTTTATAAGTAGATAGTTCTCATTGATGAGCAGTGCAGTTCACAAGAACCATGACTCTTGCTGTATTGATTTTTTAGTTATTGCCCTTTAAAATTTCTCATACTTATTTTTTGTCCGGGGCATATCTCACAAAGTATAAGAGATATTAACATGAAACTTTATTGGTAGATAGATCTCTATGAGGAGAAGTGCAGCGTGCAAGAACCGTAACTCTATTTTGCATAATTTAGGAGTTATTGCCTTTTGTACTTTAAAAAAATAAATATTAAACAATAGCCCTTTTGGAATTTGCATTTATTCGGGGAGCCTTCATCGGTTCTACCGATTTCTTGTTTAATCATTTAACACACGCATCTACTCAAATCTTACAAAAATATTTCGAGGGGTGAAAGCGAAAAGGTTCTAACTGCATTTCAAGTAATTTTACAGGACAAGCAAAAAACTGTCTCATTTTTGAAACTCTAAATATAAAATGATAATTCTATTGAATTATATAGAAAACTGCATCATTTGTTACATATTATTACTTCAATTCTAGCAGATATTCAAATGAAAAAAGATATTTGTAAAAATGTCACTAAGAACTGTTTTGCACTCAATATTTGCAAATTTTCAAAATCATGTTAAATGCGAAAAGGTTGTAACTGACATTTGCAATAATATAGAATCACATATTTTAAGGTTTTATTTTTACTGGTTTTGTAATGTAGATATACAAAATAAATATGTGAATATAAAATTAATACCATGTCACTTAGAACTGTTTCGCACTTAATGTTGTTGTAAATGGTTTACATCTTTGTTTGCAAAAAGGTTCCATTTTTTTTCTTTAATTTTTATTGAACAGGAAAATGTATATCACTACTGCAATAAAATATAAAAGTGTATTACTAAGTTAAATATAACAAACCAGCATCTAGATCATGATCCTCCATCTTAATTGACGCGTGGAATATGGCATATAGGCTTGAATGTCTCAAACCTATACCATGTTCTTTTTTTACCATCATGTTATTAATTATTGTATACCCAAAACAGACCACTACATTGAAGCAAATTTATGTAATATATAAAGGACAATGTGTAGATTGTGTTTCTTGCACAATTGAAGCACGAGAACAATGCATAAACTGAATAACCAACTTGGTAAGAAGTATTCTTTATTTGTCAAAATGCAGTTGCAATACAACTTACCGTTACAATATTTTTTTAATACACAGATCAATCAAGAAAACTCAGTTAACTCTTTGTAAATGTAAGTCATTATCATTTTCTGCCAAGTGTGACATTATCAATTTAGGCATGCCATGTGAAAATGTGTCTTCGGTGATATTTTTGACATTTTTAGTTGTTGAAATATTCTCCATTTCTCCATTTCTCGCAATTCTTCTTTGTTTTCCCATTACTATAGGGTGATATTGCTACAAATTTTCACAATAATTGATATTGTTTATCACTTAATGTTATCAATGTCATCTGCTCATCTTTATGACGTCATTTCATGAAATGACAACATCATCTTCCCGAAGACACATTTTTGCATGGCGCAGCTCATTTATATTTTATATGCCCATTACGTTTACTTGTGACCAAAAATGTTTTATGTGATATTTATTTACAAAAACGAATCTAATACTATATTTAGGTACAACATAATATTTAAACAGTTAAAAGGCCTCTGGTACAGGATGGAATATTTCTTTGGTTGAGCATTAAAAATAGATTTTAAAAACAGGTTTAATATAAGCACAAAATGATACAGATTAGAATTAAATAATGAATGTGATATGTCTTGGCTTGACCACTAGCATGATAATTATAACTTTGATTTTAATTCCCCATTTACTTTAAAAGGTTGCTACCAACCTAAGCTTTTTCTAGATTTGCATATCGTTGGGACATCACATGAACAGTGCATGACCAATGTTGGATCCAGAGTTATTTCACTGGGGTTGCTCTAACCCGGTTTTTGAGAAGTAATATTTGATGTTCTTAGGGATACTGGCCAGACAGTTGGAAATTATCAAGTAACTACCTTAAGACTGTCTCAAAAGAACCGCCTTTCTGGAAATATTGCATCTGGCCCTGATCACAATGTAATTAAGCGGTAAAACCCAATTCACCGTATAAACATGCTTTAGAGACATAGCAGAGCAATGTGATAATTGTGAATCTTGTTCACCTGCATCTTGTATTTTAATGAATATTGTGAGGTAACAACAGTTACGTGTACAGCACCATAATCATTTTGCAAATAAATCTGTACACTTGATGCAGATAACACTTTAATACTGAATGGTGAAACATGATATATTAACAAGTGTATCTTACACAGTTCCACAGTTCAAACTACATATTAATGCACTATTCTTTATACTAAAAAGCTAAACACCAATTTCTCACACAACAATGAAGAATTTTCATCCAAATTCCTTCAGTAGTGTTAAACAGTCAAAATATCACCCACAGTCAGTTATCAAACTGTGAACAAAGTTCAATGTCACACCCAATAAAATATAAATTCATGATAAATAAGTTGATTAGTAATAGTCGCCCTCATGTGGCAGTGATGCAAAAAAAACATGGTGAGCTTTTGGAATAATATCACTTACACACAAAGCAATCAGATCATTATACTTTTCCACACTGATTGGGATAAGATTCTCTCTAAGTTGCAGAAGAGGCATTTGCTTTGGGTTTGGTATACTGTCATTGGTTCTTCCAACTTGAGTAAAAAGGTTCACAACAGAAAACTCAGTTGTGTCATAGTCATACTTGAAAAAGTATTTGTTAGGTTCTTCAGCAACAAACTTCAAACACCTTATGTCACTAATGTACACCTTTTCCCTTGCATCACTCAAGTCATGATTTTCAAACATTCACTAACCGACTTGAAATTTTTGAAATAAGGTAATGACATTTCACGAACTAGGTTGTGATGTTGAATAAATTGTTAGGTTGCGAGAAGCACATTCTATTGCTGAATGAACACTGTCATTTTCATAAAAAGTATGACCTTTTTCAAGGTACTTATGCTCAAAAGATGACAGGTCAAACGTGTTCAGTGCATACCATAACATTGAAATATACTGCCGATTTTTGTTTTGTGAAAAAAAGTTGTCTGAATAAAAAATAAACTTTTACAACCCTTTGCACTCTTTTCTTTTATAAATTGATACACACAAGATGCAATTTCGCATGAACCTCTTCCAGCAATACTCTCATTCCAAATATATGAATAACCATCTGAATTCCCAAGATTGTAAATTGTAAAGTTGTAAGTATTTAATCTTCGTTTATGATAAAAAGATGATGCAAACCCTTTTGGTGTAAGAAGTACTTCTTCAAGATCAAAGCAGGCCACTGTCATTGTGTCATCTTGTTTTGCTTTGTCTTTGTCTAGCTGTTTGTTTTCCATTGCTTTTGTTTTATTTCTAAGATGTACTATATATTCTGGTAAAAGCTTACCTGTTTCCTCTTGACTTGCATTTTTGAAAGATAGAAACAGATCACACTGATCTTTGATAGGCTTGTAGAAGCTAACATTGTATTCTGTGTTAAAAACTTTCCTATATGTATTTATCCGTACCTTTGTATAACCATGGAGATCACAATATTGGCAGTAAAAGTCATACATTTTTTCAAATTTAGTGTGCTGTTAATATACTGCTTTCCAATATCTTTCCGGCAATAATGGGATTCGATAGTGGGAAACGACTCAATGTGTATACGCACAGCACTTATCACATGCTCAGGTGTCTTGTTTGACCTGCTACCCTAAGACAACCCTCTGCCATCTTTGCCTGCAACTCCAGGTAGCTCAGTCTTGTCATATGCATTAAATATAACTTTGTGAGACATATCAAGGGTATCAAGGAAGAACAGTTTACATACCCGTTTTGATGACTTATCTTGAAGAATCGGAAGGAAATACTTATACGAGTATTGGCGTCTTGAGCTTACCTTTTTCTGGCCACGTGTTTTAAGTGTTTTGTTGCAAAATTTAATCAAAAATTGTCTCTGCCTATTTACGCAACCAAGTTGCCAGTATGAGTAGAATATCTGTTCTCTTTGAGTCTTGTTAAACTTTTCATGGCATTTAAAACGGCAAGTTGGCCCGCAGCCTGGTTTCATTTGTCTCTGTTGTCTTACCTGTCCATGTTTGTTAACATAACTCTTTCCTTCATTTCTCCTTCTCTTAACTTTATTTCTTTTCCATTCTAATTCATTTCTTACCCGCTTTCTGTTTCTCTGCATCTCCTTGACATGTTCACTCTTACCTTTTTCTCCAATAATGGCTGCATTAGTGAGGTTTACTTGTTCAGAAAAATGTTTGTTACCTCGCCTATGTTGAAACCTTTAACTTTTTTTTACCAACAAAGTAAGTGGAACATTTTCTTCACATTCAGACATGCTTTCTGAAGAAAAATAATCAATAGTGTCACTGCCACTATCTACACTGGCTTCTAAAGCTTGTAAATCTATATCCTGCAGAAATGTTGCAGAGTCATTCAATTTCTGTAAATTATCTTCAGAAATACAGATATCAAGTTCTATATTCTCTATACTCCAATTAACTTCTACTTAACCTTCACAACCTAATCCACTATTCCTGTCAACATTTAATTCACCACCTACATTGTTACCCCTATCTACATTAACATAACTGTCTTCATCTCCACCTCCACTGCCACTGTCTACACTACTCCTGTCAACATTTAATTCACCACATACATTGTTACCCCTACCTACATAAACATTACTGTCTTCATCTCCACCTCCACTGCCACTGTCTGCAATACTCCGTCAATATTTAATTCACCACCTACGTCTTTACTCCTATCTACATTAACATTGCTGTCTCCATCTCCACCTCCACTGCCACTGTCTACAATACTCTTGTCAACATTTAATTCACCACCTACGTCTCTACCCCTATCTACATAAACATTACTGTCTTCATCTCAACCTCCACTGCCACTGTCAACAATGCTCCTGTCAGCATGTAATTCACCACCTACATCTCTACCCCTATCTATATTAATATTACTGTCTTCATCTCCACCTCCACTGTAATTGTCTACAATACTCCTGTCAACATCTAATTCACCACCTACATCTTTACCCCTATCTACATTAACATTGCTGTCTTCATCTTCACCTCCACTGTCAATGTCTACAATACTCCTGTCAACATTTAATTCCCCACCTACGTCTTTACCTCTATCTTCATTAACATTACTGTCTTCATCTCCACCTCCACAGTAACTGTCTACAATACTCCTGTCAACATTTTATTTACCAGCTACATCTTTACCCCTATCTACATTAACATTGCTGTCTTCATCTTCACCTCCACTGCCACTGTCTACAATACTCCTGTCAACACTTTAAATTCACCACCTACATTGTTACTCCTACCTACATTAACATAACTGTCTTCATCTCCACCTCCACTGCCACTGTCTACAATATTCCTGTCAACATGTAATTCACCACCTACGTCTTTACCCCTATCTACATCAACATTACTGTCTTCATCTCCACCTCCACTGCCACTATCGACATCACCTGTACCTCGAATATCACTACTAATATCATCACATACTTTTTGACTCGTACCGCTTTCCCTCTGACTTTTATTAACATCATCATCCAAATTTCTGTTAGTGTTTGCATGTGACAAAAGACAATTATCTATGCTGTCTACTGTATCACTGAAACTCATACTTGGTGATGCAACAGAAATGGAAATGTCAATCATGGGATCAGATTCGTTTAGTATTGCTGAAAGAACCTTGTTTTTATTTTCTTCTATTAGAAACAACCTACATGTGTATTCTCCCTCACTTATGCTTGTGAAACCAGAAAAATCACTGCTATCACTATCATAATCTGTTTCACGCATCTGTGTCAACATAGCATGACTGACCTCAAAACATTGCTTGTGTTTTGGTAGGTGTGAACTCAAATGACGAATAAAACAGATCAAATTTTGTAATGAACTGTGACCAATTGGAACAGCTTTACCATCTGCACAAGGCATACCACATTCATTTCGGCTGTGTGAATCAAATACATAATATACTTCTTTGTACCTAATAATCGCTATGGTATAACAATCAATTGTCAAAAAGCAAAATTTGTCAAGTACTTTTAGAGAATCATATAAGCTGTAAAACGGCATTTCTGTCTGTTGGCGATCTACTGTACCATGATAAGAGGACAGTATCTTCAAAAAGTATTGATGTACTTTAACAGGCAATTTGCAAATCATTAAACATGTTTCATATCCTGAAATCATGTGTGGGTTCGAATCCCAGTATGGGCAATATCATTTGAAAATCACAGTAGCTCTGTGCAATGTGGCGGCCGTAGAAACTCCCCCGGTACATTATAGTCATTATTGTTTTCCAAATATTCGGTTAAAAATGTCATGCTATGATGATCAAGTTTATCAGGGTTAGCCGTGCAACCATTTTTAGGATTGTTCTTGGTAGCTCAGTCAGTAGTGGCTCAGAGTTACATGGATAGGCGCTGTTGCTGTATAGGTTTGATTCCCAGTATAGCCAATATTATTTGTAAGTTACAATTTGATAAAAAAAATCTTCCACAAAAAGAACTAAGAAAATGTCTATCAAATCACGATTTATTAAGTATTTCAACACACCTTAGTTTAATTTAAAGGGACGTAAATGGAAATTGTAGTTCAATTTATCATGGACTTGTTATGTTTTGGGTTTTTATTGACCGTAAGAACTTGGGAAAACAATTTATATTAAATAAACTCAAGCATTCTGTAGGACTACTGTTCTTCCCACAACACCAAGACTCTTCAACAATCTTTAAACATTCAGTCTTAATTGAAGATTTACGGTCGCCCATTGTACTTCCAATGGGAAAGTCTGGGAGGTCCTATGAGAATTTTTTTTACTGAGTACAGTATGAAGCCTAATTTTCAATTTGGAATCTCATTATAACACACATGTGAAACCATTAACTAATAGGCTTTTAACATATATGTTAACTGCCAAGATTTTCACTGGTACAAAAATATTACGCACGACACCAACAGTCTTACAACCTCAACACCCAGTTGCCATGATATACCGGTACTTTAAGGTAGGTGTCATATGAAAATCTTCTTGAGTGAAAATGCATTTAGGAATATGCACATTAATGCTTCACTCACAATCTTAAAGTCACAATAACAGTCACATTGTTGCAATAAACAATATCTGTGCTAACTGAATTATTTGTATTGGTGTTTAATGCCCTTTAAAGAGGCTGTACTGCAGATCTGACATAAAAAATTTGTTTCATAAAGTATTTATTTAGATGCCGTGAGATTATAACAACATAATATTTTACTTCAAAACTGATTATAAAAGTCAAAATAACATAAAAAAAAATATTTTCGCTCCAGCCTGATTTGAACTCTGGACCCTAATGTTAACAAAATATATCCAACGCTTTTACTGTCACCACCAACGCCGCATGTGACATAACAGATATTTACTTTAAATCTTATACCATATAGTTATACCGTCGCGTTACGGTGTAGCACTTTGAAAGGGGAAAAATCAATTTATAATGTAATTATTTGACTTATTTTTTGTCAGTAAGTTATTGTTTAAGCATTAGTCATAAATATTACAAGAAATTTATAATACAAGAAAACTTTTTTTTTGTCATCTGGAGCACAGCCCCTTTAACTACATTGTCAGTATTTTGTAGACCCTACCTGGATTCTAAACAGTGCCAACCTTGCAAAACAGCAAACAAATAATATTTTCCCCTCTTGAATCCGAGGTAGATAACATTATTATCTACTATAATAATATTCTTTGATTAAAATTATCATTTGGGATGTCTCCATGTTTTGCGGGGACAACAAACATGGGTTTTTGAGTCTGAAGTTCAATATGCTCTTAACTGTGCTACCAGGCCCTGTGCCATAATGACCATGCTGTGGCAATATTCAGTTGTTCGATTTTTAATAGTATATGATTTTATCTAGGGAATAAGGCAATAATTAATACGGTACTAATTAAATATTTCAAATATAATTATACCTTTCTTATGAATTAAAGATGTGCAAGTTCATTACTATTAGACTTCTAAAGGCAGTAGCAACCTAAAACAACAATTTACAAAATTTAATTCTTCACATACAAAGCAGTTGTGTGACATGTTTTGTTTCATCTAAACCATATGCACAAGGAATTTAAATAAAAAAGTCTTTAACAAAAGTATCTACAACAAGTTTAAAAGGTATACATGTAACTATCATACTATTATCTTATCAAATTGATGTTATATTATAATTTATGTGAATAATTATCAGCTGGTATTAAGTAGAAAAACAAAACATTTACACTTCCATATGTGTTGTAAACACAATTTGTTTCTTGCCTCAAATAATCAAATAATTATTGGAATGATATGTTTTTTGCAAGCTCTTGAACAAAAGTTTCTGCAGTTGATGCCATCCTTGTTGCAACATCACATTATCCTATCACATTGCAGATTAATAATGTATCACTTTTTGTACACTCTTTGACCTCAGTTATGACATCATATGTGACCTCATAACAACTCAAGGGACATCACAAGGACAAGAAAAATTCACTTAGAAGTTTTTCGCAGTAAACATCATGTTAACTTTCTATGGATAATTAAATGCGAAAAAGTTCTAAGTGTTTTATTAGCAATAAACTTACTAAATATTCATATTGAAATGGTAAACATTACTCCTACCATCTAGAACATAGACAGAAAACATTACATTTTATTTACCTAAGATTAAATGTCAATAGAAATTTCTAAACACAGGACTGGTAATTGCGAAACAGTTCTAAGTGCTATAATGCAGTGCTATAATGCAGTTAGAACTTTTTCGCAATAAATGAATACTCAATTTTCACTTAGAACTTTTGGACAAATTTCCATTTTACATCTTAAATGTTTCCCTATGTTCAAGATATTTTTATAGGAGATGCATCTAGACCTCATAGATACAAATATGTACAAAAGTGATTTTATGAAAAAATGTCAGTTAGAACCTTTTCGCTTTCACCCCTCGATTTGTACCATGAAATATGGTAACAAGAATGGTTCATGGAATTCAACCTTGACAAGTGTGAAGTACTCAGAAAAAGTACACAGGAAAAAGAAACCGGTCATCTTTCCCTACACTCTTCATAACACTACCGCAAACCACAGAAAATGGAAAAGAGTTCCTATCAGTAGTATCCTGAACTGGTCATCCCACATAAACAACATCACAAACAAAGCAACAAACAGCCTAAGGTTTATCAGACGAAATATTAAAACACAAAACAAAAAACTCGAAGAAGCAAAATACAAAACATATGTTAGGGCACAGATCGAATACTACTCAACCATATGGCACCCATGGCAGAAATATCTCACTCACAGAATAGAAATGCTCCAGAAGTTAGCTACAAGGTACATTCATAATGATTACCTCTATACAAGCAGTGTAAGAAACATAAATTAGGAACTAAAATGGAGAATTTTAGAACAAAGGCGAAACCATGCCGGCCTGGTCATGCTGCACAAAATAAAAACCAAAGAAGTCAATGTCGATCACAATCACCTTACAAAAACAAGAAACAACAAATTCCTTATCCTGCAATCAAAAAGACAACAGCACATGGACTCGTTCTTCCCAAGGACTATACGACTCTCGACCGAAATACCGACAGAGATTAAGGCTACCATAACTGTGTTAGCTTTTATAAGTGGACTCAACAAGATATATACATATTTTAAACATTCAAAATAAATTATTAAGTAAGATCTTGAGTAAAATGTTGTTTCTTTGTTACCATATTTTATAATTTTAATGTTCCTGACACACGCCTGCCTAGTATAGTCAGTATAGACTCTATGCAGTTATAACGTGACGTTGATTATGTGACACGTTTAATATATTAACAGTATCAAGTTTTACGGGTTTTAGGTCATTGATGATCATCTACTTATGGCTGTGGTCAAAACAGATGTAATATTATAAAACAGGCTATTTTGCATCCAATAGTGACAACTGAACTCTTGTTCAATGTTGTCTTTGCAGACGTAGTTCAGATTTCTATAAATGCAAAATACTTACATGTTTGTCCAAAGAGGAATATTTCCTTTTCATCTATATTTTTGGATAAAACACTCCCATTTCGTAAAATAAAATCATTGCCGGGATCACCATCGAAATTACCTAGCAACCCCTTTGTCTTGTTCTTGTAATCCGTTGGAACTGTTGTGCTTATCGACAGCATCTCCAAACCAATTGTAATATTCAAGGAAATTCCTGAGGTATACAAAGATACACTGTTGTTTACAATCTGTATATTTCATTTACAGAAAATACTAAAGTAGCTCATGTGATTTGACATTATTTTCGGAAATAGGAGGCGTATTAGCTTTTTTATCCAATTCAATACGTCTTGCTTGCTTTACACCAAACAAACTCTGGTATTACAATTAAAAAAAGGTAGGATTTTACATTTTGTCTACTGTAAACAAAAATTACCTATATTCGGAAAGAACACAAATAGCGTGTCTTTTTTTCGAATGATAGCGATATTCCTTTTCTCAGGCTTATATCTAGATTCTCTCTGGTTATTGTACCACAGTGATAAATCAGCATTGTTTGCATATAAAATAAGACCTGAAAATAGCGAAAATGAAGCATTACATACTGATGACGTTCTTGACCGTTCTAATATATGGCTTAGATTTAACTGACTGTTCATGTTACCGGCCTTCTGCGTTGGTTTTCTTAATTCGGATAAATTTGAAGTATTTTACAAGGGCATTGCAAAAGTTAAGGATTCAGAAAGAGCGGTAGTTAAAATCAGCTGCCGTCATTTCACATAGTGGAAAAGAGTTTTCTTATCATTCCTCTTTATTCTTACATTTTTTAAAAAAAATAAAAAGAAGAAACGCAGAATTACAAAGGGTTAATGAAATATATAAATACCATGCAAGGTATTAAAAACAACACTAAATGATTTTGTTCATACTTTTCACGCGATACATGTATATTTTATATATACCATCTTTGGCGTCATTTAGTTCTATGTGGAAAGAAGCGTTCGTATGGTCCTTTGCTGCAAAAGCTGTAAATATCGTTGCATACGACAGAGTCCCGTCTGCTTTGTAGGGTCGGGAAGTTCTTGCTTGCAGCACGAAAGTCTTTTTCTTGGTGAGATTTTTTGTCTGTAAATCAATCAAGGTGTATTCCCCAAGGCCGTTGAAGGTGAAATTATTCTTGTCAAGAGTAATAAAGTGTGGATCGCCCCACGACGTTCCTATCGGTCAAGATAGATAAAAAAATAAAGAATAATCATATCATAATACAAACATAAATAGTCATTGTTCTGAAAATAGCTTTATTGTAACTGAAAACATGTAACTCAAATTTCTTGCATTTCGTGTTACAACTATCAACACATTCGTCCTTTGATATCACCCCCCCCCCCCACCAAAAAAAAAAAAAAAAAAAAATACGGCCTCTTTTGCCGATTATGTTGAACTCATGAAAGGATTTTTTATACTATTTTCTTGTGAATTTTGTTGTAAATTATATAATGAATAACGTGTCTATTTGAAATAACACACCTGTCTCAAACCAAGTCTCTTTATAACACTCGCCAATGGGATGTAGATCATAATAAAGACTGCAAAGACTTGCTTCAACGCAGCACGCTTCTTTTGAGTCGACATCCTGCCTGGTATGCCCAGATAGTGAGCTTTCCGGGTGATATATATAAAACCCACCCGCATCGGGAATCTCGTCCTTCCAGAGTCCAGTTGTTTTGTTATAAACGCAAGACTAAGATATAACAAAAACTTTGATAATGTATACTAGATTCTGAAATATAAAGCTACAAAATACGTGCTGTTAGTATTATTCTTCTCACGTTTAAACTTTAAACAAACTGTATGTGCCTTTCGATATAAAATTCCGTCGTTGATTCAAGTTGCAACATAAATCAATCTGTTTAAAGTAAGCAACAATTGAGAGAACCTTTGATGCTAACCCCATTAACGATATTTTCTACAGGGGCGGATACAGAATAGAGCTGCCGGGGGGCTGACATGAAGGGTAGAACCAGATTGGGGTGGGTACGGGAGGGGTGTCCCCTCCGGTTGGTGGGGGTACGGGGGGCCTCACCCGGAAAATTTGAAAAACGAAGGTCTAAAATGGTGCATTCTGGTGCATTTTTGGGCCTTTTGTTGCATTCATTCTAGCACAGACTACCAAACATCAGAAAACAAGATGATATACAACTTTATAAATCTTTAATACTCAGATATAATTGCTAAAAAATCAAGATAATTAATTCATCTGCTGAGAACTACAAATTACAAATTGACAAACAGTCCCTATGAAATTTCCCATAAGGCATGCTTATATTCAAGTTTATAATTCATAATTCATCTAATACATGGAGTTCAAAAAATATTGGCAACAAAAATACAAAACCAATTGACCTTTTTTCTTTTTTTTTTCTCAGTATTTTGAACAAAAAAATGGACCAGTCAATTAAATTACATTAGTTCAGTATTTTTTTGTTTGTTTCAATCCGCAATCTGGCCAAAAACTATCAGTTTTTAAAGAAAATTGCAACTCCATGTTCACAAGTAAACAAACTGCTAACTTTATCAAAGCTTCGCCGCTTTTTGTAACTGTTATTTTCATTTAATGATTGTAAAAGATCAGCCAGTCAAATATACCGTTCCAACGGACACGTCAATCAGGCGTGTACAACTTTTTGATCGATATTACACTCTCAACCAAGCCCCCAAGCAAGAGATAAACAATTGGATGATAGCAATTAACTGCTTTGATAACGGAATACACTACTGACCATAAATGCATTAAAATATACCAGCCAAGCTGGAAAACGTATCTTTGGGCCGAGATGGGGGGCGGGGGCTGCAGCCCTGAAGCCCGTAGCTGAATCCGCGGCTGTTCTACGTGAGAAATTACCTTTCCGCTGTTTCCAAACAAATCAAAAGGTAATACTTCCACGGTATATAAAGTTGCATTTTCCTTTTGATTTTCTTTCGGCCAGTACCAGGGATCAAGGGATAGACTTTCCAAATTACACGGACAAAAAGGTAATTTATTTTGAAACTGGGAATGGTATTCTTTATGGTGTCTGTTTTTGTTGTACCAATCCAAACAAACCACTGCTGCATTTGGTGCACGCATACCTACTGGCGTAAGACGACTGAACAATAAACCGGATATTCCTATAATAGGGAAAAACACAAAGTGTTATTAACATATTGAGGCGTATAGAAATGACAAAACGTAACGAAAGCCAAATAAATTTGAGAGAGAGAGAAGCAAACGAACATTGAAAAAAATCAAGTAAGTAAATCATTCAACATATGCATATATTAAAAAAAACAAAGTGTTTGAAGAGGGTAAATGATCTAAAACAATTGTACATACATCCGTTTCTTCTTTGAACTTAAGTGACAAGGAAATGTCCTTAGTTACAAACTATAAACTCTGGAAAAACCTTAAATACATTAAAATATGATAAACATCATATCAACCTTTAGTAGAAGCTACTGTGTCGAGTTTAAGAACCGTTGATTTAAAGGAATTTATATTTGATGAGTTGTATTTCTGCCATGCTGTGAAGCCTACCCATATATCTGGGCTGTTTACTTGTGGGTTTTTAATAGTCCATTTCATTGAATTATACCCATATATAAACAGTGTATATGTATCGAAGCCATCTGTAACTAAAACTGCCTGAAAGGTGGCTTCCTACAAAACAGAACTGGCATCCTGAGAGCAAGGAATAAATCAGATGTAAGATATACATATATTTACTAAAGTTTTCCACAAAATGTTATATAAAAACAAGCTAGATATTCGTTTATTAATAAAAACTAAAGAGAGCGCAATACAGGTAAACAGCATTATTAACTTGGTCGTATATAGTAGTGTGCAGGGAAAAGATACAAAACAAAGCACACACAATGATGCATACATAATATGTTCGCATCAAAAATGGAATTTGGTAGTTTAAAAAGCAAAAAGAAGAAAAAACTCTACTGGTTTTTCTCACGTTAAATAAGTGCTTGGTAAACTATTTCTGGATATGATAGTAAAATACAATGATTAAGAGGCGAAGTCACTGTTCTATACTTACGGTCTTTTTATTAAACATCTCCTGGAAAGGAGTTACTTTGTGCCATGTTGCAAACATAATAAATTTGGCTTCAAAATGTGTAGTGTTGCTTATTCTTTCTACCAAGCCCTGCACGTGTAGTACTTCCTTCCTTTGAAACATGGCTGCATTGTCTAGTATATTGAAGTGTCTGTAGTATACGCTACCATCTTTCCTTGTGTCTGTATCAGCAAAATATGGAGCCACTATAGTTCTTGCACCATATTGATGTATTTTTCGAAATGGTACAGGATTTAAATACGGCTTGTTGAAACTTATTAGTCCATTTGTGCAAACCTGAAATTTTAAAATAACAGAACACACTGAATGATAAATTAAATTTATTTTTTTTTTGAAAAGAAAACAAACTATTTCATACTAATTTAAATACGTAGTAAGTCTTAGAGAAATATCTCAACATTGTACCAGCAGTATTAGGACATTCACTTTAGAGTTTTAACTGCTCGTTTGAACAGGTTGTTTTATAACAAAACAATCAATCTTATTTATTGAAGAACTTTACAACGCTTACGTAAACTTGCGTATGTGCGGTGCCGAAAACTGGGATTCCATATCTGAACTCTATAGGCTGACTACAAATATCGTCCACTTGTGTCAAAACCTTGTCACCTTCTTCATCACCATAAGGATAAAGAAACACTGAAGTAAGGATATGATAAACCGATTTACTCAAAGTCGTATGTAAACATTTTCAGTTTTTATTTATGTTTATCGACGTAACTTAAAATAGCACATCAAAACAAGTTTTTAACCAGCAGCACGCACTTCAATTGGTGATGAGTAGAACTTCTACTAACCACCAAAGATTGAAGAAATAAAATTTCTGAAATTGTCCCAGCCCTTAATTATGGGTGTTATTCTATTAGTGGCTTATCTTATTATTAAAGAAGAATTAAGTAGGGAATTTTAAAGTGAGTTTGATTTGCACAAAACCCATACAGTATCTTGAGATAACTGTTATCGCTTGGTAAATATATTTCCTACAAACGTTCTGATTAATTTGTTCACGAAAAATGTGAATTGTATAATTTTGATATCGTTAAACTACGCACTAGCATCACATACATCCTCTTTTGAATTGTGTACTCCTGTTACACAATAACAAGTGTCGTTGGAACATCTTGCAGCGGAAGTACGACAATGATTATCGTTCTTACATTTGTTTCCAATGGCGACTAGAATGTAAATTAGATTATGAGTGACAAAGATGGACAAAAAATGATGTAAATGAAACAAGTATATAATATCAATAGCTATTAACTGTTTTAGTTACGATATTTTAAATACTGCTTTAAAAAATTTTAAATAAAATTCAAAAGAATGTTCAGAATGTTTTGGTTTTACGTATGAAAATATAGACGATAACTGCATAAGTTATGATATTGAACATTGCAATTTAGAAAAGAAAAACAAACTCAAAACGAATTTTATTTTTTGATATAATAATTTTTGAATAGCAAACTGACTTATATGTGATATTGTATTTATTTTGATATAAAAGTTTTCAAACAACAACAACAATTCAATTTAAGAGAGTTAATAAGATTGGCTATTTCTGTTTTCATGGTCAGTTTGGATTCTAAAACGCATGCTTATAAGGAAAACGATTTATGTCAGCTAATTTAATCGAAAACTTCATGAAATACCTGAAACCTTGCTTCCCCCAAACAACAACAACAAAGAAAGTAATCATTGTGAAATCTGCATGATACCTTTCTCCATGCAAAGTGGTGCAACACTATTCCAATGACCAACACTTGTGCAAACGATAGACTCATTTCCTTCCATGAAGTAACCATTATCACAACTAAATATTATCACTGACTGGAAGTTCGATCCATTCGAGAAAACAATAGTGCCATTTTCTGGAGGGCTGATTTCCCTACAGTCTAAAATAGTTTTTATCATTAAAACAAATATAGAAAAGACACAGAAATTAATAGAAACATTATAACATTAGCATTTCTTTGAGGTATATGTGTCAGTAACCACAAATACAATGTTCAACCAAAAATCATAATTAAACATATATTTATACCTTTTGGATGGCATGATGGCTTTTGCCAAGTGCCATCTGCTTGGCATGCAATGAATTTAGTGGAAGCATCATAACCTTGATCACAACTAACATTCGCAGATGCTCCGTATCTCGTGTCATCTTCATCTTCCAATACAATATGGCCATGGTTTATTGTCGGTAAGTCCATACAGTCTGACAATAATCAAACACAAATACGATGCTTTATTTTAACGTCGTTTATAAAGTTAAAACAATATATGACATAGTTATCAAATACAAAAATTACCTGATACTCAGATGGTTTGTTTAACTGGGATGATAAATTAAAAGTTATTTTATGTATTTCGCTAAGATGCCTACTTTTTTGAAAGGAAGGTTTAATGGCAATCCATCTGAGAAGTCCTGATAACTTAATTAAGCTTATATCTATCTATTTAGTATGTATCAGTCCGGATGACATTTTTATTCCTCTTTTCTTATATCAAAATATGATGTTTAACCTTTTATTAAAGAACGACTTTCTATTTACTAAAATTATCAAAAACAAATAATCTTTTAAGGTTCACGATTTGTACTTTGACAATCGCCATTTGAAGGTAAATATTAGTATCTGCCTTGCAATGTCAGAAACATATCATTTGATTGACTGATTCTTAATGACTTTAAGAAAACAATGGAAAAGTTCGAAACCTAAATATGTAAGCGCTATTGCGCAAGTTGCGTTTACTAATAGAAAGACAATAGCTCATAATTGATAGACAGATATGAAATCAAAAGCTCCTTCTATAAAAACAATAATCGTATAATAGTTTTAGAAAAGGTTGATACTGCCAGACTTTAACACTTACTCCATGGAACCTTATAATAGCAGCAAGAATATCGAAATAATTACCAATACGTTCGCACGTTTCATTACTCTGTGAAAGTCTTTCATAG
The DNA here is from genome assembly GCA_012932295.1 of Cyclina sinensis. Classification (NCBI taxonomy): domain Eukaryota; kingdom Metazoa; phylum Mollusca; class Bivalvia; order Venerida; family Veneridae; genus Cyclina; species Cyclina sinensis. Next base: position 8,426,823 of record JAAONU010000012.1, on the reverse strand, counting down.
CCACTAACACATTCACAACTACTTCCATTGCATTCAGCATTTGTAATACCCTCACATACAACAGGCCTTGCTCTGCAGTCGTCTCCTAGTTTTCCTAAGAGTACAAAATATTTCAGAAATACACTTCGTGAATGGCAATATTTTATGGTTTTATATGATATCTGAAACAGCAATACACCTTCCACTAAAACAGAAGTATTCTTTTCCATTTTCTTTGCAAACATAAATTCTGACCCACAATTGATGATGAGTGAGATGACCCACAATTACATATATCAACATAAATAGTTTTGAAGCAAAAAGGTATTATAACCTTATTCGCTTAGGAACAGATAATATTAGAGAGAAAAAAACATTGCTTAGTAACAGATAAAACTTAAGAATTAAAACATAAGTCACATATGAACAAACCTGGTCTACATGTTTTGTCTGTAAATCCATTTGTACATCTGCACTCGAATCCATTTACAAGATCTATACATGTTCCATTGTTCTCACACGGCACCGACAAACATTCGTCGATATCTTAATACAATAAGTTAACAGAAGGTTTTTATATCAAAATTTATTGTTTTTCTGTTGGGAAAAGAATAATTCGCTGTTTTTTAAGACCTTTAAGACCTAACACCTATCGGGTGAACATTGATTTTTTGTCACTTCATGTGTCATAATGCCAATAACAGAGGAAAATATCACAACAAATTAAAAAGACAGGAATTAAATAAAATCCTACATCAGACATCCTTTCCGAGCGTATCAACGGCCTTCACGTCACAATACAAAATGTATAGGCACAGGTTTCTCAATTGAATTATTTGAAACAAAGAATAAAGCAACTGTTTTTTCGCATGTTAAAACATTGAATTTTCCAATAAAGCTTTTATACGTTTAGTCTTTACATATTAATTGCATAGCAAAGCCAAATAAAAGTAGTGTGTTATTTGTTTTACTTCGAGAAAACTGAAATAAAAAGACTGAAAACATTTTACAATCTGCTCGATATTTTGTTAGTTTTGCATATTTCCATCAGCTCAAAGGTCTTTGTACATTTTTTAACCTCTAAATATGCAATTGAGAAGAAATAATATATTTAACTGGGGCGGTTTTTCCATCTAAAAGATTTTTTTCTTTTTCTCTTTTTTTGTTTTAAACAAATAAATGCCCATGTATTACACATTAAGTCGTTTGCACCTGTCACGCTTGAAACCGGAAGTGACGTACATTCATCCCTAGGCACTTAATACAGCTGACTGGACTGTTTTATAAAACTTATAACTAATGATGGAGAGTGATTAGTGTAGAGTGAAAAAAGTAAAGTAGCAAAATTCAACAACTTAAGTTGACGTTACGAAAATGCATTAATTATAAAACTTTACAGATAGTTTGAAATTTAATTGGACTTTGGAGTCAAATATAAGTGTTGTGAGCATAAGCAAAATTTGTGTATTTCATTTAGGTTTATAGTATTATAAGATGTATCAGTGAAAATGCCAACAGATTTTATCTAGTAACCGGTTTAAAGAGATTTTTTTCACACTTTTACCTTATTCAGTTTTTTGGTCGGATTTGACTTGTAACTCCAGCAAAGAGATATTATTTCTATAAAAAAATCTTCACAGTGATGTGTTATTTCACTGCAATAAACATTTACTGGGAAACGTGCTAAGAAAGCTTTGACTATGATTTTTTCTGTATAAATATACAACAATTTCAGCAAATAAACTTTTTTTGATATTTGGTATATCATAAAATGTACATGTCGTATGATTTTTATATTCATTATAAACATAAAATTAATTTCATGGAAGTTATTTACGTAAAGATCACTGAGAAAGGCTCCTCAGTGAAAGCAACAATTATATAATGTTTTTATACGTGTTACAGATAAAACGTCAATAAGTCAATTTCTATAATCACTTAATAATCACTTATTTTATAATTTTGTAATTATTTACTTCATCCTCACATGTTCCGGCATTTTAAATGGGCCAAGTACACAGTCATCTTTGTCTAGTAAAAAGGGTAATAAAATAAATTAATTAACTTGAAGGGAAATGTAGAAAACATAGTTCTGCCTTATTTTTAATGAATTTTTAAAAAAATATATTTCTGTTCTTTTCTGAACTGAATGATAGTTAAAGTGTAATAATGGGCCAATCACGGCCTCGTCTAGCAGAGGTATATCTAGAAGTTTTATCCAAGGTTTTACTAGACGTGCCTTTCAAACAAGAACTACAACGATCTCAATTGACTATGCTAGGATTACCGATTAGTGGAAAGAAGATTGAATACAAAATTCAAGATCTAAATAACACATGAGATTTACTTGTAGAACAGTTCTTGTCAGTGTATCCAGGTATACAAGTGCAAGTGTAATCGTTTACTTCATCTTCACATGTTCCACCATTTTCACATGGATCATCTGCACAGTCATCTATATCTAGCAATAAAAAATAAAATAGAATATATATTCTTCTTAAACAACAGTTTACTATATATTCTGCGTTTTAAAGAACTTTCTTCTTCAAAATAAAATAAATTTGTTTTTTTAATAAACAGAGTCAAAGATAAGATAGTTTTGATATTTCCGCTATACTGATGTGGTGGAATTGTATCATCTAATGAAAGTAATAGCTAAACTTTTTATATATGTTACGAAAGTTAACATTATTTTTGTGCATAAAGTATCGGAATACTTATAATACGTCTTTATAGTCGCTAATATCTGAATCAACACACGTTATTTGTGCGATTTAACTGGTATTAATTTTCAGTTTGAATCAATATTGTTCATTGTCATATAAACGTTTGTTCTGTTAGATGCTAAGTAAGTTTTAACTAGTTCAACCTTCCAAACTGCAGCAAGTGCTATCACAAATGACTGATCATTGATCCAGAGTTAGTAGAAAACAGCTTCAGCACAAAAATCATACATTAATCATGATCATACATTTACTTGTAAAACAGATTTTTATTTCTGTTTTTATTCATTTACATAATGTTAAAAGCCACCGGCCCATTCCAAGGTGAAAGTTGAATAACATTAACATTACACTGTTTACATGTGCACCGTTTTAAAATGGATGAAATGTAAACCTTAACATAACATAATAAAATGTTAAGTTAAACAATTAACTGGTTTGCATATACCCAGTGAATTTTCATATATAAAAACATGCACATTTATAGTGATATGCTTACATTTGCTTTATATAATCAATCTAACAATAAGTTCTATCGGTTATTGGTTAAAATTTCTATACTGTACTAGTTCATGGTCAACATAAATGTTCGAAAGTTAGTAAATATGTTTTTGATTTGTAAATCGTGAACTCCGTCTACACAAGTTCCTCCATTTTCGCTTAGATCAAGTGCGGTCGTCTATACCTAGTTATTTATTTAATTGTTAAATTAACTAAAACATACATTTTCTCCAAACAGAAACCTACTTGGGAAATAAGGTTTAAATAACAGAATTAAGGCGTTTCTTTTATAAAAACAAAACAATCAAAAATAATGCACATATCAAATTAAACAGCTTCACAAATGCATATAAAACTTCAAAAAAGTTGAAAAAAACGTATATTAGGAAAACTAACAGTCAGAAAGTATAGTCTCCCTAAAAAGTACATTTTCACATGGACCAAGTGCACAATCGTCTATATCTATATATTAAAGGTTAATCTAAACTCTCCACAAACTATATTTAATGACAAAATAAACCAACATGGTAAAAAATGTTTCAGAGACAGAATTTAAGTCATTTCTAGCCTTATGATTAAACTCATTGTTTATTTCTATTTCGAAATGAAAATTTAATCATTTTACTTATTGTTTTCATCAAAAATGAAATTTATTTTGGCAGAAACAAGATTGATGAAAATAGTTGAATTCATTTTCCTGCGTATTTAAGATTTTGTTTCTTATGCATTTTTTCATAGGCCGATCTTGGAAGGTATTTTGCATTTGAAAATATTTACAATTCTGTAAACAAAAGAAAATACTAAAACTACTCTACTCGAAATAAAAGCAGTGTATTATCCTATCTGATGAACAGCTGTGATTATGTATACAAGATTAAAACTAAAATCTTACTGTTTATTTCATCCTGAAAGATTCCACGATCAACAAAATACTCATTTATACCTTAGTGTTACTGAGCATTTAAACTGACAAGATAATAAAACCTGATATGTCTTTTCATACCATTTTAAAGTTGTGTGTTTACAAATTCTTTACTGTTTCAGAGTGAGTGTTTGCTAATACGCAACAAGTCCTCAGTTTGAATTAAGATGCAATATAACTATACGAAGTCTTACTTGTTGAACAGTTTTTGCCTGTGATTCCAAGAATACAGTTGCAAGTGAAATCGTGAACTCCGTCTTCACATGTTCCGCCATTTTCACATGGACCAAGTATACAAGGTTATTATAAACTCTCCACAACTTTATTTAATAACAAAATAAACCCACACGGCAAAAAAATGTTTCAGAGACAGAATTTAAGTCATGTCTAGCCCTTATGATTAAACACATTGTTTATTTCATTTTCGAAATGAAAATTTAACCATTTTACTTATTGTTTTTTTCATCAAAAACGTACCAAAATTGTATTTATTTTGGCAAAAACAGAAATGATAAAAATATTTAAATGCATTTTCCTGCTTACTTAATGTTTTGTTACGTTTGCATTTTTTCATAGGCCGATCTTGGAAGGTATTTTGTATTGGAAAATATCTACAATACTGTAAACTGGGTTTCACCTAGATTTACAAAAGAAAACACTAAAACTGTTCTACTCGAAATAAAAGCTGTGTATAATCTTATCTGATGAACAGCTGTTATTGTGTATACAATATTAAAACTAAAATCTAACTGTTTATTTCTTCCTGAAAGATTCCACGATCAACAAATGACTCATGTAAACCTAAGGGATATTAAGCAATTAAACTGACAATATAATAAAAAAGGATATGTTTTTTCATGCCATTTTCAAGATTGTGTGTTTACATATTTTTACTGTTTCAGCGTGAGTGTTTGCTAAAATGTAACAAGTCCTTAGTTTGAATTAAGATGCAATATAACTATACGAAGTCTTACTTGTTGAACAGTTTTTGCCCGTGAATCCAAGAATACAGTTGCAAGTGAAATCGTGAACTCCGTCTACACATGTTCCGCCATTTTCGCATGGATCAAGTGCGCAGTCGTCTATATCTAGATATCAAAGATAGATTGTTAAGTTAACTTTAAAAAAAAAACCACTTGGGAAATAAGGTTTCGAAAACAGAATTAAGGTGTGTCTTACCTGTATATATATAAAACAGTCCTTTTCATTTGTAGAATAATGACAATCAAAACCACGCACATATCAAATTAAACAGCTTCTCAAATACATACAAGATTTCCAAAAAATGTGAAAAAAACGCATATTAGGAAAAATCACAGTCAGGAAGTACAGTCTCCCTACACAGTCAAAACGTACAGGAACATAGATTTAGTGTTTGATAAAACACGCTAAGTCCACGGTTTGATTTACGATAAAATATTGCTGATCAAATTCCTACTTGAGGAACAGTTTTTGTCTGTGAATCCAGGAATACATGTACAAGAGTAATCATGAACTTCATCTACACATGTTCCGCCATTTTCACATGGACCAAGTGCACAGTCGTCTATAACTATATATACAAGGTAAATCGTTATATAAACTCTTCACAAACTGCATTAAATAACAAAATAAACCCACTGGCAAAAATGTTGCAATAACAGAATTTATGTCATTTCTAACCCTTATGAATAAACATACTGTTTATTTCAATTTCGAAATGAAAACTAAACTGTTTTACCTTTTGAAAAGTAACCAAAATTGTATTATATCATTTTTAAAAAAAAAACAAGATTGATGAAATATTTGAATGCATTTTTCTGCTAACATAAAGTTCTGTTACTTTTGCATTTTTTTCATAGGCCGACCTATGAAGGAACTTTCATTTGAAAATATCTACAATTTTGTAAACTGGGTTTTACCAAGAGTAACAAAAGCAAACACTCAAACTACCCTACTCATAATAAAAGCTGTCTTATCATATATAATGAACAGCTGTAATTGTATATACAAGTTATAAACTAAAATGTTACCTTTTTTTCATCCTGAAAGATTCCACAATCCACACAAGACTTGTGTATAGCTTAGGGATACTGAGCAATTAAACTGACAATTTTATAAAAAAAAAAAGATTTGTTTTTCATACCATTTAAAGATTGTGTGTTTACAAATTAAAACTGTTTCAGAGTGAGTGTTTGACATAACACGATAAGCCCTCAGTTTGAATTAAGATGCAATATAACTTTACGAAGTCTTACTTGTTGAACAGTTTTTGCCCGTCAATCCAGGAAAACAGTTGCATGTGTAATCGTGAACTCCGTCTACACATGTTCCGCCATTTTCGCATGGATCAAGTGCGCAGTCGTCTATATCTGGAAATTATAGATAAATTGTTAAGTTATTTTGAAAAAAAAACAAAACATTTTTTCTTAAAAGAAATCCACTTAAGAAATAAGGTTTCAATAACAGAATTAAGGCGTTTCTTACCAGTATAGATATAAAACAGTCTATTTGAATTTTTGAATAATGACAATCAAAAACAATGCACATATCAAATTAAAACGCCTCTCAAATGCATACAAAATTTGAAAAAAGAGGAAAAAAACGCATTTCAGGAAAGATCACAGTCAGCAAGTATAGTCTCCCTTAACAGTCAAAAGGTACAGAAACATAGATTTAGTGTTTGATAAAATACACTAAGTCCACAGTTTGATTTACGATAAAATATTGCTGATCAAATTCTTACTTGTTAAGCAGTTTTTGTCTGTGAATCCAGGAATACATGTACAAGAGTAATCATGAACTTCATCTACACATGTTCCGCCATTTTCACATGGACCAAGTGCACAGTCGTCTATATCTACATATTAAAGGTTATTCTAAACTCTTCACAAACTGCATTAAATAACAAAATAACCCACATGGCAAAAAAATGTTTTACTGACAGAATTTATGTCATTTCTAACCCTTATGATTAAACACATTGTTTATTTCAATTTCGAAATGAAACTTTAACCATTTTACTTATTGTTTTTTTTTCATCAAAAACGTACCAAAATTGTATTTATTTTGGCAAAAACAGGAATGATAAAAATATTTAAATGCATTTTTCTGCTTACTTAATGTTTTGTTACATTTGCATGTTTTCATAAGCCGATCTTGGAAGGTATTTTGTATTTGAACATGTTGAAAATATTTACAATCCTGTAAACTGGGTTTCACCTAGAGTTACAAAAGAAAACACTAAAACTGTTCTACTCGAAATAAAAGCTGTGTATAATCCTATCTGATGAACAGCTGTTATTGTGTATACAATATTAAAACTAAAATGTTACTGTTTATTTCTTCCTGAAAGATTCCACGATCAACAAATGACTCATGTAAACCTAAGGGATATTAAGCAATTAAACTGACAATATAATAAAAAAGGATATGTTTTTTCATACCATTTTCAAGATTGTGTGTTTACATATTTTTACTGTTTCGGAGTGAGTGTTTGCTAATACGCAACAAGTTCTTAGTTTGAATTAAGATGCAATATAACTATACGAAGTCTTACTTGTTGAACAGTTTTTGCCCGTGAATCCAAGAATACAGTTGCAAGTGAAATCGTGAACTCCGTCTAAACATGTTCCGCCATTTTCGCATGGATCAAGTGTGCAGTCGTCTATATCTAGATATTAAAGATAGATTGTTAAGTTAACTTTAAAAATACATTACTTTAAAAAGAAAACCACTTGGGAAATAAGGTTTCGAAAACATAATTAAGGTGTGTCTTACCTGTATATATATAAAACAGTCCATTTCATTTTTAGAATAATGACAATCAAAACCACGCACATATCAAATTAAACAGCTTCTCAAATACATACAAGACTTCCAAAAAATGTGAAAAAACGCATATTCGGAAAAATCACAGTCAGAAAGTATAGTTTCCCTACAAAGTCAAAACATACAGGAACACAGATTTAGTGTTTGATAAAACACGATAAGTCCACAGTTTGATTTACGATAAAATATTGCTGATCAAATTCTTACTTGTTGAGCAGTTTTTGTCCGTGAATCCAGGAATACATGTACAAGAGTAATCATGAACTTCATCTACACATGTTCCGCTATTTTTACATGGACCAAGTGCACAGTCGTCTATATCTATATATACAAGGTAAATCGTTATCTAAACTCTCCACAAACTGCATTTAATAACAAAATAAACCCACTGGCAAAAATGTTGCAATAACAGAATTTATGTCATTTCTAACCCTTATGAATAAACATACTGTTTATTTCAATTTCGAAATGAAAACTAAACTATTTTACCTTTTGAAAAGTAACCAAAATTGTATTATATTATTTAAAAAAAACAAGATTGATGAAATATTTGAATGCATTTCCCTGCTAACTTAAAGTTCTGTTCCTTTTGCATTTTTTTTATAGGCCGACCTATGAATGTACTTTTATTTGAAAATATCTACAATTTTGTAAACTGGGTTTTACCTAGAGTAACAAAGGCAAACACTCAAACTACCCTACTCATAATAAAAGCTGTCTTTCCCTTTATAATGAATAGCTGTAATTGTATATACCAGTAAAAAACTAAAATGTTACCGTTTTTGTCATCCTGAAAGATTCCACGTTCCACACAAGACTCGTGTATACCTTTAGGGATACTGAGCAATTAAACTGACAATTTTATAAAAAAAAGATTTGTTTTTCATACCATTTAAAGATTGTGTGTTTACAAATTAAAACTGTTTCAGAGTGAGTGTTTGATATAACACGATAAGCCCTTAGTTTGAATTTAGATGCAATGTAACTTAACGAAGTCTTACTTGTTGAACAGTTTTTGCCCGTGAAACCAGGAAAACAGTTGCATGTGTAATCGTGAACTCCGTCTACACATGTTCCGCCATTTTCGCATGGATCAAGTGCGCAGTCGTCTATATCTGGAAATTAAAGATAAATTGTTGTTATTTTGAAAAAAACAAAACATTTGTTCTTAAAAAAATCCACTTAAGAAATAAGGTTTCAATAACAGAAGTAATGCGTTTCTTACCTGTATAGATATAAAACAGTCTATTTTATTTTTAGAATAATGACAATCAAAAACAATGCCCATATCAAATTAAAACGCCTCTCAAATGCATACAAAACTTTAAAAAAAAGAGGAAAAAAACGCATTTCAGGAAAGATCACAATCAGAAGGTATACTCTCCCTTAACAGTCAAAACGTACAGAAACATAGATTTAGTGTTTGATAAAACACACTAAGTCCACAGTTTGATTTACGATAAAATATTGCTGATCAAATTCTTACTTGCTGAGCAGTTTTTGTCCGTGAATCCAGGAATACAAGTACAAGAGTAATCATGAACTTCATCTACACATGTTCCGCCATTTTCACATGGACCAAGTGCACAGTCGTCTATATCTACATATTAAAGGTTATTCTAAACTATCCACAAACTAGATTTAATGACAAAATAAACCCATATGGCAAAAAAATGTTTCAGAGACAGAATGTAAGTCATTTCTAACCCTTATGATTAAACACATTATTTATTTCAATTGTGAAATGAAAATTTAACAATTGAATTTATTGTTTTCATCAAAACTGTACCAAGTTGTAGTTATTTTGGCAAAAATAGGAATGATAAAAATAGTTGAATGTATTTTCCTGCTTACTTAAATTTTGTAACTTATGCATTTTTTCACAGGCAGATCTTGGAAGGTATTTTGTATTTGAAAATATCTACAATTCTGTAAACGGGGTTTCAACTAGAGTAACAAAAGAAAACACTAAAACTGTTCTGCTCGAAACAAAAGCTGCGTATAATCCTATCTGATGAACAGCTGTAATGGTGCATCTAAGATTAAAACTAAAATCTTACTGTTTATTTCATCCTGAAAGATTCCAAGATCAACAAAAGACTCATGTAAACCTAAGGGATATTAAGCAATTAAACTGACAATATAATAAAAAAGGATTTGTTTTTTCATACCATTTTCAAGATTGTGTGTTTACATATTTTTACTGTTTCGGAGTGAGTGTTTGCTAATACGCAACAACTTCTCAGTTTGAATTAAGATGCAATATAACTATACGAAGTCTTACTTGTTGAACAGTTTTTGCCCGTGAATCCAAGAATACAGTTGCAAGTGAAATCGTGAACTCCGTCTAAACATGTTCCGCCATTTTCGCATGGATCAAGTGTGCAGTCGTCTATATCTAGATATTAAAGATAGATTGTTAAGTTAACTTTAAAAATACATTACTTTAAAAAGAAAACCACTTGGGAAATAAGGTTTCGAAAACAGAATTAAGGTGTGTCTTACCTGTATATATATAAAACAGTCCATTTCATTTTTAGAATAATGACAATCAAAACCACGCACATATCAAATTAAACAGCTTCTCAAATACATACAAGACTTCCAAAAAATGTGAAAAAACGCATATTCGGAAAAATCACAGTCAGAAAGTATAGTTTCCCTACAAAGTCAAAACATACAGGAACACAGATTTAGTGTTTGATAAAACACGATAAGTCCACAGTTTGATTTACGATAAAATATTGCTGATCAAATTCTTACTTGTTGAGCAGTTTTTGTCCGTGAATCCAGGAATACATGTACAAGAGTAATCATGAACTTCATCTACACATGTTCCGCTATTTTTACATGGACCAAGTGCACAGTCGTCTATATCTATATATACAAGGTAAATCGTTATCTAAACTCTCCACAAACTGCATTTAATAACAAAATAAACCCACTGGCAAAAATGTTGCAATAACAGAATTTATGTCATTTCTAACCCTTATGAATAAACATACTGTTTATTTCAATTTCGAAATGAAAACTAAACTATTTTACCTTTTGAAAAGTAACCAAAATTGTATTATATTATTTAAAAAAAAACAAGATTGATGAAATATTTGAATGCATTTCCCTGCTAACTTAAAGTTCTGTTCCTTTTGCATTTTTTTTTATAGGCCGACCTATGAATGTACTTTTATTTGAAAATATCTACAATTTTGTAAACTGGGTTTTACCTAGAGTATCAAAGGCAACCACTCAAACTACCCTACTCATAATAAAAGCTGTCTTTCCCTTTATAATGAATAGCTGTAATTGTATATACCAGTAATAAACTAAATGTTACCGTTTTTGTTATCCTGAAAGATTCCACGTTCCACACAAGACTCGTGTATACCTTTAGGGATACTGAGCAATTAAACTGACAATTTTATAAAAAAAAAAAGATTTGTTTTTCATACCATTTAAAGATTGTGTGTTTACAAATTAAAACTGTTTCAGAGTGAGTGTTTGATATAACACGATAAGCCCTTAGTTTGAATTTAGATGCAATGTAACTTAACGAAGTCTTACTTGTTGAACAGTTTTTGCCCGTGAAACCAGGAAAACAGTTGCATGTGTAATCGTGAACTCCGTCTACACATGTTCCGCCATTTTCGCATGTATCAAGTGCGCAGTCGTCTATATCTGGAAATTTAAGATAAATTGTTGTTATTTTGAAAAAAACAAAACATTTGTTCTTAAAAAAATCCACTTAAGAAATAAGGTTTCAATAACAGAAGTAAGGCGTTTCTTACCTGTATAGATATAAAACAGTCTATTTTATTTTTAGAATAATGACAATCAAAAACAATGCACATATCAAATTAAAACGCCTCTCAAATGCATACAAAACTTTAAAAAAAAAAGAGGAAAAAAAACGCATTTCAGGAAAGATCACAATAAGAAGGTATACTCTCCCTTAACAGTCAAAACGTACAGAAACATAGATTTAGTGTTTGATAAAACACACTAAGTCCACAGTTTGATTTACGATAAAATATTGCTGATCAAATTCTTACTTGCTGAGCAGTTTTTGTCCGTGAATCCAGGAATACAAGTACAAGAGTAATCATGAACTTCATCTACACATGTTCCGCCATTTTCACATGGACCAAGTGCACAGTCGTCTATATCTACATATTAAAGGTTATTCTAAAGTATCCACAAACTATATTTAATGACAAAATAAACCCATATGGCAAAAAAAATGTTTCAGAGACAGAATGTAAGTCATTTCTAACCCTTATGATTAAACACATTATTTATTTCAATTGTGAAATGAAAATTTAACCATTGAATTTATTGTTTTCATCAAAACCGTACCAAGTTGTATTTATTTTGGCAAAAACAGGAATGATAAAAATAGTTGAATGTATTTTCCTGCTTACTTAAATTTTGTAACTTATGCATTTTTTTCACAGGCCGATCTTGGAAGGTATTTTGTATTTGAAAATATCTACAATTCTGTAAACGGGGTTTCAACTAGAGTAACAAAAGAAAACACTAAAACTGTTCTGCTCGAAACAAAAGCTGTGTATAATCCTATCTGATGAACAGCTGTTATGGTGCATCTAAGATTAAAACTAAAATCTTACTGTTTATTTCATCCTGAAAGATTCCAAGATCAACAAAAGACTCATGTAAACCTAAGGGATATTAAGCAATTAAACTGACAATATAATAAACAAGGATTTGTTTTTTCATACCATTTTTAAGATTGTGTGTTTAAGAATTATTATTGTTTCAGAGTGAGTGTTTGCTAATACGCAACAAGTCCTCAGTTTGAATTAAGATGCAATATAACTATACGAAGTCTTACTTGTTGAACAGTTTTTGCCCGTGAATCCAAGAATACAGTTGCAAGTGAAATCGTGAACTCCGTCTACACATGTTCCGCCATTATCGCAAGGATCACGTGCACAGTCGTCTATATCTAGAAATTAAAGACAGATTGTTAAGTTAACTTTAAAAATACATTTACTCTTAAAAGAAAACCACTTAGAAAATAAGGTTTCAAAAGCAGAATTGAAGTGTGTCAACAGTCCATTTCAGTTTTAGAATAATGATAATCGAAACCACGTACATATCAAATTAAACAGCTTCTCAAATACATACAAAACTTTAAAAAAAGTGAAAAACCGCATAGTAGGAAAAATCACAGTCAGAAAGTACAATCTCCCTACACAGTAAAAAAATACAGGAACATAGATTTAGTGTTTGATAAAACACGATAAGTCCAGGGTTTGATTTACGATAAAATATTGCTGATCAAATTCTTACTTGTTGAGCAGTTTTTGTCCGTGAATCCAGGAATACATATACAAGAATAATCATGAACTTCATCTACACATGTTCCGCCATTTTCACATGGACCAAGTGCACAGTCGTCTATATCTACATATTAAAGGTCAATCGTTATCTAAACTCTCCACAAACTATATTTAATGATAAAATATACCCACTTGGCAAAACATGTTTCAATAACAGAATTTCAGTCATTTCTAACCCTTTTAACATACACATATAATTGATTTTATTTTTCATTATAAAGACGTAGTCAATTTAAACTGACAAATACTAATTTAAAAGGTATGGTCAAGATCATCTGTTGTATTTTGTACTTTCTTTAAAATGCAGGTGGCTGGTGCACATATTGGGTCATCTTTTTGCTTGCCTTTCCATAAATGTGTTTAGAAACCTAGAAACTGTCATATAGGACATTTCACTGTGTTTATATGTAATGCTCTATACTTAGTGTTACTGCTTTGCACATACACAGAATTGGCAGCGCTTCTTCATGTAACCATCAGTTTCAACATACTTTTTCCCCAAATCATTTCCGCATGAGTGTCAGTGACCAGACTTGGGAACAAACTGATTTCTGATCGTTTTGTTTAATTAAGATCAATAATTTTAGTGTCGGTATATGAAATACAATACAATACAATATTATTTTATTGCATTAAAACATAATAATGCTTTTATATCAAATAATGCATTAAACAAGACTGAAGACATGGATTAACAGAAGAGCACATGAAGTTACAGTTCGTATAGAATTTACAATGTATTATTGATTTCTAGTCAAATTTGCACAGTAAATATATTTAGCTAAGTTTAGAACTATATTTTTCGATGTTACAGACATAAGGTTAGTAAATTTCTGTTTTGTTGGCCATGTATAATAATATCGTTTTATATATATATTTCGATCTTATATTTGTTCTAATTTTGAACAAATTAGCAAGAAGTGAAATTCGTTTTCGATAAGTCCCATATTGCAATTTCTACATTTCCTTTCATTTCTAGGTATATTGCTATGTCGCCCGCGTTCAACGGCTAAATTCAGGGGACGATGTACAGAATTGTGCGAGAGCGATTCTAAATTTCGGTTCTCAGTGAAACGGTGTCGAGATAACTTTCAACGTTAAACTAATGTTTATATAAACAATATGTATTTAGGCGAGAAGAGTTGTTTATTGAGGAGTACCAAGTTTGATGATATAAATCGAAAATTCGTTGTTAAATAACATTATAGTTAATGAACATGTCAAATTGAGCCCGCAATAAATACGATAGTCCTATTTGGTCCAAAATCATTTTAATGTTATATGCCCATTTGTTACCATTATATGTAAGGTCGTTTTTAGCATCATCTTTTAACATCTTTTAAGTTTTAAAAAGTATACTTCGCTCCGTAAGCTTTAATATTTTTAACCAGTATTTGATAAACATTAATTTTCTGTGAACAAACATTGGTACACGACCAAGTTCACCATACAAAGCGTCTAAGTTAGTTGACTGTTTAACACATAAGATTTTTCTACAAAATACTGAGTGAATTGCCTCTATATTTGGACTAGGATAATGTCCCTAAACCTCTGCAAAGTAATTAAGTATTGGTGAAACAAGAGAATCGAACAAGCTTATCTTTTGAGAAACAGGAAGTTCCAACTGGTTATAGACAGTAAAAAGGTTGTGAAGTGAAAAATAGGCGTGTTGAGCAATTCGTTTTTGAGTTCGGTTCCAATTTCCGTTTTGGAATTAGTATACTCCTAAGTATTTAAATGAATCAACAATTTCAATTCGGGTGTTATATAGGACAAAATTGTAGGAAGTATGTCTACCATTTTCAAAGATCATTATTTTAGTTTTGGCTACATTTAATATCAAGTTCCATATGTTAAAGTAGTGTTCCATATCATTTAGAATAACTGTAATGATTCGGGATCGTGTGAAAAAACAACGGCATCTTCAGCAAACAATAACAAAAATAATTGTGTATCATCAATAGTTATGATTCCATTTATATTGCTGTTTATACTTTCTAGAATATCATTAAGGAAAAAAAAGACACAAAATTCTGCTGGCCGGATCACCTTGTTTTACCCCGATTTTTGAAGTGATTGGATCGGACTTCATAGATTTGTTACGAACAGAAGATTTAACAATACTATACATAGATTTGATTGCATTTATGAATTTTGTGCTTATATTTTCATTTAAAAGCTATCTCCACAATAATATTCTATCTATCTTGTCAAACATTTTTCCCAGTCTATATAGGCCACATATAGTTTTTTCTTTAAAGATAATGTCTTTACGATAATTGAGTACCGTACAAAAATGCAGTCAGTGGTTGCTTTGTTTTTTTGAAAACCATATTGATTATCTATAAATCTGTCGTATTTATCGGCCCATTTAACAAGCCTAACAACTAGTAACTTAGAATATATTTTCGAAAGAATGTTATTGAGAGTAATTCCTCGAAAATGTTTGGCTTCGTGACTTCCACCTTTAAAAATCGGTACAATAATACCCCCAGGCTATCCGGGAAAAGCCCATCTTGAAATATTTTATTATAAAAACTGTGAAGGAAGGGAGAGATAGCTCGTCAAGCTTTCCATACTGTAGATCTTTTACGATTTCATCGTATCACGTGGAAATAAAAGTTCGATAGCATTAAATTTGAAGAAAAAGCTCAACTTCATCTTCATAGCTATACCCATTAATATATAAATCAGTTATAAAATATGTTACTTTACAAATCTTTGTAAGGTAGACAAACTGAAAAAAAATCTAGAGAAACAATATCAATGTTTTTGTCTTTCAAACTATCTAAAAAGACTGAATTTAAATGAGCGGCTTATGAAAAAAGATGGGATCTCGTGTTTAACACGTCCCAGAAATAAAACATTCTCACCGGCATAGTTACTTTTCTTGCTAATTAGTCATCTGAGTGACTAAAAGGAAGTTGATAGTAGCAGTAACCAGTAGCAGTGGGCAGTAGAAATTACATCAAACGTGAAGTTGGCAGTGGCAGTAATAACTGCTATTACTGCTACCGCCAACTTCACATTTTTATACTGCTGCGTACTGCTACTGCTCACTTCCTATACATATCTGAGTGAATATTAATGCTGTCTTAAATATGTCCACTGCAACATCGTGTCAATTAAGAAACACGTCACAAACATGGCTTCACGTGTAAATCTAACAATTCAACGAAAATAGATATTTTACACAATTAATCTTGCGTGAATACTTACTTGTAGAACAGTTCTTGTCTGTAAATCCAGCGATGCAAATGCAGGAATAATCGTTTACTCCGTCAAAACAACTGCCACCATTCATACATGGATCAGATTCACAGTCATTTATATCTAAGACAAGAAGAATTAACAAATCTAAAAGGCTCTGCTTATTGTGTTAGACTTCGTCTAATACCAAGGTATTATCAGACTGTAAATGTATCAATGGAATTACCTAGTTTTGTAAAAAACAATAGTACTTTGCCTTGTGCATTTGATGTTATATGCAGTGCAAACCTCTATTTGCTTTGTAGCTACAAATGTTTATTA
The DNA here is from genome assembly GCA_012932295.1 of Cyclina sinensis. NCBI lineage: Eukaryota > Metazoa > Mollusca > Bivalvia > Venerida > Veneridae > Cyclina > Cyclina sinensis. Next base: position 8,409,997 of record JAAONU010000012.1, on the reverse strand, counting down.
TGTCCATTTACTTTTTTGCGATGTACATTGAATAGCTTTGTTATGTGCAGTTTTCAGCTTGTTCTGTCCTAGTTCGTCATGTGCATTTTCTGTAATATTCGTTGCATTCTTTAATAAAACAGTTTATTTTTGCTGCCCATATACTAGTTTTGCCGCACATTTTCAGGAGTTCTTTTTTTCATTAAGGTAATAGTTCGTCAGGTGCTTTTTTGTTATATTCGGTGCAGAATCTCTTTTTTTTATGATATAATGGTGAAATATGTAAATTCAATAGTTTGTCTTTTACATTGAATAATTTGCAGTATTTAAATTGTTTTGCAGATGTTAGTTATACTCAGTGCAAAAGCAATTTTATATAGATATATGTCCATTGATTATTTGAGCTGCGAATTCACTAGTTTGTACTGTGCAAAAGAGTTTACTACTATGTTTCATTATAAGCCAATCAGATTTCGCCAGTGATCGAAATATTCCTAAAGAAAACTGAGCAGTGCCAGAATGGTTTAAGATCTAAAACTGCCAACTGCCAATTAATGGTCTGCTGTGATTTCTTCGTCGCTAAATGTTCTGCTTCATTTCTGAAACTCGTCGGTAGGTTTAGTGATGCACTAGGGGACAACTCAATTTCGGACAAACGAATGAAATATTATAGCAACGGCCAATTTTCGGAAATTTAACGCTGTTTGACATCAGATAAAGTTTTATAGGTTCTTTTCAACACCGACAGTGTATGCATGAAAACATCCCCAAAAGTAATCGTTACTCCACAAGAAATCTTACACATCTGATATCTACGGAATATACGATGCATTATATATATACCTGCTGAACAGTTTTTACCGGTGTACCCATCTTGGCACAAGCAACTTACTTTAGTCAGTGCAAAAAGAGGTGACTCTTGAGCGGGGCTAATTTCGACCATATGGCCAACAATTTAACATTTTTGAAAGATCTGTAAAAGAGCAAACTATTTAAACTCCAGGCCATTTACTATCAAAGACGTTTTAAAAACGTTTTCATTTAAATTACTATCTCAGTGTAAAACAGTGAATTCTGCTCGGTGCCCAAAATGACACCTAGGACATAATTTGAACAATCTTGGTAGAGAACCACAAACATTGGCACTTCCATTTTCAGAGCTCTGGGCGCGGTGGAATGGAATTCTTTTAACAATTTTAATAAGGAAACACTTTTGAAAAGTTTTATTACCTCACATTCAGTGTTTTCAGTTTAAAAGAAAGGCTGTTTAAAGAAAATATTTGAATGCGGACAACGGACGGAATGTTATCTGAGCCTCAGGATAAGGTGAGATTAAAACAAAAATAAATACCTACTTCTATTGAAACGCATCTTGTTTCAGTTGTTACCCTGTTGAATATAGCACACACATACACATAATTTTATATGTTTATCTTCATTATATTTGAACATTTAGGTTAATAAGTTACGTACTTATATAATGAAATAAATATTATAACAAAGAAGGTTGCATGAGTTTAGCTTTTTAACTGGTATATGAACATGGAAATAAAATACACAAAAAAGTGACCAACATGCTGTGTATTACAGTGTTAAATTAAAACCAGAGCCTTGTAAGACATGGACGTCATCCCGCCGAAGCTATTATTCCAACGGAAATGCGGCACATGGAAGATGTCTGGTTTAACGGTGGATGAAGGAGGTAATATGTAGAAGGAACACAGTTTAACAGTGATGCAAACTTAAAGTAGTTGTCGTAGAAGATACCTGGCGTGGAAAGATTTACTGCTGTATGTTATAACTCAACATGCACATATCCTTGTGTTTCAACAGTTTACCTTCAACAGAGTCTGAGCTATGCTCTAAAAAATTCGTCACGGACAGGCAGGCGGGAGAACATGGCAATTGAAATATTCTTTCCGACTTTGCGGAGAGGAAGATATTAAACAAGACAAGATCAGCACTATTTGTTCAAGTGTGTTGAAAGTGCACGCGGTGAATAATTAAAAGCATACCCGATTGTATCTCTGGCGTAGAAACAAATGCTATTTGTTAGTCCTATATTTGAACTTGAAGCTGTCCACGCTACGGTTTGTGTTATGTATTTCCCTTTGCTATCTTCTGATTTCACTTCGGATGACCTTGTAACTTGTGCCATCGTAATTATTCTATGGAAACTGAATTGGAATATTTTGTAAAGTTCAAAGCACAGAAACTGGCAAGCAAAACTTATTGAGTATTTACTGCAATAGATTTTATCTAGACTCAATTAAGAAATGAAGGAAAGACTTTGAACTGATTCTTTTATTTTGTGAGGGGCAAAGATTTAATAAAATGAAAAGACATAATTGAAATAAATCATGTCCAGACATTTATGTTTGGCTACATAATAATGTGTGATCATTTGAACTTCTGTATATTTATAAACGTATGTTATAGATATTCTTCTTACATACAAATATACGATTACGTCACAAATGTGTTTCATGCGGTCAGATATATGACAACGTCTCTTTATGCTTCTTACGTACATATCTACGACACCGTCACATATGTGTTTCTTAGGTTCTGATAAACGACAGTGCCGCATATGTGCTTGTTACGTGCATATATTCAAAAGCGCCACATTTTTGCTTCTTATGTGCAAATATAAAAAACTCTCATATATCTGTTTCAAACATTCAAATATGCGAAAGCGTCATACGTGTTCCATATTTACAAATATACGGACGCGTCAACTATGTGCTTCTTACGCACAGATATATAAAACTGTCACGTATGTGCTTCTAGTTTTACGAACGTGTCACACGTGTGTTCCCTACGTACAGATTTTCGAAAGTTTCATATCAGTGCTCTTTACGTAAAAGTATTCAAAAGTGTCTTATATTTGCTTCTCACGAACAAAAATATGAAAGTGTCACATATGTGCGTCTAACACAGAGATATACCAAGCGTCACGTAAGTGTAACATATTTTCAAATAAACGAAAGAGTCACGTGCTTCTTGCGTCCAATATACGAAAGCGTCTCTTATCTGTTTCTTACTTACAAAATATACGAATATGTCACATATGTACATAAATATTAAAAATATATGTTTTTTTATGTACAAATATACAAAAGCGTTACATAATTTTGTGTTTCTTACGTTCAAAAGTGTCAATATGTGCTTCTATTTACAGATAAACGTTTCCTTCATACACACAGATACACATTTGCGTCACATTTGTGCTACTTGAGCACAATTTAATGGAGCGTCACATACGTTTTTCTTACTTACAAATATACGAAAGTGTCACTTTTTTCCTATTAACGTGCAGATATACGACTATTTCAAATATGCGTTTCTAAACACAGATAAACGAACCGTCACATATTTGCTTCTGACGTACATATGTACAAAAACGTCAAATTTGTTTTTCTTATGTTCAAATAAACACATGCATCAAATATGTGTTTTCTATATAAATAAAGAAAGGCGTCACATATGTTCTTCTTACGTTCAAACATACAAAAGCATCACATATATACGAAAGTGTCTGGTACGTGTTTCTGACATATAGATATACGAAAATGTCTCATATTTGCTTCTTATATTTAGAACTTTAGATATAAGAACACATATGTGTTTCTTATGTACAAATATTAGAACGTGTCACATACTTGCTTTTTACTTATGGATCTACGAAACCATTGCATATACAGATATATGAAAGTGTCATACATGTAATTTTTATGTCATAATAAACGAATGCGTCACATATTTACTTCTTATGTTTAGATGTACAAAAGTGCTGTATGATTAATACGTACAGTTGACACATCTATCATTTATTCTGAAATTACGAGTCATATAACTCGTATTTGATAAACATATTCCTGGAATTTGGAAAACAATTCACGTGTTTATCTGGTGTGACAACAACTAGTGTGTCCACAAAAATGTTCTTTTTATTCCCCCGAAGGCAGGCATTTAGTTTTTAACTGTCGGTCCGTCCGTCAGTCCGACCGTCTGTCGGTCCTTCATTCCGCCCAAAAACTTTTGCATTGGCCGAAGCTTTTTTATTAGTAGGTGGATTTTCTTCATACTTGGACACAACATGTTTTGGTCTAGTGCATACCTTCCTATATTTGTATAAATACAGTCTCTGACAAATGCGCCCGGGATGAACTTTCCTGGACTTAGATGTCAAATAAAAAAGAATCGTCCAAGATTTCTCTCTGATCTTTGATCTAAATAGACAACACCATTCGTCATCATAAGTGATGACTTTCCCAAGAGCGGCTGTATTACGGTCTAGTGCATACCTTCCTATACTTGTATAAAAGCAATCTCTGACAACTGCCTCAGGGAATCGATTCTTTGGCTCAGTGGTTAGAGTGTTGGTCTTCGATGTGCTAAGTTCAGTGTTCAAATCCCGCTCCGGGCTGTGAATCCTAAGATGCATTGCATCATTCTATTATGGACTTGAGAAATACCCCTTTGAACAAGACCTTCCCACTTACCTATACTATTTGACCCTTAAATGGCCTTTACCTTGAAGATCAAAACAATGAAACTTTACATTATTCATAAGTTCCTTATTAGTTGGTTGATATACCTCATACTTGGACACCAAACCCGTTTGGAAAAGACTCTCCCATTGACCTTTATTTATTTGAAGTTGACCCCTGAATGACTTGTTCTACAGATCAAAGGTCAAAGCACCACTTCAGGGGCATTGTTATCTTACAATGACTGTTCTTGTTTGTAAATGAAGCAGTTATTGTGCGTTTGCAAAATCTAAAATTTTACTGTTCAGTGATTTTTCCAAGAATTATGTTTTATCATTCTTACCTGTCTGGACCTCGAGCTTTGATTGTAAAGCTAACTGTACCGCCTATATCAATTGTATGAGTTGTATTCGGATCTGGAGTAGGGGAGACAAATTCTGGTAGATTAGAACATCCGATTCCGGCGGATATGTTTATCATGAACTGGAGAGGGATACTGCTGAGGGCTGTGGTAGAAGTCTTGTTTGCAAAATCTTCTATTTGCAATGCTACTGCATAAAATCCAATTTTCTTACTGACACCGCTTAGAGAAATGACGCAGTTTACCTGTGCAAAGATGTTACTGTCTTCAAACATATTTTATTAAAAAAATTACCGTTGAGGATATTCAGAGCGCTCAGTAGGCCTAGGTAGACTGTTGATTAAAGGACCTTTTGTCAACACGAAAAAGGAAGTTTATCACTAAAAAAGGCAAACGTAATTTCCTTGAAATTTAAGTTTGAGCTATGTATCTTAGATTCATTTTAAATCCGAACACAAAAGTTAAGTCGTATACCTCGTCAATTCCTAAACCCGCAAACGCTGAACACACGTCAGCACATTCGTTATCACCCTGTGCCCACCTGCATTTGATGACGTCACCGTCCACATCGGCGACTGATAGATATAATTTAAATGATAAACAAACATGAAAATTATTATTTAAGTTACAAACCGTAAAAAAAGAAGTTTAACATTTATGATATTTACTGGTGATCTGTTAAAACATTATTAAAACAAGTCAGTGATATTCTTTGAAAAAGAAAAGAAATAACGATTACTTATCTTATTGTTTTAAAAAGCAAGCAGATGTTGAATTTGCAACATAAAACTGTTGCATGTAGGTCGTTTTATTGATAACTTATCGAAATGAAAACATGATAAAAAATTAAACACCAGCAAATAAAGTAAACAAAACCCCAATAAATCTGACCTTGTAAAGTGTAGTTATAAGAGCAGTTTTGTTTCCAGTAAAGAACGGGCGGCATATTGACAGTTGGCGATGAGTTAATCTTGCCTGTATCTTGCCGCTCTGTCAGGTCCACTGTTGTTTTGAGAGACCATTTGAGAAACCAGTTGAGAGACCCGTTTCTCCTTCCCTCAGTTACATTGAACCATGCAAAATCACTAAATCTAAATAATATACGAAGGCATATATAAATTAGTAACACATTCTTATAGTAGAATCTTAACATCAACATAAAATAACACATCTAGTACAATATAAAAAAGGTACATTATTATTATGAACTGGAAGAAACTTTGTTCGTGTTATTATTTCACCTTTTTCTCACTGTTATCTTTAAGATTAGGAAAAAGAAATTTATCTTATATTGCAAATCCAACATTATCCACAGGTTACTTATAAAGCGTCATTTTTTTAAAGGAAAACAATATTTTCTGGTATATTTAATTACGTCTACCTATATATCACGAGTTGCATTTAAGTTACATGGCTATTCCAAATCGGAATAAATAAAGAAATTCTCCATTTTTATAACAATATACCACATTTTATTCGGAATTAGAAATCATGTATCTGTTGATCGTATGAAGGAAAATGTACGAAAACAAAATCCTAACTCTTCAAGTTATGTCAACTATAGGAATAGGGCAGTCAATATGCTTTCATACAAAAAATGTCGGGCTATATTCTATTACAGATAAAATTGAATTCTCACTAGAATAAACTGTTTGAACTATTATTCTCAGTATAACTGGGGTGGGGCGCATAAAACAGAAACTGTATTTAATCTGAAATAAAACTATAAACTCGGAGGAAACAGCCGAGACCTCTATAACGGTAAGTTACCTAATCTTAATTGGCACAATATTAAAGGGTATACTTATTTCTACATAGTTCATTTCATTTTAACTGTTAAGACTGCCAGTGGTTTAAAAATTATTTTATGTTTTAGTATAGAAAACTTAGGTTACCCAAATGCAAACTGTTTGACAGAGGCTCTATGTATGACAGTGTTGCCCCCAGAACTCCACGAATAATCCTTGTAGTCCGTACACAGAAATGTAAGGTTAACAACATCACCAGAGCAGCCAGTGAAACATTTCATCATTTCGCTTAAAACAATGGGTGAACCATGTGCAATGATTATGTCATTACAGAAAGCATGGGTTGACGCCCAGGTTATACGGAATGTTATTTTTATCTGAAATGTACCAAAATTTGCTCTTTCATTTTGATATATCAAATATAACAAAGCAGTAACATCAAGTTTTTTGTGTTTTTTCTTGCTTTCCTGACGAAAAGTTTTTCCTAAACTAAAGAGGATAATTAATTTCTTATTAAACTTTATTTTGTGTAAACGAATTGTTATCACGGAGATATGGAAAAAGATATGGCTGCCTTTTATTTTATTTCTTAAATAAAAATTTGAAGCGAAATTCTATTTGATTAAACGAAATAAAATTTTGTATTTATGAAGATGATATTTGCGAAATGTGAATTGTATTTTGTATTTAAGAAAAGCTATTTCGTTTTTCATAAGTATTGTTTTTATCAATATCAAATAACATTTCGTCACTACGAAATATTCTCCTTATCAAGTGATATTCCTTTATTGTGAAATGATAATTCGTTTAACCAAATATCATTCTGTACAAAAGAGACTAATATTTTTTAATACAAAAATAAGGAAAATGACTTAAATAAATATGTGTGAAGTAATCTATGAGTTGGAAACTGGGTATTGGATATTCATTATCCAGCTAGGTTCAATTTTCCAGCCATCTGGGAGTTATGTATTCGGCCCGAAGGTGCCGATTACCCAGGTAAGATTGAATTTCTAGCTATCAAGGAGTTTGATATTCAATCAAATAAACCAAGCCAGGTGCGAGTTTCCAGCTAACTGGGACTTGGGTATTCGACCCGAAAGAGCCAATTACCCAACTGAGATCAAAATCCCAGCAAGCTCAAGCTGGTATTCAACCAAATCAATACCTAGCTCTTTTCGCATACCCAGCTAGCTGTGAATGGGGTATTCGACCCGACAGAGCCGAAAACCCTTCTAAGATCGAAATCATAGCTATCTATGTGTTGGATTTTCAAACAAACGAATACTTTCGGTTCGAATTACCAGCCAGCTAAGAATTGGGTATTCGAAAGATCCGAACACCCAGCTGAGACTGAATTCCTAGATAGCTACATTTTGGGTATTCAAGTAATCGATTACCCAGCTCGGTTCCAATTCCAAGCCAGCTGGAACTTAGGTATTCGACCCGAAAGTTCCAAATACACAGATGAGATTGAATTCCCACCAAGTCAGCAGTGGGTATTTAACAAAACGAATAACCAGCACAGTTCGACTACCTCCTAGCTTCGAGTAGGGAATTCGACCTTAAAGAGCCGAATTACCAGCTGAGATCGAATTACTAGCTCTCTATGAGTTGAGTATGAATAGTCCTTATTCAACTACTTTAAGATATATAAATAAAAAGACTATTTTCATGATGTCTTTTACAATTTTGCTTTCTTAAATGAGACAGCGCGTTTAAAAAGAAATTAAATGTAGTAACTGACTAAAGCAATTCTTTAACTTATTTAACAGCAGTTTCGTTGTCAGTGATGCAGCGATACAACTCCTTCGCAGACTTCCAGGAATCTTGGTGCAAATCAAAACAATGCTATTTTTGACCTTTATGGACCTTTCTGAGTCTGTTGAATAGGTCGACAACTGTGTCGTTATTGTAGATTTCAGAATTGTCGGTGCCAATCGAGATAATGTTATTTATGACTTCTAAGGACCTTTCCGAGTCTACTGAATAAGTCTGCGACTGCACTTAACATTATAATGGGAATTCAAACCTATCTTGGTATTTGTATACTGAATAACCAACTCCCAGTTAACTGGAAATTCAATCTCGGCTAGATATTCAGCTCTTTCGGGTCGAATATCCAACTCCCATCTGGCTGGGAAATCGAACCTAGCTGGGTATATCTTCAATTGAAAATTCAACTCCTAGCTAACTGCAAAATCGATCTAAGCTGAGTTTTCGGTTCTTTCGGGTTAAATGATCAACTCCTATCTAGCTAGGAATTCTAACCTAGCTGTGTATTCGCAATACTATCACCCAATTTCCAGTTCGCCGAGAATTCGAACTCAGCTGGGTGTTAAGCTCTTTCGGGTCGAATACCCAGTTCCTAGCTGGCTTTGAATTCGAGCTTAGCTTGGTATCCGTTTACTGAATAACCACCTCCCAGCTAGCTTGGCATTAGAGCATAGCTGGATATTCTTTTTACATGCCTGTGTTATTGGTAAGACAATTAAATAAAAATCATGTTTTATTATAATCAATATTTTTTCTTAATATTCGATCCTTAAAATATTAATATAAACAAGCAATTTAAGAATCTATTATGTTCAAGTTCAGATACAAATAATTACTACACCTTTTCTATATGAATAAACATGTTTGATTACGCACAGATTAAGTGTGTTTCGTTTAAAACTCTACACATTACATAGGTTAACGCAGTGTAAATACAAAGTGTCATTAAAAAAAATCTGGCTGCTTTTTAAAGAAAGCACAACATAACATGACCTGTAATAGAGAATGCAGCATCCAATATATAGTGCAGTTAGTAGCCTAATTAGACATGTTCAGCAAGAATTTCCTAGATTTCAATTAAATTCTGCAATTAAACTAATTTATGCAAAGATGTACATAGTATATTTTTAAAGAAAATTTATATCCCCCGTCGGAAGATATTAATTCCAAGAAGAATTTGCACTAGGAGGTGGCAGATTTAGAAAAAGGCTTTATAGATAGACAGATTTATTGAACATGTATATTCTCAAAGGAGAAAGAAAACTTACAAAATTTGTTTGTTGTTTTATACACAATCCCACTTAGTTACAACTAAATCTATAAAACCACTATGGATATTCTATTGACAGACAAACTGTGACAGACGGACGCACGGAAGGACGGACGCACAAAGCCAACACAATATATATCGCAATATAGCTGTAAGGTTAAAAAATGTTTTCTTCTTTCCAACAAGCCGACCCAGCTACCCTATTCGGTAAAGCATCGGATTCAATTCTGAAGTTCCGGGTTCGATCCCCATGAGGACCGGTGAAATACTTCCGTAATAATTGATCTCAGGCAATGCGTCTATAGGTCATTTGTTCCTCACCTTTGAAGCAAGTGAGGACGAGAATTGGTTAGTAAACTGGTTGGATACGGAGGGACACTTGTTAGGTGGAATGACCGCCGGGAAATGACCACAGCTTAAAAAGTTGGCGTTAAAACCCAATAAATCAAATTAAATCAAATTTTTACAACAAAAAGACGATACTACGCAGTAGTCTTCCCTTCATTCAGTTAAATAGGCACTGCGTGATGTGGAACTGAATTTGACGAAATAAGGGAACAGTAGAGTTCCGCCTTATTCATTGATTTATGAGTAATGAAAAGCTAGTGTATTTTACACCTTTACACATGTGTGCTTTTAGAGATACAACCTCTGACAAACGCGTCAGGGTATCGATTCATTGGCTTTTTTAAGCAAACTACTAGTAGACGCAGCGTGAGTACGCACAACACACACACAGACGGTTTTTTTTTTTTTAAATGCTCTGACAGTTCTTCAGTCAAACTATATTCTATATGTAAGAAATGACACGTTTCACGCACGTTTACGTCTTCGGAATTTTCTTCGCCAACAAAAACGAAAAACTAGCCTTTAACGGAGATGTTTTGTTTAATCATTTTCATGTTTACAAGACAAATACGGACATATATAATAATACGGTCATGTGATATAACAACACCTAAATAATTGGATAGATAAAAGAGGAATGAACAAAAAACAAGGTACGGATTCAATAGTAGGATAGTACGTCATCGCGCACCTGTTTTATGCTCTCTCGTGGACCATTTTTGTCAACAACTCGTTGCTTGAAAGGTAAAATGGACTTTTTCAATAAGAAATTTGTAGAGTTGCAAAAAAAAATTGCTGTGCACCCAAGATTGAAGCATGCGTTCAGAAAAAATAAATTTCACTCGTTTTCAGGCCTAAACTAAAACTTTACAGTGTAAAGAGTCTTTACGTAAATATAAAGCACAATAACCAGTCTTCGGTGCACAACATGATTTTTTGTAACTCTACACATTTCTTATTGACAAAGGCCATTTTATCTTTCAAGCAACGAGGTGTTGATCCACGAGAGAGCATAAAACGTAGCAGAAAAGGTGCGCGATGACGTAGTATCCTACAATTGGGATTAGACACGGGCACTCTGGTTAACAATATTTTGCCATTCTTACGATAATTATCACGGTTAACGAAGGTTTTAGAAGTAGAACGTATCCTGAAAGAGATAAGTAAAAAAATGTTGGCGGACTTGTCCAAAGTTATGCAAGAGATTTGAAAGCGTTACAGTTCATCTTAAACTGTGCAAATGTTTGAAAATGCATAGAAATACGAATGATTTCCATTACGTACGTAGTCGCTCTAAGACAATTTGACCTATAGAGTGACGATCTATCGCCCCCTTCCCTACCCCGCCAACCGTCCCCTTTTTCGAGCCCTTTTAGTCGCAGTTGTTTTCAGACGTATCCTTCCGGACAAATACTCAATCGATATATGAGTTTTTGCGCTTTATAATTTTATCCTGCAACATTTTTTTTTGCTTCACAATTGTGTGGCTTTACGCTCTATAAATTTGCCCTGCGATACGTGTCGTAAATGCGAAGAACGCTTGCATAGGGTTCGTTATCATGTTGAACGAACACATCATTACTAGATTCATACGATGTTAACACAATTTTTGTTAAACTTTAAAAGAAACTCTCGTTTGAGTGTGGAAGAAGCCAAAAGAATAGGTTTGGTAATGTATGCATTGCTGAACACGACAGGTATAGCGATGTGTCTGTGATAAGTAAGGACAGGTGTTAGCAGCCAGAGCAAAACGTATCGCTTTATCATAAAAAATGGAACATTGGATGATGCTTTTGTCGAGAAATAATCCTTTCCGATATTTTAATTTATTTAGGTTCAAATAAACATTGAGTTAAGAGTCTAAAAGACGAATTTTTTATTCTGTTTAGCTCAAACAATTTACAAAAATTAAGACGGGATGTAAGTGAATTATGCATTTAATGTAGTTCTAACGGTCTAAATTTCCCTCGTTGACCATGAAACGGTGTAAGTAGAAGTTTATTGTGTATATTAACTTATAATCAAAAAGTTCAGTAGACGCTTATTGAAATAGGTAAGTAGCGCTAAAATAAGGTTAAAAGCAGAACATATCCGATTATTTCGACTATAAAAGGCGGAGTCGAAACGCGCTAATGGTAATATAATGGCCCGCCCGCTTAGCTCAATAGGTAGAGCACTGGATTAGTAATCCATCGGTCGTTGGTTCGACCCCTGGGCAGGGCAAAATTTCTCCGTGACAATTGATCTCAGCCATTGTGTCTAATGTTCATTTGTCTCACACCGCTGATTCAGAGTAGATCATGTGGGAACAGTAGTCAGTCACTTGCGGAGAAATTGGCAATTACTGGTTAGTTATCCAGGAAAACCGGTTAGGTGGACTGACCGCCGAGATATAACCTATATGTTGAAATCGGCGTTCAACCCCAAAACAAACGCTAATGGTAGAGTTGCGTTTGTCGGCGAAGACACAACATCGAAAAGATAAATTAAATTATCATTTAATTTAAACCATTATTGTTAGCAGGACTTTGGCATTATTAGTATAGGCGAGGTTCCCTCGTACTTGCGGTGAATACCCTCACTTGCAGGGTCCTCGTGATAGCTGTATTAATCAAAGTCTGGGTCGTGGTATTCATAATTGGTTTAAGTAAGAGTTCGAAACTTAAGGCGTTTGAAATATAGTTCGAGACGGGTTAGGGAGATTGAACAGTAATTAAGTATGGACCAAGATAAACCTGGGTAAAGAGAGTGCCTCATACTTGCAGTGTAAACTCATATTTGCAGGTCTCTCTTACCCCAAACCTACCTTAGGCCGGATGCTGGAAAAGTGATGTTACATTGTTTTGTTTTTAATCATTTCACCTTATTTAGTTTCAAACTTAAATAATTTGTTTCTAAACAAAAGCTAGGAGTTGAAGAAAAGTATATGTATATATATATATCCTTTTTTCACCCAATTTAAGATCAGATAGGTTAAGGGAAATTTATTTTTAAGTAATAGAAAATTTCTATCTGAATATATTTATCCGCCTGAAACACGTTACATTTTTGTTTATATACGGGCCTGCGCGAGCAATTTTGTTCAGATTTCGTGTTACTTTTGAACAAAAATCCATGCGATACATTGATACAATTCTTCGCTTAGAATTATGAAAATTTCTAAAGGAACACTGTACTTTAAGCATATTACAAATGTCAACATTTTCTGCCTTTCCAAATCTAAACTGATTTTCTACAAAATACGATCGACATTTTGCAAGAAAATACAAGATAACTATTTTTATGATCATATACGATGCCCACTTGTGTGTGCAACAATAAAAAAGATAGAAAAAAAGTTGTTCCTATCAATGTTGGAAAAGTATATCAAAATGTTTGTGAATACGTGACGATTACTGGAGACGTGTTTTATTTCAATTATATTTCTATAATTTCAACCTACAAGCCAATGCTAACGTTGCAGAATGTTCCCATGGCTAAAGGGTGTTGTTTTTTGGATGAACATATTTACATCAGAAAAAGATTTCCTTGTCAGTGCTCTTCCAAAGTGATCACCCTTGACAAAATCTAATCCATTAAAACAATTATGAATTTAAGAATTTGTGCATTTTTCCTCCATCAATTTTAAATATTTGAAATTATTACTTTGTTATTCTCCTCAGGAAGAAGTTGGACGCTCCCCTCCACCAACGGACCCCCGACCAGACCTGCAGGAGCTGGCCATGCAAATATATCAAGTTAACTTTGGGTTTAAGTAGACCGTTTTGAAAAAAATGGTACTGGCCGCACTAGTGAATTGGATTTTAACAGATAATCCCGTTGTTGCATTTCGGGTCTTCATAAAAACGGCCTTGATTGAAGAATAAAATGCTGCTAGATTTCTCCCGGATACCGCTACCAAAGTGTTATACCGAGAAACACTAATAAATCCTAGGTTGTATTCAAACTGACATTGCGAAATTTAGCTCACCTGGCACATAATGCAAGAGAGCTATTACGATGGTCCATCGTCCAGCGTCCGTTGTACGAGGTACGTCGTACGTCTGTTCACATTTTCCTTCGAACGCAATTTCCTCTGATGCCACTGGGCTAGTATGGATGAAACTTTGAAGAAATCTTCCTTGAATGTAGCTTTATCAAAATATTTCAAAAAACAATCCATTTCATGCCGAACTCTGGTTGCCATGGCAACTAAACAAAATCATAAAAAATAATGCCGAACTCTGGTTGCCATGGCAACTAAAAGAAAATTCATAAAAAAAAAATTCAGCTTGAATCCACATGATCTAGAGCTTTGATATGTTGCATGGCGAATTATCAAGAGGTCCACTACCAAAAGTTTTCAAATTGTGCCCCTGACGTCTGAATTGGCCAAGCCCTTTAGGTCAAATTGTTTACAAAGAAATGTAAAGAAAAATGTAGAGACATTTTTCTCCGAAATCGGTAGTCCCTAAGTTATACAAAGTATTGTCTAGTAGACTTCTTCCAAGATTGTTCAAATTTAGTCCCTGGGGTCAAAATTGATCCTGCCCCAGGGAGTCACTTCTTTATACAGAGGCCATATATAGAGGAAAACGTCAAAACTCTTCTTGTATGAAATAACTATTCTTTGGAATATGATAATTGGTACACAGGTTCACCTAGAGTTCCTCTACAATTATTGTTCAAAGTATGCCCCTTGTGTCCACCCCAGAGGACACATTTATTGATGACTTACATATGGGAAACTTCGAAAATAGTTTCTTTAAAATCAGAAATCCTCGTGTTAAGATATTTTGCATAAAAAATCATCTGGAAGTCCTCCAATAAGATTGTTCAAATTATCCTGTTGTGGTCAAAATTTACCCCACACTTGGGGTTATTCAAATTTTGTAAAGATTTTTGTGCAAATGCTAAAACTAGACTTTTCAAATTTTCGTCATAGAACCTTAATTTATTGACAAATATTTTAGATATCTGGTATATGGGCACCTTGCATGAATCTCTACCAAGCAACCTACCAACTCTACCAAGTAAGGTCAGCAATAGATTTTGTCCTTTTCTCCTTAGAATTTTCATTAATTGATCGATATCTGAAATATTTGGTACGTAAGAAACGTGCAAGAATCTCTTCACTAAGATGGAGTTTGCGGTCACACGATCAAGTTCAAGGTCACTAAGGCTAAAAGTAGATTTTTCTTCTTTTTGTCATGTAGCTTTTATTTTTTTATTGATATTTTCAATATTTGGTATATCAACACCTTGCATAATCTTTTTCCATGAAATTGAGGTTAAAGATCACCGAGGTTAAATTTACCTCATTGAGACTTCATTTGGAGACCAACATCTGTGTTTGGTATTTAGGTTCCTTGAATGAATCTCTAGCCTAAGGCGGCATTTGATATCACAATGTCAAGGTTTTGGTCATCACAGCTAAAAATATATTTTTCTACTTTCTGTCATAGGGTCTTTATTTATCTACAGATATTTTAGATATTTGGTTTACTTGCACCTACAAATCTTTAATTAGAACATGTAATTCTGCTTTTTACGTTTAGTGAGCGATCCAGAGCCATCATGGACCTCTTGGTTGAAATCAGTTTTTGGGAATTATCAGTGTTGCCTATAGTCAAGTTGGCTAGTTTCAATGACTGTGATTTTATCATACACCGAGATAATTCGAGAAACATTGGTTAGTTTTATGTTATGTCCATGCATTGACTTGCATCTATCGTTTGTTCACATTGATATGATGCTTGTAGGAAAAGATTACCAATTAAAAGAGCGTTATCAGTTTCTTTTTTATTTCTTAAAGTTATGAAATATTCATTTGTCCTCTTGAACGTAATAATTCCTTGATAAGTAACCCTTTTTGAGCATTTGCAAGCTAATGTGAGGGGCATTCATTTGAACAACGCAATGATGGTTTAATAAGATGCGCTACGGTCTAGTGCGTACCATCATGTAGTTGTATAAATACAACCTCTGACAACTGGGTCAAAGAATCGACTCTTTGGCTCAGTGATTATAGTTTTAGCCTTCGATGCGCTAAGATCGGAATTCGAATCCCGACTTTAGTTGTTGTTATTATGCATCGTGCATTTTTTTGTTGCGAACTTTAATGTTCCTAAGATGGAGCTCGTCCGGGATGACCTCTCCTGGACTTAGTTATAAAAATTAACTTGAAAATATCTTTCAAGATTTCTGTCAGATTTTCTGATCTTAATCAAAAATCACACAACACCATTCTTTCTCAAGAGGGGATGTGTTACGGTTCAGTCTAGAGCATTCCTTCTTATAATTTTATAAATACAACCTCTGACAACTCCGACAAGGAATCGATTCTTCTGTTCAGTGGTTAGAATGTTGGCCTTCGATGCGCTAGATTCGAGGTTCGAATCCCACTCATAGTTATGTATTCTAAGATGCAGTGCATCTTTCTGTTACGGACTTTCTTATTCATTATGGAGGTGCACAGTATGTGGACTATTCATTTCAACAGGAGTAAGTAAATGTTTTAAACCATGGGGAAAAAAGCTGTCAATTTGAAATCAGCCTTAATTTTGTGAACTGCGTTTTAGTAGTTTAAGGGATGTGGTAACGTTTACTTCTAAAAAACAAACAAACTTCTTTAACCCGATCGGTATACATTCTTGCCCCTTTACATTTGTTAGACAAAGACGCAATGTGAATATACAATAAAAAGAAAAGTACTCACGCTTGATCCATTATTTGTTGGAGCCCACATGAAAACCCCACCTCCAAAATGGGAGCTAAAGACAAAGCCTGTGCAGAAAAGTAATATACACACTCTAAAAATGTTCATTGTTTAAATATTCTTTGCTCACAATGTAATATGTAATCAAACTCTGTTATTCCATTCTCTATTTTATTTCAAAATAAGTTTAACGGAACAGCATATTTAAACATTGTTACTTATTCTCATTTAAGATATTGCAGATTGTAACGCTAGGTTTCCTGTTTTCAACGATACACAGGCGTTCGAGAAATAAATCGGTTTATGTTGCATGAATTCCCCTTCAAACAAATATGAAGGACTTTAAATAATATTGTTCTCACGTCCTTGATGTTTGCCGTTACTTGATCTTTACTAACATGATTCTTCTTTGTCATTTCGGGGTAGTTATGGCAGCTATGTTTTCAAAACAAATTTTTAAAGATGAAATTTTGGATGAAAGTTTGAATTTTACCTCGTCATTTTTTTTCATTTTCCATAAAGAGCGAGTCGAATTTAAGGAAGTGTCAAGATTAATTCAACTTTTGCCTTATATCTATTTTCCTTATGTGTGCATTCCTGCATTTGAAATAAACTCTTTAAAGTGCATTTTAAAATCCATAACAGCAGTATGAATTCAAAATGAGAAAATGCGTGATCTATGGCGTACACTGGACACTACTATGATATAAATTTCATCTACTATCATTACTAATTTCCTTTTTGTTAAGAGGTTATTTTAAAGCCGAGATAGCTTGAATTCCTGCTATACACTGAAAATAAAATATATCATCTGTAAAACAGAATGACTTCTGCAACATCCATTATCCATATATCCTCAAATTTGCGTTGTTAAACAGTTAGTGCATTCGTTTTTTGTACATTTTGGGGAATTTTGAAATAACAGCAAATACATGTAAATTGTTCAAAATATGCAACCAAAACCGTAGCCTGATTTGATATAAATCATGGCAAGTACTGCATAATTATCAGATCATGAGCATATAATCAAACACAGGCGTGTCTGGAACTGGTCATGATTTCAGGGTTTAGATATAATATCTATAGGTCAATTATAAAAGAAAATAGATGGATTCCAAAAACAGCCGAAAAGAATAAGTGAAACAGAGTGAAGAAATACTTGTATTATGTTCCTCTTATTTGTCAAACAAGTGGAGAAGAATTTTTTACAAACCTTTTCGGTTGAGAACAAAAACTTTCACATGAATTCAATTTTTTAAAAAGAGGATTTTACACCAAAAACCTATTTTGGGGGTATCCAAAATACGATTTTTAACATATTCTTTCTATTTGATTTATGAACAAACCGTGGAAAGTTCGATGCCATATATAAATCAAAGCACAGAAGGCACTGAATTTGTTTGGGTCACAGAACCAGTAATCAGTGTTGCCAATATTTTCTTTTCCTTCCATTTTTAAAAGTGTTCATATCTCATAATTATTGGCTGATCCTATAAGAAACCGTATACTCCTCTACATGCTGCACCAGTGTACTCGATTAACTGCAATATCATGCATAAAAACGTCTTGGTTCATTATGGCACTGCACTTGATCAATGAAATTTATCAAAGTGTGAAGTTTAAGGTTGATATATCAGATACCATTGAGTGATTCACCGGCCATAAATTAAGGTTGAAAAATCACAATGGACAATAACTGCAAAATTATGCATAAGGAAGTTGTGGCTCTTGAACACTGCGATCTCCACTGTAAGATCTGTCCATCTGTGAAGGTTAGTTTGATAAATTACAAATGGCAGTTACTCTAAAATTATGCAAAATAGATCTATATTTTCCCAAATGAGGTCTATCCATCTGTCGTTTCATCAAAGAAGTTTCAAATTGATACCGCCAATACTTTTTGAAGTATGCCCTCAACAAATAACCAAACCAGGTAGTTAGCTGGTCAAGTTAATTCCAGTATCATTCCCTCCACTCCCTTCCCTGTGCGGGAGGTTGGCGGGGGATATAATGAAATTGGAAATGAAATCCAAGTAGTTATTGCCTAAGATCAGGTGTATGAAGTTGAAATACTAGACAGTTAGTGTGCAAATCAGTATCTATAAGTAACCAAATTGCACGTAGTGAATGTTGTATTAATGGATTTTTGGTCGGTCAATACATATAATTCGGATTTGGTACCAGGGTTCTAGCTAGCCTATTGTCGCTTGTCGCTTGCAACATGCCTTCAGGCTTAGGGCTGTGTTTCCGACATACTTTGAAGTCACCAACATCCCTTAAAGGGACATGTTAACTGATGCCAATCAAATGGAGCGACTGGGAGCGATCAACCAATGACAGCTTACTGCATGGAACGTGTGACGTAAGTTATTCGGCAGCATTATTAAGCTCCGCCCTAATTTTTTGACGTGTATTTTTTTTGATGTGTCGATAGATGTTGAATGCCTATTCCTAATCATTAGAACTTCTATTTCATTTTTTAATCATTCGCTAATTTAAAGATGAGACAATACAATACTTTTGAAGATTTGTTTCAACGTAAAAATGTTTTTCGCATGCAAAGTCAGGATAAAGACAATGCCGGGTGCTTAGTTGAAAATTACTTATCTGTTAGATTTGACCAACAAACATTATCGCCGCAATATATATGTCTTGTTTTCATGAGTGGATCAACGGAGAAACAACGACTGTTATAAATTTCAGGGTAATATTTCACTGGCGTCAGGAGCGGGTCAGTGGTCCAGTGGTAACGCGCTGGACTGGTAGCCCAGGGGCCCCGAGATCGATCCCCCGCTCCTCCACTAACATTACTAATTGTCTTTCGAATGAGACGTTAAACAGAGGTCCGATGTATCAGTGCTATACACTGAGCATGCAAACGAACCAGGGGTGGCTCTGGAATGGAATGCTTTCTGTGTCTTGCACTATCCCCCAGAACATAAAATAACTTATCTCTTGAGGGGGTGTCGGTCATATGGGCAACCGGTACCGACGATAAATAAACTCAAAGACACACACACTGGCGTCGCTTTAGAGAACTTTTGGAGCGGATGTGGTCCAGTGGTAACATGCTGGACAGGTAAACCAGGGATCCCGTGTTCGATCCCCCGCTCCTCCACTACCATTACTAATTGCCTTTCGGATGTGACGTTAACCAAGGTCCCGTATCAGGCTATACACTGAGCATGCTGTTTAAACAAATGCAAACCTGTTAAATGATGGATCAGACGCGAATCGGTTTTCCAATTTAATATCTTACAATGAATAAACACTGTTTGCTAGATTTCCATTTAGATTTTGTTGGAATCTTCCATTGGAAGTAAAGGGAGATGTATTTAAAGTCAAATGGCATTATCTTTGATAGTACTGAAATAAAATAACTTTAGCAACGAACTTTGCAATACTTTGTATATGAATCTCTTCAGGGGGCGTCGGTCATATTGGCATAAATAAGCTCAAATAGATAAATATCTTTCTTAATTTTACCAGTAAATTTAACCATTACTGCAGTCTGCTTATCGTGCATATTATTTAATAATCTAAACTTATTTAAAAGATTTCCAGAAAGTCGGTGTTTTCTGGGTTTTCCGTAGAATCGGGTTAATTCTTTATCAAATTAAACTTACTTCACGTCATAACATCAAGCTAAATTTCATAAACGTTTCATATTGAAACGTAATTTAAACATAAATTGTATTTTCTTTATTCTATCTTTACTACTTTTTTTAACAAGAGCATCTTAAATGATTTCCGGAAATTCAATGTTTCTTTCCGCGTTTTCTGTAAAATCGGGCTTTTTCTTTCTCAGTTTAAACTTACTGAGCGTCATTAAATCAAGCTATTTTTTATATTGAAAGAAAAATAAAACATATATAGTATTTTCAGTCATTTATCTTTTTTATTTTTTAAATAAAAACTTCAAAAATGTATTCCGGAAAATCGATGTTTTTCCGGGTTGTCCAGGTTTTACACCTGTCCACAGATCTGGACTTTGTCACTCGTAAGAAATAAACAGAGGAGCTGTGACCTAATTAACATATATGCGCTTTTCTCAAGGTTATAACTTTTTCAAACTCGTTTGTAACAATCAGTCAACCTCTACATTTATCTATCGTTAAGAAAACACCACATGCTAATGTACAAATAAATTTACATGAAAAGAATCTACAAACTTTTCATGAGCGTTGTTATCTCTTCTGTATAGGCGTATAGGCACCATCACAAGCACCTGTTACCAAAATATAGCTGAACTACTGGTTAGCAAAGAGAACCAATATTTATATACATTTGATAGCAGCAGAATTTTTAGCTTTAGATTACTTTTTTGTCAGCCGAATTTTAAGATTCTTATGTCATTTGAAAGCTCTTTAAATTCATATTTTGAAAATATAAGCAGATTTTGAATTTTTGTTTTTAAAGAAAAAAGCTAAACTAATTTATACCTGTCATTTCAGCATTTTTCTAGAAGCTCAGATGCCCTATGTTTAACCATTTACAAACAAAAAGTAAACAGTTTTGACAATTACTTTTTAAATGTGTAAAATATGAGTTTACAGACCTTTTAAATGATATAAAATATTGAATTATTTGATGAAACATGACTTTGTAACTGTAATTACAAAATTACTATGTTTTGCATTTTCATCAACCGCCATATTTTCCCAACCTTCGAAAGGTTACCGGTAGAGTACGAAATAAAATGTTTATTATCAAAATTATCTACATATATTACATTAATTTGCTGAAGTGTAAAGAATTGCACAATATTAGGAATCTTTAATCTTTTAGTCAGTATTGACTTTTGGCATTGGCCAGTCGGAAACTACTTTTCTGTTCTCTGAGAAGGGTGTAAAAATTAATGCGCCAGTCAGACGGACTACTTGCGGATTTCTTAATTAAGAAAGCAATAGAGTCTGAAATTGTGCTACCATTATTTGTTTGGTCTGACGACCCAAACAAATAAAAAATAGCAAAAAGTATCATATGAAACATTGCTGAATTTCTATCGTGCGTGGAAATTCCCACGCCCTTATCTAGAAAATAACAAGGAAATCTTAATGAAATATTTCCAAATTTCATTCCCCTTGGAAATTTCCACGTTTTATTTAACATGGGAAAAAAGTTGAAGAAAACCCAACACACTTTATGAATAATGATAATAATTATTATAATTTACAAATCATGTACAAAATCCTAATAGTTTTGGGCAGCTCTATAAAACTGGAATCTATAGCTAACAAAGTAAAACATGTTTGCGTGGAAATTTCTATGGGTGAGATATTTAATGGTTGTAACTTCATAATTGTAAATATTAAAACCATGCCAGAAATAAAAAAAAATTCAAGAGTGGAAATTTCCACGATTTTCTGAACTATCAAAGAAATGATATTATAAATAACTTGATACTGTTACATAATTTTTAGTTTATGTGTTGACCGAATTTTACCCACAGTGAACCATGCGTTCCCGTAAACAAGTCATTTGACTCTTTTTGCACGTGCGCTTCGTGCGGCACATATCCATATCCGGTGTCAATATCGGACTTCACAGAATTTTTAAAAAACTTAACAACTCAATAAAATTGGGTGGGCTAATGGGAGGTAACAAGACTCCCTTAATTGTTATAATGGCAACATTAATGCTCAGACTTACATAAATGATGTTCTTGCTGTGGAAGCTCTTCCTTTCATTCAGTAAAATGGTCCAAATGTCACCTTTATGCACGACCTTTTATGCACGATAATGCCCGTCCATATACAGCTGCAATAACCAGGCTCTTTTTAGCGACAAAAATATCAATTTCTTTGACTGGCCTGCGAATGGTCCCGACCTTAATCCCATTGAACACATTTTGGACGAGTTAGGGCGTCGTGTTCGAATAAATCATGCAATACACACTGTTAATGATCTTACAGCGGCCTTACAAGCTGAGCGGGCCAATTTACCTGCGCCGTTTATACTTCGTTACGTCAACGGCATGCGCTACCGTATCACAACGTGCATTGCACAAAATGGTGGACACATGCAATACTGACACATTTCATTGAATCTTCAGACTTTTTTTGTTGGTTGATACCTCTCAAATTAATTTTAAACAGTCATGTAAAGCAGATGTGTCTTACAAAATTAAGTGTGATTTTGGAAATTGACCTCTATGTGATAACACTCGATTTTTTTCAATGAAAGAATTATCGCAACGACTTCAAATTTTCAAAGAACGTCAGCAAAGAATGACTCTTTATCACAGACAGAAGAAATAATCAGACTTAACGATAATTCTAAGTACCTAGACAGAATTGTACGATGGGTACTTTTTTATTTTGTCTGAGTATATATAGCTTGCTGATACATGATAACAGGCTTATTTCTCTAAAATGTAATGGTACACGTTCGTCCGAGTTTGGCTCTTTCGAAATTGGACATATTATAGCCTTACGCCATGCAGATGGTGTAATTCCACTATCAAACACAAGTTGAAATAATTGGTGCAATATTATAATAATGTTCGGAAATTTAAGAACATCATATGTTATTCTTTCGTAGCCGTAAGCTGATCCCGACCGACATTATCAATCTCATCAATTGTAATATTTCCTTTAATGCTGAATTCAGTGTATGTATAACGGGTCTTTATGTTTTTCTCAATTATTGCATGCATGATAGTACGTTTCATCAGAGTCGGACTCGTTTTGTCGGTTGTATAAATTTTCAAAGTCTGTTTTCCATCTCACGAAAACAACATTTTGGTTTCAAATTATGATACTATGTTCACCTTTATTTCTACGGGTGAGGATTTATCAGTTCGGGGTCCTAGTCTTTTAATTTTCTGCTTAAAATATGTAGGCTTAGAAGCAGACATTTCCTTATTTCGATAGAAAGTGAGTGACTAAGGTGCTTTAGAAAACAAATAAAACTAGTGCAATTTCAATGCACAAGAGTGTCAACTTAGTTCTGACAGTATTGTAGCACAAGTACTCGATTCACCCTCTAATGCGCAAATTCACTTTCGGCATTATATATAAATGTTTCCAGTATGTAATAAAAGCATACGCATGATCTCAAAATGGATGGACAGAAAGACTGATGGACACACGAAGAACAATTCTCTGTATGTGCACAGTCTTCACATAAGTATCTCTTGGCTGTTTCCTCTAAATAAGGCTATTTTGCTGATCTGAAAATATATTTCAAGCAGAATCATTCCTATTCCAGAGAGACACCCTGACGATGAGATGAGTGTTTTCGTTCTGCCATTATAGATGAGCATTCACATTGTCATTTTTTTCTCTTTATTACAAGTTAATAAATTTTTAATGAATTTTCTGAATATTATGTATTAGACAGTAAATAAGTGCGATTTAGGATAATTAATACATTCTGTACTAGGAACTTCAAAAAATAATCATCATTATTAGCAAAATTTTAATTTTTAAAATTATCATTTTTATGTAATATTATTTTGTATATCTGATAATTTATTGATTTTAACAGTTTTAACATTAAAATTGGATGCTATACCCTATCGAAAGCTTGTCGTACATCAAAAAATCATGTATAAAGATAAGTATTCTTTTTTCTTAGCAAAGAATATACTCTTTCTTAAAAAATGGCGTCATAGTGCAATTTATTCCTTTCTGAAACCCGTTAACTGTTTATCTTTACTTCATTGCTTACTTCCAACTTTGCTCATTATAACTTTCATACAACTTTAATATGTAATAGTAGAGTGAGATTGCTCTGTAGCAATTTTGGTCCAACTTAGATTTATTACCACCTTTGAAAAGAAGAGTAATGACGCCCCTTTTCAAGTCCTTTAGTATGTAGCAGAAGTCAGACATGCACTGAAATATTTTTGTTAGATATTAGCCAATCTCCGTCGTATTTAATATTCTCGTAATAAATGCAACCGTATGCACATGCTTTACCATTTTAACAAGTGCTTAATTGTTTTCTAATCATATGCCCATCTATGTGAATATTCTTTTTTTGCGACCTGTAGGGTTTAGTGTTTTGCAACTCAGAAATACAAGATTCAAAATAAAAATCGAAGTCATTGCTACAAACTAGTCTACAGAGATGTTCGAAATGATTTTTCCTGCCGTGGGTAATGTCAAAAAAAGGGTCGTAAACAGTCCCGTTAAAGTTCATTTGGAAGCCTGCATCTCCCTTGCATTTTACTCTTTTTCTGTTTATGAGTCGCCAAAATTCGTTATTATCGATTTCTCGATTTCAGCTGCTATGTCAATCTCTTTTTCCAAAGATTCAATATACTGCGTTACTACGGAAGGGTGCAAATTACGATATATGCGTTTGGCAGCTTTTATAACTTTTAAAATATGCAGAATCTTCATTTCTTGGTCTACCTTCATTTACCCATGTCTTTCTTCTGATTCCGTTTTGTTAGATCATTAGTCCACTACAGCTTTATATAGGGTTTGAATTTTGATTTCGACATTCAGCGATTTGTTGCTGACTGTATGACCTGCACAATTTCAAGACAAATTGATCGATGTTGTCAGTTGAGCAAATATTTTTTCAAGGCAATCTTTCAATTTTCTAGACGATTTTATAAATGATGAATATCGCTCTATAAAACAAGATTAAATTATTTAATTAAATTATTATTCCAGTTAATGTTGGTTATGCTTGGTTTATGTTCATTTTGTGCAAACGATAGGTATAATGAACATGTAATGGACCTTTGATGCGACACATTAAGGCAAATTGTCGTCAAGAATTGAACACGTATTCACGTGTTTGAATACGTTCTTTTAAACGTATCCTCGTGTTTTAATTCATTTTGGCCTATCAATATATGATCAACTTATTATTGTACAGTACATTTTTTAAAGTCTCCCTTGACACAGATTTGTGCAATCTACAGCTACCAATTTATTAGGTATCATTAGGTCAACGAGTAGCTAACCAAGAGAAAGTATTTCATCCAGACATTTGTTCCATTAAATAGCGATTCTGCCTTTTCCTTTTCGCCTTTTCCCGGGAAAAAAATTAGATCTTGATCCTATATCGCATAACTTCTAAATTAATGTTTATTTAATCTAGAAATTGTAAATTGTGGCAAAAAGCCAGTGTTCAGATAATCCACAAAGTCGCTCAAATAACTCGCGCTTGACATTATGCCGGTTGCGTTCCATGTTGTGAAGTTAAGTTTTTATGCATATTATGTAATATGGAAAAAAATCAGTATCGACGTTCTGATCGTCTAGTGCCGAAAACGGTTTACAGTCACAATAACCGTCATTCAACCTATCATGTCCTCTGTTATTGTCCTGAGTAGATGTCATTTTTGCGTCTTTCGTTATAAGATTGTCCCCAGTAGGCACCTCGCGAGAACCAAGGGCGGCACACTATGCCTTCTGGCCAGAAACAGAGGCCCTCTTGGTCGTCGATAAGAATACCAAGAATACATGTTGATATCATTTAAAGCAGGACAATATGAAATTATCTTCAAATTTCTAATATTTTGTTGGATATGTATTTCAATAGAAATATTTAGATTTCAAATACTGTTAAAGAACGTTTTACATTCACAAAAATTATTTATTTCGTTGAATGAAACTTATAATTGTTGTAAAGAGAGATATAAATGTTCTGGTAAAACCTTAATTAGCGAGGCAAGTTTAAATATAGAAAATCCTATTATACTGGATTCGGATTTAGTAAATGTATCTTTAAATCACACAAGCTCAATAGACAATTCGCTACATTTTGATGGCAGTGGACTTTTTATTGCCAGTCTTAATATACAACATTTGTTACCAAATTTAGATGAAATTAAACATATATTAAACAGTCCTAGATCACCAAAAATCTTTGGCTTATGTGAGACTTTCCTTAATGAAAATATAAGCAATGATTATGTTAGCATACGAAATTACAATTTTGAAAGACGTGATAGACTTAACAAGAAAGGAGGGGGGATAATACCTTATATATCGGAGGATATAAATTACAAACGTAGATATGATTTAGAAATAAATGATATCGAGTCATTCTCGCTACAGATTTTTATTTCAACTAGTAATTCGTTTCTTATACATTTTGTTTATCGCCCACTAAATCCCACACAGTCGTTGAATGATTCATTCGACGAACAAATAGAAATGGCCGATTTTTCTCTCCTTGATTATTACATTCTGGGTGATTTAAACATACATTATATACCAGGACAAGGATCGGAAAGCTTTAGTTATACAAAATGGATGAACACATTAACGAAGTTTGGCTTGTTACCGCTAATACAACATCCTACAAGAACAACTAAAAAAAGTTCAACTATCATTGATCATATATATGCAAACAATGTTGGCTATGTTGAAGAAATATTTGTTTAATCTTTGTCTATTAGTGATCACTTTCCCGTGTGTATGGTGCTTTCAGCTAAAATTAACAATACTAAAAAGAACGGGACGCATAAGGTAACAAGAAATGTTTGTAAAACATTAATGCCCCCCCAGCAGCACCTAATTGCTTGTGGTTGGGCCAAGCGTTCTATAGTTATTGATCGGAAACCGTTTTTAGGATGAAAGTCTCTGTGATCTTGACCTTTGACCTAATGACCTCAAAGTCAATAGAGGTCATCTACTAGTGATGACCAACCAGCATACCAAGTTTGGTGAACCTAGGTCAAAGCGTTCTCTATTTATTAATAGGAAACCGTTTTAAAGATGAAAGTCTGTGTGAGCTTGACCTTTGACCTAATGACCTCAAAATCAATAGGGGTCATCTACTGGTGATGACCGACCAGCGTAACAAATTTGGTGAACCTAGGTCAAAGCATTCACTAGTTATTGATCGGAAACCGTTTTTAGAATGAAGGTCCCTGTGAGCTTGACCTTTAACCCAATGACCTCAAAATCGATATTTGTCATTTACTGATGATGACCAACCAGCATACCAAGTTTGGTGAACCTAGATCAAAGCGTTCTGTAGTTATTGATCGGAAACCGTTTTTAGGATGAATGTCCCTGTGAGCTTGACCTTTGACCTTATGACCTCAAAATCAATAGGGGTCATCTACTGGAGATGAACAACCAGCGTAACAAGTTTATTGAATGCAGGTCAAAGCATTCTCTAGTTATTGATCGGAAACCATTTTTAATATGAAGGTCCCTGTGAGCTTGATCTTGGACCTAATGATATCAAAATCAATAGGGGTCATCCACTGGTGATGACCAACCAGCATACTAAGTTTGGTGAACCTAGGTCAAAGCGCTCTCTAGTTATTGATCGGAAACCGTTTTTAGGTTGAAAGTCTCTGTGAGCTTGACCTTTGACCTAATGACTTTTAAGTCAATAAGATTTATTTCCTGGTAATGACCAACCAGCATACCAAGTTTGGTGAACCTAGGTCAAAGCGTTCTCTAGTTATTGATCGGAAACCGTTTTTAGGATGAAGGTCCCTGTGAGCTTGACCTTTAACCTAATGATCTCAAGATCAATAGGGGTCATCTACTGGTGATGACCAACCAGCATACCAAGTTGGGTGAACCTTGGTCAAAGCATTCTCTAGTTATTGATCAGAAACCATTTTAAGAATGAAGGTCCCTGTGAGCTTGACCTTTGACCTAATGACCTCAACATCTATAGGGGTCATTTACTGGTAAAGACCAACCAGCATACTAAGTTTGATAAACCTAGGTCAAAGCGTTCTCTAGTTATTGATCGGAAACGAAGTGTCTACCGACGGACGGATGGACCGACCGACCGACCGACCGACCTACCGACCGACCGACCGACATTTGCAAAACTATATGCCCTCTCATCTTCTATGGGGGGCATTATTAAATATAGAATGATAAAAAATTTTTAATGAAACAAATTTTCAACTTGACCTTTTAAACTCTGGTCTGTAACTTACAGTAACAATTACTGATCCAAATCAGTCTTTAGATTTCTTATACTCTGTTTTAAATGGTGTTTTGTCGAAACATGCGCCGATGAAACAAAAACGCGTGAAACGTGAGCATCAACCAGACTGGTTCACGGATGAAATTAAAGCAATGATTAATTCCAGAAATAAGTGTCATATCCATGGAGACTTCGAGCAGTATAAAAAACTTAGAAATAAAGTAACTTCGTTAATAAAAAAGGGTAAGCAAAATTTCTTTATAGAGCAATAAAAAGCAATAAAGATTCAAGCTACGTATGGAAAAAATTTAAAAGACATATCAAACGCTAATCAAATGAGGCGCATCGCTCTTCCTTCGAAAATTGAAAAAAAATGATCAGGTTATTGAAAATGATCTAAATATCGTATATGAATTGAATAAGCATTTCATAAATTTTTCAACTATTATAACTAAAACTCCCTTTTCAGAAACAAGTTTTTCGGTTCTAAAAGAAAAACTTGATACAATGTTAGGCACAAACGTCTTTGATGTTCCCTGTATAACAACCCTGGAAGTAAAACAAATAATCTTAAAACTAAATTCAAAGAAATCAACAGGTCTTGATGGCATAGGACCTAAAATTCAAAAAGCTCGGGGGATACTATTATTCCTTGTGTTACTTCAATAATAAATAATAGTATATATACTGGTATTTTCCCTGATAAACTCAAGGAGGCTCGTGTCTTACCTATCTTTAAATCTGGAAGTAAAGAATTGTGTGAAAATTATCGCCCGATTTCTATTTTACCAACCATCTCCAAAATATTTGAGCGTCATATAGCAACACACCTCCAGGTGTTTTTTTTCAAAATACTAAAATAATACACGAAAGACAATCTGGTTTTCGCAAAAATCACTCTTGTAATACAGCATTAATTAAGTTAATTGATGCCTAGATTAAGGATATTGATAATGGTAAAATGATAGGCACGGTTTTCCTAGATTTAAGGAAAGCATTTGATCTTGTTGACCACGAAATTTTAATGCACAAATTAAAGATACATCATTTTTCTCAACAGACATTAAAACTTTTCAGTTCCTGTCTATCCAGTAGAAAACAGTAGGTAATTTATAATCTGACATTCTTACGGTAAAATCAGGAGTTCCTCAAGGCTCAATCCTTGGGCCTTTACTATTTTTAATATATATTAATGATATAGCAATACTTCGCTATCATCTTAATATAGACTTATATGCGGACGACTCTACACTTTATAAATCCGATGATCTTTTATCAACTATACAAGATAACCTACAGAAAGATTTATCTTATATTAATGAATGGTGCATCCTTAATAACATGTCTTTACATCCAACGAAAACAAAGTGTATGATAATAGGATCTTCAAAAAAGGTCAAGAAATGTAACCCTCTTATTTTGAAAATAAATGATACAACACTAGAACATGTTACTGTTCAAAAGATATTGGGAATATATGTAGATAACACATTAAACTGGCATGTAAAAATTACACTGTTAAAAAAGATTATTTATTATCTTACAGATGAAGTAAAGATATTGTATTATAACGCGTATATCCTTCCACTGATCGATTATTGTTGTACGGTTTGGGGAAAAACACAAGCTCATATAAAAATAAAGTATATTCAGTTTAAAAAAGAGCCGCGAAAATTATACTTAATCGATCGATACTATCTCCTACATCGGACCTCTTCAAAAAACTAAAATGGCTTAAATTTAGTTATAGAGTGACATACCTCACCGCAATAATGGTTTATAAAGCTTTGAATAATATGACACCTATTTATATGAATGAAATATTGAATTTCTCTAACAACAAATATCATAACTTACGCTCTAACACAAACAATGATCTTGTTTTGCGTACCATACCTCATTCAAACTATCTTAAGGATTCTTTCTCTTATTTTAGTATTAAAGTCTGGAATAAACTACCTGCTGGTATTAAGCAATGTACAACTTTACAATCCTTTAAACACAATTTCAAAATTCATTTCTTCAATATTCAGTCTGATATATGATTGAACCCACAGTTTTTCTATAATAGTTTTACAGATTTATATTGATGTTTAATTCATAATATTGCGTGTTGTTGTCAGTTTACATTACTCTTCTTATATAAATTATATGAGCATTTGTCGTATGAATAAATGTGCATTTTCAATTGAAACACTAATGTAAAAGTATTTATATGAATGTTACTTTTCTTTTTCTTAGTTTCATTTTTATTCGAGTAATATGAAAAATGAATGTTCAATGTTGTATACATGTATAGTTTTGATTTCTTTGTTATTGTTGGATCAGAAGGCCATACTGTAAATAAGTTTGCATGTTATGTTTATGTGTACACTTTGTATGTTACCTTCTGTAAATAAAGATTTTATTATTATCATTATTATTATACGATAGTTAGCATTTTCGTCGTCCTCAACACTTATACGAATGAACACATTGCCGTATTTCTGTCTTCTTATTAAGACCTTAGTTACTTTCGCACCGCGTTTTCTGACGTAATTTGCCCATTGTGTCTCTGTAATGTTTTGTTTAAACCCACCCATAAAAGATCTTTTGGTGCTTTTCCGGGTATATTGATCGAAGTTTTTATCGTCTGTATCTAAGTTTTCGACGCCTGCTGAATCGGCTTCGTAGAAGTTTACATGAAAGTTCGACTAAAAGTCTTGTTCACGGCGTTTCTTATTTATAATATGGAAGTTAATGTTTTCTGACATTTTGATGTGTTACCGGAGTAACATGCGTAGGTATTTGAAGCCCATCAAAAATAGTGTCGTTTTCGCGGTCGATATATTTTTTGAGTACCGCTGAATAAAGTTGTTTGAACGGGTTTAGGTTAAATGTTGTTGCCGAACAGAACAGTTCCTTGCACAGGTTCCTGGCGGGCAAACGTGTTTTTATTCATTTGATTACTTATCGATTGCTCAGGGTGGGCTGCAAGAGAGACTAATTCATGTAGAACTGCAGTATTCTCATCGTCGGTGACCCCCGGTACATATTCCGCACAACTACATTATGTACCGTGGGATAATTGACTGCAGATTATTCTTTTTCGTGATATTTATTAGCAAAGGGAAGTAACTCCTCGTCGAATAAGATTCCGCAATACAAATAGATATTCTTCAGTGTGAAGAGTATGAATAATGACAAGTTACTTAAAATAGACGTATTTCCCAAGATTTAAACATGGGCGCGAAAGGCAAATTGTAACGAGTACTTTCATTGGCTGAGATTGCGCAAGTGAAATCTTTCGGAAACCATTGAAAGTAGGTATTGAATTATTCATGAGTACGAAATGTTTACCAACCAATTGTCCCACGGTAGATAAATATAGTGAAACGGAATGGATGGAACGTGGGTTTCCGACGATGCATTATTCGATACAGTTGCATTTTCAGATTCACGGAGGTTGGGTACAGAAGACTTGGCTGAATCAGATATATTATGGTTCTGACCATATTGTTTGTTGAGATTTTATGCATGCACGTTTACCGTGTCTGAAAAATGCAGCTGTTAACTGTTAACAATATTATTGCAGTCTGAAAAATTATGCTGAAAGCATTGCAGTCTGAAAAATTATGCTGAAAGCACTCTGCTTAGGATTCTACATCATACATTCTCAGGTGAAGTAACTTTACATTTTTCAAATTTTTTGATGTATTACTTTTACATTTATCGAAATGCTCTGTCGCGGTGCCGTCTAGTTTCTTTAATATTTGTTTTCATAACTTTAAGAGTTTCAGTTATCTGTTTTTTAATTGTTTCCATCTTCTTTTATTACGTCTATGCACTTTTTTGCATGTTATCTTTCTTTGCTGGGGATATTTTCCATTGCCGCTTGTCGGTGCTTAATCAAAAGAAGTTCTGCTTGAAGTGAAGCTATTGTGTCCTTCATTAACTGTATTTCTAGTTTACACTGACACTTTCCTTCCGTTGACATTGAACTAAATGACTTTCTTCCATGACCTGACTTTCCCATCCTTAGAAGGTCGCTTAGCATTTCAAAATCTTCACCATATTTCACCGATAGAATCACATGGATATCACAAGCTAATTTAATTGTAGCACTTTCTAAATTTCTGGTAGTCACACGTCTTTTTATATCGCAATGGCGATTAAAGTCGTCGGACTGACATGGGATCCGAAACAATCTTTGTCGATCCACTAACATAACTAATAGTCTTTCTGATGAGACAATAAACCTAGGTCCCCTGTATCAGTGCTATACGCTGAGCATGCAAAAGAACCAGTGGTGTCTCTGGAATGAAATGATTTCTGTATCTTGCACTATTCTTACAACATAAAATAACAAATCTCTTCAGAGGGTGTCGGTGATATGAGCAACCGCTACCGATAAATAAGCTCAAATAGAGAAACGTGTAACTAATTTCGAAACGACAATAAGTAAATACATTCGAGTTAATGGGCTTTAAGGATTTGTCAGGGTAAGTTCAGTTTTTATCACTCAGCACTAGGTTAAATTCAACACTGCGGCGTTTTAATTATTCGTTTGCAATGACATCGCTGTTTTACCTTGTCTGCTTGCTTCACTTTAAGGCAGTATAATGTTACGTCCTGTTCATTTTGTACAAAAAAGATTGTGAAAGTCATTCAGTCTTAGTTAGAGTTATGATCACAGAAATAATAACAGACACATTCCGAAGTTTGTGTTTTATCATTTTGTAGGTACTCTTATTACGGATGTGCAAGGTTGTTTAATGATACACCGACATTAAAATGTGAGATTTAATAACTTGTTTAAATTGAATGCATCAATTCAGCGTCCGCGGTTTGATGTTTCAAAACTAAGTGAATGCTCTGTTGGGTTTTATGTCTGGTAATATATATTTCATACAGTGCTTTCTCCAACCTTTTATATTTTGATAGTTTCTCCTTGTACGTAAGCGTTATGCATCACAGAAATAGGAATTTTGTAAAAAAGAAAAAAGGTACAATGTAGAAACTTTAAATTAGATGAAGTTTTTTATGCAGTGACATTTTGATAAAGAAAGATAATCAAACCGTAAGATTGATTACAGAGTGGCTCTAGTCATCCTATTTGATTGCAAAGCTATATCACAATGATAATACTTCGAGTTGACAAGTCCAACATTGAAGACTGGTTTATTCTCCTGAGAACACCAACCTCTCTACCTACAACCAACGCTTTCCTTTCAACCGAATGGTGTGTGCCCTTGGGTGGTTGGACTGTAGTTGCTTTCAAATAGTATGTGTCAATGATCCATACATTTAATACAGATAATTTACTGACGTATCTTTCACAATCATAAAAATGAAAGATATAAATTTGCTTATTCTCAGTAGTCAACATTTTATCAGTTGCCTCTAATTCCATCAAAATTTCAGACTATTAATCAAAATATTTCGTCTACGTATATTCATAATGTCAGTTCAACTTGATGAATGTTGTTTCTTTACTATTTTCACTTTACATTAATCACTCACAATCATTATTAAAAAAGTTTGTTAACACTCCAGTCAGCTGTTTGAAGTGTCAGTGGATACATATACGTCATATCCAGTTTTGCGGATTGCAGTTCCGCTCGACTATGTGTGTGCAATATGGAGATAAATTTGCAACAAGAACGCCTTCAAGATGAACAAAAATTAGCAGAATTTGTAGAACTGTCCGAATTCGATATATATTGTCTCTCATAATAATATAAAGTGGTTCAAGAAACTTAAAATGACTTTACGGAGATAGATTCTTTAGATAGAAATCTTATCTAGTTTAAAGCGACTGACTCACAGAATTTAGCTTTTTTTTCTTTTAAGTTAAAGAGAAGTAAATATTATTATTTGTTTCTATGCCTCGTAAAATCTGAAGAAAAAATAATTCGGTTTCAGCAGGATTCTAACCCATGCACCTCTGGTCAGCAAAATTAAAATATATACGCTGGACCACTGAACCACAGATTCTTGTTACATGTACTATTATGGCACGTCATCTAGTGGTTAATTCGAACAATTTATGATGAAAAATATTGAAATATAAATGGATATAGACATTTTTGGAAGTTATATTTGCATGGAAGTATAAAATTTTAATCAAATAGTTAAATCAATAGGGAAAAGAAAGCGTACTGGAACTGAGAAAAGGAGTTAAAAACAATGAAGGTGACAACAATGGTCGATTTTTGAAGGCGGGAAGATACAACTCTAGAGAAAATTCAAAATCTAATTCATATTTAACATCAAGATAAATCAGTGATAGTGAGCGAGGTTTTGTTTCAAACTAACGGTGTCTTATACACTGCAAATAACTTTGATGATAGTGTTTTTAATACGGAAGTGATCAACCCTTGCAATATAAACAAACACAAATGGCCTCCTATTCAAATCAGGGTCAAACTAGTAATGATGATCTCATGGAATATATATGAAAACTAGACGCAAACAAAATAACAAATATGTACACTTAACTTCAAACGTTGGACTCATTAGGTCGGAAAGTTGATACTAAGCAGAAAAATATGGACTCGAATACATGTTATTAGTAAGAAGAATGACAAAAGGTTACATGTATGGAAAAAAAACTTAAACGATGGACTTTGTAACTGCACAGACAGCTAGTAAATTGTCAGACTTAGAAAAACAGAAGGAGAGCTTTTGTGAGGTGACATATTTACAGTCTTAGTCAATGCCATATAATTTGTTGTTTACAAATATCCATGAGACCAGAGAGAAATACGAAGATACAGAAAATAGATTAAGACAGTTTGTAGTAGAAAAAAAACCTGACAGTAGCGCAGGATCTAGAACCTAAAGTATTCTTTGAAAGTGTTGACCAAATGGGATACAAACCCGGTGGTCGTTCTTGCAACATTGTAGCAAAGTTCAGTGTAACCGGGTCCTTTTTTTTGGACAACTTTTGGTGGTGTCAAACCTTCACTACTGAATTAGTCAGTTCGATTAAATTTCCTGTTCTTTTGAAAATCGCCAGGATGTTCCGCTTGCCAATCCATGCGTAACGGAGTTGAGTTCACATTTTGCAGTCAGCTGATCAGTCACTTTCAGAGCAGTTTGCTTGAATTTTCTTACATTTATCAGTTTATCATTAAAATAAATAGAACTTTATTGATTAAATAAGGAAGGAACCAAATCAATTCTACAGGTATCATTCTCTATGTTTTATATTTATTTATAGTGCCAGCTGCTTGTTTTTTTCTTCGACTGTCTCGAAGGCGCTCATTTTAAATGGCCGGTCTGTAACTTTTTTAGGATTCCATGTAAAAGTGCACAGACTTTGTACTTGCTATAAAAGACATTATTTTAGGTTGCAGCTATGCATGCTTTAAATAATGAATGGGCAAAAGGGCATTCTATAATAATTCTAATGGAATCACTACTGTTTTATTTTACTCTATTTATCACTAATAAATTGTAACATTTACAGTCCCAGCACAGGCAGAAGGTCACGTGTGAGAGGTCAAGGTGAACAAGAGCTCAACCTACAGTTGGTATGTCATGTATTTGTTTATTCTTGATCTCAAGCCGCTGCTGATAGTGTTAGTCTTTCATTTGTTTACATGAATGAATTACCATCAAACTTGTAGCTCAGCTGGATTGTCTCCCTTACTGGCAATCCCATGAAGAACAGAATCGAACCAATTGATATATCACATAATGAATTAATGTATTCTAACTTGTGTGGAATCATTGTTGCCTGTCGGGATGAACTTGTCATAAAATATAATGTTCTTATATAATTGTGTGATTATTTATGTATTGTTAGGTTTAGATATGTTTAGATAATTGTATTATTGTTATGTTGTGTCAA
This sequence comes from Cyclina sinensis, assembly GCA_012932295.1. Lineage (NCBI taxonomy): Eukaryota > Metazoa > Mollusca > Bivalvia > Venerida > Veneridae > Cyclina > Cyclina sinensis. The sequence continues at coordinate 8,373,617 of JAAONU010000012.1, read as the reverse complement.
TGACACTGTATGATTACAGGGCTTTTTCGTTTCCCACCTGATGTTTTCCACTGACTTCAGTTGGAAGTTCGCCGCATCAGACAATCAGATGTATTATACTGTTTGCTTTGAGATGTGTCATGCAATGGTGAAGAAATAACAGAATGGTAGAAATTGGACAAGAGTTTGCTTTTCTTTTGATTTACTTCATGAATCCCTTCAACTGGTCCTTCCATCGTAACTAGCAACGAACCAACACCCTGCAGATTCTATGTTCTATCGTCTGTTGGCTAGTCCACGTATTCTAGCCTCTAAATGCAAAGAAGGGCTTAAAATACCATGGCCAACAGTGGCGCCCAACGTTTAAATAGCTACGATATGAGAACCAGCAGATATGTATAGACATTTATACACAAGGATGTGTGTGGTCTGGACTGGTTCCTCCAGCATTTTATCTACTGATCTTTTGATCCATTTAATTTAAATTGTTTATATTCAGTACATATAAGGAGGTCGAACCAATCATGAGAAGTGAAAATTTAATAAAACTGTTGCAGTGTGAAATCCAGTGAACGACTTTCAGGAACAAACATTATAGTGAAATAGTGAAAATTTATTTGTTAAAAATAATTTAAGTTTAGATTATTAGAAAATAGTGTAATATTGATATTTATTTCTAAATTTGATAAATTTTTGTTTTTTGTGTGCATTATTATTTTTGTATTGACACTTTACCTTTGTTATACACAGGTCACAGGATTGTGTTATAGTGTGGTCATGTTTATACAGTAGAAGACAGTGTTGTATGTCTCAACTTCAGCAGCGGCTCAGGTTTATTGAGAGTTTGTGAGTAAAACATTTGAACAAAATTGTATTTTGCAGGTATAAATCAGTTATAGAAAAAGCTAAGTGCTTTACAACTGTCTCAAATATCTGCAGAATAGAATCTTTGATATCAAATACAGTATGACATTGTAAAGTCAGAAAGATATTCACATTCACAGCCTTGGTTATGGTCTTTAACTAATAAGTCAGTGCATATTAACATATCAAAATCTATTTCTTTTTAACAATAATGGAGCTGCAACTTTGAATAGTGTTCTATAAATTCTAAAAAAAGGTGAATTTGGTTCTGCCTTAGATTACTGCTTATGACTGAGGCCAAACTTGAAAAATATTTAAGTAGAACAGTACAGATCCCAGTAAAATGTTGTGATAGACCATTCTACTTGATTTCCAATTCCCTAGGTAATAGTATTAAGAGGAATTCTTACAGGTTTCAAACAGGTGAAGGTTTTGGTCCTCAAGTAAATATCAAGTATTTGTGTAGAAGTGGTGCAACATTTGCCCAGCAATTTTATTTCACTCGTAGAATTATAAAGTCATTCCCTGCAGATGCACATTTACTGGTCTTGCTAGGTACTTGTGATCTCACTAAGAAATCAGGAAAATTTATCCAGCTTAGGCATACTGAATCTGAAAAAGATGTTGCTACATGTATAAACTTTATCTCAAAATTCATCCAGTTGGCAAAATCTAACAAGCTATCAGTGACTTTCCTTGAAATTCCACCATATAGTATTCAGAAATGGAATACTTGTAAGGGTCATAGCAATCCTTCCATATTTAAGGAACAGGATAGAATCTTAGCTGATAGGGTAGCAACATTGAACCACCACATTCGTTTAGTCAATGACAGTAATGAATGCCAATCTCCAAAATTTAGGTTGGATGTACTAAGAAATAAAGGCTCAAACCGTGGTCCATCTAGGCCAATTGTAAGGTGACAAGTGATTGACTGACCTTGTTGGACATATAGTGAGAACATAAGAACTGTTTTCAGTGCATAATATTACATTTTTGTTTAAATTAAGACATATATTTAGCTGAAAAACATCTTACATTATTCTTGCAGATAGGCTATTTAGATATTTCATAAATTATTTATTACATTTTAGAGTTCTATGCATACTTTTTATTTTTTTATTCAATTAACATATTGTCATTTTGAGTCTGCTCTATTAAGTGCTTATGTGTTAAAGTACTTAGTCAAACCTTGATTTTTTTTTTTTATACAGTTATTATTAATCTTGTGAAATATATTCATTTTTCACATTTTTGTCAGTTTAAGCTACTTTAACTTGACTTTAACTCATATTGTCTTAAAGGCAGTATAACATATGTCCTGTGGTGTGTGAGATGATAGTTTGAAGTGATCAATAGTGATTACATTAATGCACATAAATTTCTACACCAGGGGAGTTCAGTTAAATTAACTTTGGTGTGTAAATCATTTTGATTCAAGAGAAATTTGAATATATACAGGGTAAATTGTATTGAAATAAACAGTGTTCTGCAAGTAACAATGGCTGAAAGCGAACCAGGTGAGGCATCTGTCAAAATAGAGAAAGAAGAAATAGAAGAAGAATTCTCAAAAGAAGAATTGGCATGGATAAAGGCCTTACGTACTTATAAATTGAACCCAGGTGGTTCAGCTGAAGAGCTGCAAAAGTTTTTAACCACTTTTAATAAGAAAGAGGAAGAAAAACGTAAAGAAAAGATGTCATTTGGAACAAAAGGTAATACCAGTGACTTAAAAGGTACTACAGTTACCACTACAAGTGCAAGTATCACACCAGATACAAAGGCACCAGCAAGTACTGTGGTCACTACAGCAGTGATAACACAACCTACAACATCAAGATCAGTCACAAATACATATGTACCAGTCTCTCATTTTGTTCCTAAATTATCCACCTTTTCAGGTGATGAAAATAAAGCAGATTGTTCTTGGGAGGCATTCAAGTATGAGGTTGAGTCTCTTTCTAAAGAACACACATGCACAGAGGAACAGATTATGCTGGCCATAAGAAGATCTCTTAAAGGTACAGCTGCAGATATTGTCAGAAGACTTGGTACAGGTATTACTGTTTCAGATGTCGTCAATAAATTGAATAGTACCTATGGTAGTATTGAAAGCTCCGAGTCTGTGATGAGAAAATTTTATTCTTGTACTCAGGGTAAAGACCTTGTTAGCATTTATGCTGTTAAATTAGAAGGTCTATATGCACAGGCAGTTGAGTTAGGAGCTATTCAAAAGAATGATAAACTTTTAAAACAAGTTTTATACCAAGGCTTGAACTTGGAACTGAAACAGATTTCACAGTACAAGTTTGATATAATTGAAGACTATGATAAGTTTAAAATTGAACTCAGAAAGTTAGAGGCTGACTTAAAGCAGCCAGATACAAAACCAAAACCATGCCATGTAGCACAAAAGGCAGATGGACAAAGTAGTAATAAGTCTTCAAATATAGATGATACTGTGAAACAGTTAAAAGAAAGAATTGAACAGTTAGAGAGAGAAAATCAAAATAGACCTCATTACCAATCACAGTATAGAGTTAGTAATTTTGGTAATAGGTATAATAGAGGCCAATTTTCAGGAAGATATAGAGGCCAATTTTCAGGAAGATATAGAGGCAACAGATGTAGAGACAGAGGCCTCGGTAGAGGCGAATATCCACAAGAAAGACCTCCAGAATCTAATACAATCAGAGGCACATGTTATAGATGTCATAAGCCTGGACACATGGCCAAAGATTGTGAAGAGGACTTTGATAAAATTGGTCCACTTTGTTACAGATGTAATGGTAGGGGGCATAAAGCGTATGAATGTACGGTAAGTTTCAGTGAAATACCAAAGAAAGATTTAAACAAGAAAGTGCTTTGAATGAAGGGCCAACTCAGAGCACAAAGAATAGTCAGGATGGCCCAAAATTAGTGGGTGAGCCCAATATAGCTGAGGTCTACATAAATAATGTTCTATCAAAATCTCTTCTAGACACTGGAAGTTCAGTATCTGTAATTTCTGAAACATTTTACAATGAAAATTTGAAAAATACAGTTGAAATAAGACCAGTGGAGGAAATTTTATATATTGAATGTGCAGGGGGCACAAAGTTACCATACTCGGGCTATGTTGAGGTTGAAGTAGACACTTTAGAAGGTGTACCAAATTCTAAGAAACAGCCTGCATTGTTTTTAATATCACCAGATACAAATTTTTCTAGTACCGCACCAGTTATCATAGGTACTAACATACTCAACGAATTTCATGATGATTGTAAGAAAAACTTTGGTGATAAATTTTTACAAACAGCCAAGTTGACTTACCCCTGGTACTTTTGCTTTAGAATATTAGTTATCAGAGAAAAGTCACTAAAAAGAAATCACAATAGGCTTGCTGTAGTCAAGAGTGCTGTTTCCAAAACTATAACAATTAGACCAAATGAGAGTATAGACATAAGAGGTTATGTTGATAGAAAACTGGACTATCAGTCTACTCCTGCAATAATGCAAGAAGCTGATGATACTGCATTGCCTGAATGCATTGATGTAGCACCATGTATTGTACAATACAACTGTAATGATAACATGGAAGTAACTGTTACACTTTCAAATGTTTCTACTAATACAGTTAACATTGCTCCAAAATCTACAATATGTGAGCTTCAACCAGTCTCAATAACAGAAGAGACTTTGGAAAGAATAGAGGAGGAAGAACTAGATAATAAAAGAAAAAAGATTGTTTCAGAACTAGATATTGACAACGGTGGCAATATAACTGAAGAGCAACAAAAACAGTTAAGAGATTTACTCATGAAGCATAGAGAAATATTCAGTACAAGTGACACTGATATTGGTCAGTGCAACATGGTAAAACACAGAATTGATCTAGTAGACCCTACACCATTTAAACAAAGACATAGGCGTATACCGCCTGCAATGGTTGAAGAGGTCAGAGCACACTTGGAACAATTACTGTCTTGTGGGATTATAAGACCTTCCAAGTCACCGTTTGCTTCACCGGTTGTTCTTGTTAGAAAAAAGAACGGAAAACTTAGGCTTTGCATTGATTATAGGGCCTTGAACCAACGGACCGTGAAAGACAGTTATGCTCTGCCTAGAATAGAGGAAATACTAGATTCCTTGCATGGAGCCAAATATTTCAGCACAATTGACATGAAATCAGGGTATCACCAGGTAGAGGTGGAAGAAGATCACAAAGAAAGAACTAGCTTTACCGTAGGTCCTCTTGGTTTCTTTGAATTTAATAAAATGCCATTTGGACTATGTAACAGTCCGGCAACATACCAGAGACTTATGGAGGAATGTCTTGGCCCATTAAATTTGAAAATATGCATCATCTACCTTGATGATCTTATTATTTTTAGCAGCACATTCGAGGAACATTTAGACAGGTTGGATCAAATTCTAACCAGATTAAAGTCCTGCAATCTAAAACTAGCAGCTGAAAAATGTAATTTCTTCAAGGAAAAGGTGTCTTTCTTGGGGCATGTTGTGTCTGAAAGTGGCATACATACTGATCCAGATAAAATAGAAAAGATCAGAAATTGGCCAACTCCATCAACACCTGAAGAATTACATTCATTTCTTGCATTTGCAGGTTATTACAGGCGTTTCATAAAAGACTTTGCTGCAATTACCAGACCTCTATCAGTATTAATACCCCACCCAACATCTAAAAAGAAAGGTAAGAAAAATACTCTAACAAAGGAATGGAAATGGACTGAGAATGAACAACATGTCTTTGAGAATCTGAAACGTATACTGTCAGAACCTCCTATTCTGGCTTATCCAGATTTTAAGTCTGACAATTTATTTGAACTCCACACTGACGCCTCTCGTAAGGGTTTAGGAGCAGTTCTTTACCAGGTAGACGGTAATACAAAACATGTAATCTCATACGCAAGTCGTTGCTTATCAAAGTCTGAAGAAAATTATTCAGCCTATAAATTAGAATTTTTGGCTCTTAAGTGGGCAATTACTGACAAATTTTCAGACTATTTAACAGGAAGACATTTCAGAGTTCTCACAGATAACAACCCGTTAGCCCATATTTTGACATCTCCGAAGTTAGATGCAACAGGTCAGCGCTGGGCAGCGGCATTAGGTGAGTACGATTTTGAAATTTTGTACCGCCCAGGCGTCATGAATGCAGACGCAGATGCAATGAGTAGATATCCTCATGAAAGAGTAACTCTTGACAACAGTACGGTCAAATCTATTTGCGGTCAGCTTGTCATTAATGACCCATATATAGAAATCTTGCCAATGATGAACATAAATCTGGTAGACATAACTGAAGATCCTAGTACACCTATGGCTCAGTTAGAAATGCGTGAAATAAGAAAACAGCAAATGAATGATCCAATCATTGGCAAATGGAGAATTGCAGTTATAGATCAAAGAATACTGAATAAAAACTTGTCTAACCAAGATCTGACAATGAGAAGAAATTTTAAAAGTTTTTGTATTAAAAGAGGCATACTGTTTCGTGAAATTGAGCAGAACGGTGAAAAAATAGAACAATTAGTAGTTCCTGAATGCTATCGTCAAGATATTTTGAAGGGCTTACACACTAATATTGGCCATCCAGGTATTGAGAGAACAACAAAGTTGATCCGGCAAAGGTTCTTTTGGCCAGGCATGCTGTCAGACGTAGAAAATCATGTTAAACAGTGTGAAAGGTGTTTGAGAAGGAAGTCTGACACAAACATGCGTGCACCACTGGTAAATGTTCATACAACTTACCCGTTAGAATTGGTCTGTTTTGATTTCCTAACATTAGAAACATCAAAAGGGGGGTACAGTAACATTTTAGTAATTACAGATCACTTCACAAAGTTTGCAATGGCTGTCCCTACCCGTAACCAGACTGCTAAAACATCTGCAGAAACATTTTTTGAAAATTTCATTGTTCATTATGGTATACCTACTAGGTTACATTCTGATCAAGGTCCAAATTTTGAAAGTGAATTGGTGAAAGAACTTTGTCTACTTACAAATATGAAAAAGTCTCATACAACAGTGTATCACCCCCAAGGAAATTCGGGCCCAGAGAGGTTTAACAGGACTCTTATTAGCATGTTAGGGACGCTAGAGAATGACCAGAAGTGTAACTGGAAGAAATATGTCAGTTGTCTTGTTTTTGCCTATAACAGCATACCTCACGAGTCGACTGGCTTTGCTCCGTATGAACTAATGTTTGGCCGGAAACCAAAGTTACCAATAGACGCCATGTTTGAAGACGCCAGGACAGACAAGGTCAACAAAACAGCAGAAGAATACAGAGAAGAACTGAAGTACCGTATCCAGAAGACTCGAGAAATAGTGGAAGAACACGTAAGTAGAGCAAAGAAGAAGCAGAAAAATTTCTATGACAGAAAGGTGAAGGGAGCCAATCTAGAAGTTGGGGACCAAGTTCTGGTAAAAATCCTTGCTAGAGGGGAAGGTAAGCACAAGATTGCAGACAAGTACGAGAAAGAAGTCTATACCGTGACAGCACAACCAAAACAAGAAATTCCAGTGTTCATAGTCAAAGGCAATGAGTCAGAAAAGGTTCGTACAATGCACCGAAATCATCTTTTCCTAGTGAATTACAGGGTCGTAGATGATACTGAAGAAGTGGATTTGGAGACTGAGAGAAGTGCTGCAGCAGAAGAGATGAAGAAGATGGAGGAACCTGTGTTGACAGACAAAGATGTTGAAGAAGGTAGATCTACCACGGACAGTTCTGATGAAGAAGCAGATGTTTTTGTTAGACAGACAAAGATTCATAGGGACGCCTATAGAGCTGCATCGAAGTCAGAAGACAAGGAGAGTGACACAGATGGCAGGTTGAACTCAGAAGAAGAGCCTATACTAGACTCTAGCATTAAAGAATCTGAGACTGAAGTGGAAATGGTGCAGAGTATGGAAGAAGAAAACACAGCATTGAAAGAACTGGTAAGTATTGCACAGCAGGAAGCAGAAACAGAAGTGAAACAGACAAGTACCACAGAACAATCAACACAAAATGATATGAAAGAGGTGAACAACACAGAAATGCATGTGGATCTTGACGTTGAAGAGGTAAGTACTGTGGAAAATAACGAAAGTGTGGAAGTGAATTCTCTTGCAGAAGAAACTCCAACAGAAGTAAAATCTTTAGTGAATGAAACTAGACAAACTGGAACTGTAGTAGAAAATGCAGGAGTTGTGCCAAAAGTGAGGAAAAGAAGAGTTCTTCCCCCTGAACCAACTAGAAAATCAAGTAGAACAAGAAAAATGCCAGAAAAATATGATGAATATATTATGTACAGTATGCATAATAGACAATTAAATAACAAAATACAAGCTTTGAATGCCATTATTGAATCTGGAGTGTTGAGAAAAATGGATACTAAGTTGGTAAATAGAGTAGTAGATGCTATTATGAAGTAACCATCTATATGATTTTAGAAATACTGTATGTTTTATACTTTTGATTTTACAATTGTGTAATGCTTGTAATATATGTAGCTGATATGCATGAAATTATGCAATGATTAGCAGTCGACAATGGTTGTAGCATCAGGACTTTTGTGGAGGCTCGAGAACAGGATTCGCCTATCTCGCTGAAACTTTTGTCTTGGTTGCTATAATTTAAGTGTCAGACGTAATTGTTTTTGCATGCAGATCAGTGCGTTTAAAATAACATTTCGTAAGTATCACTTCATTGAAGATTTCATTTGTGTATTTGTATGCCATGAATATATATTATGTGATAGCTGTAAAGTTGTGTAAGCATAGAGTATTTGCGTGGAAGCAAATTCTGTTTACGGCGGGGCAGCAAAATAGCATGATAAACATTGTATTATATTTGAAATTGTGCAGTGCATTGCCTATTGTTTTTGTAATGAATATAATCACATCATATAGGATATGATTAATGTAATGTACTTGTAGGCTATATTTTTTTTAACTTTGCAATTCATTTATATGCTATTTTTTTTTTGTTTTTATCCTATTGACACAAGTTGCTAGATTACAAAACTATCAATAGCAGTTTGAAATTGTAACACAATTATGTTGATTAAGGGAAGCAAGCTCATTGATATATATTTTTTTTTTAAACTCTTTGTAACCAGACCTTAACAGTGAACTGTGACAATGACGGGACGTCATTTCAGAAAGAGGGGAAGTGTGTAACCGGGTCCTTTTTTTTGGACAACTTTTGGTGGTGTCAAACCTTCACTACTGAATTAGTCAGTTCGATTAAATTTCCTGTTCTTTTGAAAATCGCCAGGATGTTCCGCTTGCCAATCCATGCGTAACGGAGTTGAGTTCACATTTTGCAGTCAGCTGATCAGTCACTTTCAGAGCAGTTTGCTTGAATTTTCTTACATTTATCAGTTTATCATTAAAATAAATAGAACTTTATTGATTAAATAAGGAAGGAACCAAATCAATTCTACAGGTATCATTCTCTATGTTTTATATTTATTTATAGTGCCAGCTGCTTGTTTTTTTCTTCGACTGTCTCGAAGGCGCTCATTTTAAATGGCCGGTCTGTAACTTTTTTAGGATTCCATGTAAAAGTGCACAGACTTTGTACTTGCTATAAAAGACATTATTTTAGGTTGCAGCTATGCATGCTTTAAATAATGAATGGGCAAAAGGGCATTCTATAATAATTCTAATGGAATCACTACTGTTTTATTTTACTCTATTTATCACTAATAAATTGTAACATTTACAGTCCCAGCACAGGCAGAAGGTCACGTGTGAGAGGTCAAGGTGAACAAGAGCTCAACCTACAGTTGGTATGTCATGTATTTGTTTATTCTTGATCTCAAGCCGCTGCTGATAGTGTTAGTCTTTCATTTGTTTACATGAACGAATTACCATCAAACTTGTAGCTCAGCTGGATTGTCTCCCTTACTGGCAATCCCATGAAGAACAGAATCGAACCAATTGATATATCACATAATGAATTAATGTATTCTAACTTGTGTGGAATCATTGTTGCCTGTCGGGATGAACTTGTCATAAAATATAATGTTCTTATATAATTGTGTGATTATTTATGTATTGTTAGGTTTAGATATGTTTAGATAATTGTATTATTGTTATGTTGTGTCAATGACACTGTATGATTACAGGGCTTTTTCGTTTCCCACCTGATGTTTTCCACTGACTTCAGTTGGAAGTTCGCAGCATCAGACAATCAGATGTATTATACTGTTTGCTTTGAGATGTGTCATGCAATGGTGAAGAAATAACAGAATGGTAGAAATTGGACAAGAGTTTGCTTTTCTTTTGATTTACTTCATGAATCCCTTCAACTGGTCCTTCCATCGTAACTAGCAACGAACCAACACCCTGCAGATTCTATGTTCTATCGTCTGTTGGCTAGTCCACGTATTCTAGCCTCTAAATGCAAAGAAGGGCTTAAAATACCATGGCCAACAGCAGCCTGTTCAAAGAAAGAGAATTTGTGAAGAAACAGTGGAAAACCCTGACCGGTACTCCATACTTTGTGAAACAAACAACTCCCAAGAAAAGTAATCGAACGTCGAAAGCAGCTTATACCAAGGATGAAGGAGAGCGTGAGCAGGACAGATTACATGGTAAACGTATGACACGCTATACATAGAGGGAAAACCAGTTAGGTACTTGAAATTCTCTGGGGATGAACTGAAAATTCTAAAGGTTGTAGTTTCACAAAAACAAAACCATTTCCAGGGTTAATTCTTTTGTTGATAATGAAGAAGAAGTCTGATTTATGATAAAACAACTTAAAAAATGCAGATATTACATTAAAACAATGAATATTTCAGGACACAGAGGAATACATAAAAATACGAAATACATTCCCGCGAAGCAATTCACTTATTACAGAAACGATCACATGTTATAGTATGATTAACTTATATAACATACAAGGCAGTAGCTTACAATTACAATCTTTAAAAATTGTAGGTTTCAACCTAAGTACTGGCACCGTGAAGTGAACTATCAGTATAATACCGATGTGTACCCTGTGAAAGTTTCGTCAGACTGCCCAGAACAAAAGATAGAGATCTGGGAAATTGTTAGTGCGTGGGAAATGTTATGGTGCTTGCACGCATGCATGCTTAATATATGACAACTTGCACACAGAACCGGATTATCCACTATCATCCATTCTCTCAGAGCGGTTCACTCACACGTAACACACCTGTATAAAGATAATAATATTCCGACTGTAATTTGTCGTATGTTTAGAGCAATATCTATACGTATAGTTTCATCTGAGTAAGACATGATGTTAGTGTAACAGAAATAAGTTTTTAATTTCACTTTAATTTGCTATAAATCTGGAAGTTTAGGAGTTTTTATGATTTTTGGGTATCCATTACACTGTTGGTAATTTGCATTCAGAATCATCTAAACTCTAAAGTATTATTAAAATTATTGTGTACTCTACTGTGACCGTCAAAGACACTATTTCCAGAATCATTTAATATTTTATATTTAATATCAAATTAACTGCGTGATACTGGGTGCTTATTTTAGAATATAATAACATTCAACCCTTGTAGATGTTAATGTCACATGATTTCAAAGTCAACGTATGTGCAAAAAATGCAATTGCCTGGTACTTATCATGTTGCAAATGTATCAATATATCTATTTACAATATGAATAAAGAATTTTACAGAAAATTTTGAAAAACATGTAGTTCTCACATGAAAATAAACATGACTTTTCACAATTCCGATCTGACTTTTAATTAAAAAGGGGGCATAATTCTTTAAAAACTGCAGAAAGAGTTATGCAACTTATCAAGCTGATTATATTTTCACTATACATACATTTGGATTCATGAAGTCACAACAAGGTGTTGTACTGCATTAAAAATTTTAACCAATATTTCTTATTTAAAAGGGAACATAAATCTTGACAAATTGTAATATGTTGCAGAACTTGTCACACAGCTGTACATTGTCATTTTAAATAAGTATGCAAAGTTTCTAATAACTACATGAAGCAATAAAAAAGATATTTGACTTCAAACAAAAAAACTTTGTACGTCAACTCTGGGGCAGGTGCATAAGCTTCCTTACTCTTTGAATAGATAAGCTTTAAATACAGGATATCTACTCTGTGAGATGAAAAAGTCCATATAGTCTGAAGCACATGTCACTTTTATCAAAAGGTGACCGACCACTTGTGATACACATGAAGTTTTAAAACAATATAAATATTGATGGGCATACAGACGGATGGATGGATAGACAGAGACAAAAGCAATTATCAGGCTAATCTAGAGAAACGCTTTCACTCCTCCATCCAACTCTTGTACTCTTCCAAACTACCCTCGGGCATCTTAATAACATTCTTAGAAATATTGTCTCTTCTTCACGAACAAGTTGTTCTATGAACAAGTTTACATCCTCCGTTGTTACGTTTTTGAATAATGTGACATTCTCTGTTCAATCTGCAACAGATTTTTACGGTAAGAAAAACCTCAGATAACTGTTGATTTGGTTTGTTTTTGATTGGGTTTAACAACACTCTCAACAACATTTCGGTCATATGGCAGCATTCCTTTAAACAGAAGGTACTAGTAAACAAGGACAGTACATTGTTTATACTGGAAGTACATGGTTCTTCCCTCCCCAACAAATCAAAACATATCAAAGCTACGATATTTTAAATAGAGATAAAAACAAACAAAAAGTTTAGATTTATTTCAATTTTCAAATTAGTACACTGACATTTGAATGATTCTACTTCTGCGCCGTATACCTGTAACAATGTTTTCATATATTTTCAAATACATGTAACCTGTTAAGATACTTATTCCATACAATTTCCTAAAAATATGACAAACAAACATTAAGACAAGCTGTTTCTACATCTATCAAAAAGTCTTCTTCAATTTTACGTTCAGCATCATCTTCATAAAAAACAGTCTAAAATATAAGTTAGTACAATATACAAAACCAGAGAAGTGGTTTGAGAGATATAGTGCAGACAAGACTTACTGAATTGACAATTGGAAGGACAGACAGATAGATGGACAACACAAAAAGCACCACACAACGATGCATGGTGAAAATGACCTCTACAAAGGTTACATTTATATTCATTGACAAGACTTAACCGGTGGCCAGGCGGACAGGCAGACAGACGGGTGAACAAATAGATGATCAGTGCAATGTTAGGGAACTTCTGATAACACATACTTAAGATCTCATTCAAATCAGCTTTGTTAGAGATATGTTCTGCACACACCTTTGGTAGAGATCTGTTCTGTATACAGCTTTGGTAGAGAGACATACCCAAGAATTTAGAGAGTTTTTCTTTATATAATATAAATTTGAATTGTTTTTGATTGAATGCAGTCTTGGTAAACCATTAAGATATAGTTATATTTACTATGAAGCTGACAGAAAGATAACTGCTGATCAGGTATCATTTTAAAATCCACGGAGCAGTTACCTCCCTTTCAAGTAAAGTTATCACTACCACCAGGCATGTCATAAACCAAAAATATCAATTTCTTTCAAGTTAATCTTTCTGCACTAAATAATGACATCACATCTTGAGATAAAATATTTGTTCGTTGCAAAAAATAGGAATAAAAAAAAAACAATTTTAAAAACTAGTTTAAGAATATCCCTGAGCTTATTTTTCGCCCATGTCGGTATTTACTGATAAAATTCTGAATTTGAGTTTGTCTAGATAAAATAACACAGCCAAATCACATGAGTTCTCTTATATGCAAAATCATGCAATCATACAAAACCTGTCTAGTAAGAAATGTTTAGCATATTACCACAGTATTTTATATATCATACTTAGTTGGCTATATTCATGATAGAATTGTGAAACTCGGGTTAAAGCGCATATATAATATGTCACTGCTACAATATTTTGGTAAATCTGAAACAGATGTGCACCATTACTTATAACCAAAGGTTTTAATACCTACATGTTTATGTAAATATTTAGTCATGCAAAAAAACTTGTAAGTGAAGTGCTTGTTTTACAAGTAACAGCCTTGGGATTAAAATTAGTAACTGCTAATTCCAGTATTACTAAATTTTTAAATGGAAGTTTTGGTGATATTATAAACAAATTGTTCACACAACTGCAATATTCAGTTAGATTCTTAAGCACACTACTTCCTTCTGAAGATAAACAGCATGTACTGGTACATTATGGTGCATACTGAAAAGTAAATATTTGACTTTCTATTGGTGATTAATATAAATTTAAACACCTGACCTAACAAAGATGAACAGCTGTTATTCTCTAATCTAAGTTCAGCATGCTATCTGGTATTATTAATTTTCAGACTATAATGATTACAAAGTCTTTGATATGTTGCTGTATCCCTATATCTACATGTTTGTTTAAGTCTTACTGTTACATGTAAGTGGAAAATGCTGCATAGGCTAGCTAACACAGTAGGTGGGCCAATATCTGAATAAATATCTTAATTAAATATTTTGAATATTATAAAAATAACGATTTTCTACAGTTATTACAAAAGTTAGTGCTTGAATTTATGGAGAAGTAAATATTTGCTCTATTAGCTACTTAAATATTATTTATTGCCCCTCCCCCGCTGCAAAAGCAAAGGGGTATTAGAAATGGTCTCCGTCCGTGCGTGCATCCGGCCGTCCGTGCGTCCGTCCCAGTTTTGTCCGGGGCATAACTCCAAAAGTACTTGAGAATTTTCTTCAACTTTCATACACTGAAAGAGCACATTAGTAGGAAGTGCAGTGTGCAAGAACAAATCTTTACCTTGCCTACTTTTAGAGTTATTCCACTTTATCAGAATTACTTGAAAAACTTTGTCTGAAGCATAACTCCAAAAGTACTTAAGGGATATATACTTCAAACTTAATACACTGACAGAGCACATTGGTAGAAAGTGCAAAGTGCAAGATCAATAACCGTACCATGCCTTCTTTTAGAGTTATTCCCCTTTATCAGATGTACTTGAAAAACTTTGTCCGAAGCATAACTCCAAAAGTACTTGAGGGATTTTCTTCAAACTTCATACACTGACAGACCACATTAGTAGAAAGTGTATTGTGCAAGAAGAATAACTCTACCTTGCCTACTTTTAGAGTAAATCCTCTTTATCAGATTTACTAAAAAGGTTTTGTCCAGAGCATATCTCCAAAAGTACATAAGGGATTTAATTCAGACTTAATACACTGACAGAGCACATTGGTAGGAAGTGCAGTGTCAAGAACAATAACTCTACCTTGCCTACTTTAAGAGTTATTTTCCTTTATCAGATTTACTTGGAAAAAAATTCCAGAGCATAACTCCAAAAGTACTTGAGGGATTTTCTTCAAACCTAATACACTGACAGAGCACATTGGTAGGAAGTGCAGTGTCAAGAACAATAACTCTACCTTGCCTACTTTTGAGAGATTTTCTTCAGACTGCATACGCACATTATTTCATTTAGTCATTGGGTCTGTTTAACATTGCCCTGAACTTCTTTATTAGTTAATGGATTTATTTCATACTTAGACACAGGACCATTTTGGACAAGGCCTTCCCACTGACATTAATTTGTTTGAACTTGTTCCGTGAAAGACCTTGATCTTAAAGCCCTACCAAATTAAAGCCATACCAAGTAGTTTTTCATATTATTTATAGAAAAAATAAGGGCGATTGAGTGAAATTTTTCGGGGGTATATTAGGAGTCACCTAGTGGTTTGTCGGGTTGTTCCTTGTCCGGAGCATAACGTGGAAACTACTGGTAGGAATTCAATGCAACTTCATACAATGGTCAAGCACAATGAGAGGAAGTGCAGTGTTTAAGAATCATAACTCCGTCTTTAATATTTGCAGAGTTATTGCCCTTTATTGGTTTTCCTTGTCCGGAGCATAACTTGAAAACTACTGGTCGGAATTGAGTGCAACTTTATACAATGGTCAAGCAGAATGAGAGAAAATGCAATGTTTAAGAATCATTACTCCATCTTCACTATTTGTAGAGCTATTGCCCTTTGTTTGTTTTCCTTGTCGGGAGCATAACTTAAAAACTACTGGTTGGAATTCAGTTCAACTTCATACAATGTTCAAGCACAATGAGAGAAAGTGCAGTGTTCAAGAATAATAACTCTATCTTCACTATTTGTAGAGTTAATGCCCTTTATTGGTTTTCCTTGTCCAGAGCAAAACATGAAAAGTACTGGTTGGAATTCAATTCAACTTCAGAAAGTGATCAAGCACAATGAGAGGAAGTGCTTTGTATAAGAGCTATAAACTTCATCTTCACTATTTGCAGAGTTATTGCCCTTTGTTTGTTTTCCTTGTCGGGAGCAATATTTGAAAACTACTGGTTGGAATTCAGTTCAACTTCATACAATGTTCAAGCACAATGAGAGAAAGTAGAGTCTTTAAGAATGATAACTCCATCTTCTGTGATTTCAGAGTTATTCGCCTTTGTTGGATTTCCTTGTCCGGAGCGTAATTTGAAAATACCTGGTTTGAATTCAATGCAACTTCATACAGTGATCAAGCACAGTAACAGGAAGTGCACTGTACAAGAGCTATAACTCTGTCTTCACTATTTGCAGAGTTATTGCCAATTGTTGGATTTCATTGTCCGGAGCATAACTTGAAAACTACTGGTTGGAATTCAGTGCAAATTCATACAATGGTCAAGCACAATGAGTGGATGTGCAATGTAAAAAAGCTATAACTCTGTCTTCACTATTTGCACAGTTATTGCCCTCTCTTGGTTTTCCTTGCCCGGAGCATAACTTGAAAACTACCGGTTGGAATTCAGTGCAACTTCATACAATGGTCAAGCACAATGACAGGAAATGCAGTGTACAAGAACGACTACTATCTTTAATTGCCCACAATCATAACTCTATTTCAATTCTTTTACAAAGCATTCTGTTACTAATAACTTCCTCAGTTCAGAAGCAGTCTTGCGGGGGTATTAATCACATGTAGTGATAACTCTAGTTAAATTTTATTTTTCACTTCTCAATATTACAAAGGCGGTGAAGATTTTTTTTACATTTTCATTTATTTTAGTTAATAAATTTTCACTTTTGATGCTCCTTTGTCTTATATTCTATCATGTTTGACAGAACAGCTAAATCTTTTTTATCAGTCTACTTCAACTTCATACAAGCATTTGAGCATTGGTTGTAACAAACTTAAAACTAGAAATAAAATGCTCACAAAGCTCACATTTAGCACTTTGTGCACAGAAGCGCTACAGCTAGAGTTTCTGTTAAGGTGTCATTACTCATACAAAAAGGTGCCATATTAATCTTTCACCCTATTTAAGCCCCATTTTGCACTTGTATTTGGGATATTCAGATAATTATGAGACTTCATATTAATTATCTCTCTCCAGCATAGAAAAAAACCCTGTTATTCGTCATTCTTACATATATCAGTTTGCTTATCAATGACAGATAGATCAGAAATCACTTTATTGTATATATTTTTTACTATAGAGTATAATGATGACACCTTGTTTCATTTCGCTTATTTCATAGTATAAAAGTGGCAATTCAATTTTGGTTTACAAATGAATTCTTTTCTACTGTTGTAAACTCTATCAATGTAATGTTTATACATTTAAAAAATGGTAATAAATCTAAACAATCATCAACTTTGTATTTTCTATAAATATATATCTTTATTTTATAGGAAATAATTCGTTTTAATGAATAAAATGACTGAAATCCAGTTTATAGGTGGGGATGTATAGGTACCAGTATGCACATGTACAACTAATTTTTTTAAAACACAGAAGCACACAAAAATAACTGATGGTTTTGTAAATCCTTCACATTAAAAGCCCCGCTCTTGTTCTTTAATTCCAACATTAGACAAATTCTAAAAAAATCTTTAGTTTTGCATTTAGAATTTTACTTTTTACAGCTCTTCTTTGGAAGAAATTGTAGTTCATGTGTTAGTAAACATTTCCTATTAATGATAATTATTGGTGGATCATTTTTATATTAATTTGCAAATGTTTCAGACACTCTAACCATGTAGCTAAAAAGCTAGCCAAACAGAAAGGATGTTTGAAGTGCCTTTATCTATCCGGTGTCCACTACATTGTAAATTGGTGACTTGTTGATTGTGAATTATCAACACATTTCTTATTTACCTACTTCAATCATTGGCATGGACACTGTTCTATGACATCTCATCTCCGAATCAGTAACATGATTTAACATCGTGATACATGGGATCTCTATCTTTTATTGGTTCCTTCATATAAAGTCTGACCTTGACATCATTACAAAATAATTTTCCATCAAATTCCCCTAACTGTAATTCATATTATGTCACTTTACAAGTCCTTACAGGTGCTCTTCTAATAATAGCGGGGATTATACACTGAGAGTACGAAAACCTAATTTTCTGAAAATCTTTAAATAGTTACACCACACTTTTTGCATTGAAAAGGGTGCTTAATTTCTTTTACATTTGTGTAAATATTTTTATTTTAAATACCCTTACCTCTTATTTTTGTGCTTAGTAAAAAATAGAAAATGTTTTTAAACTGGCATGCGAGTGAGCATTTTTTAATTTTATTTTCTACTTTAGCACTTTAAAAGAGCAGTAAATCCGACGAACGATTAATCAATTTGGTGTGGCCCAAAGGTCAAGTTGTCAAAAATCTTTACATTGCCCATAACTTCCTTATTAGCTAATGGATTTACTTCATATTTGAACACAACATACCTTTGGACAAGACCTTCCCACCGACTTATATTTTTTTTCCCTTGAACCCTGAATGACCTTGAGCTCAAAGGTCCAATTGTCTAAAAAAACACCACTGAATATTGGTCGTAATTTCATTATTAGTCAATGGATTTACTACATACTTAAACACAGCACTCCTTTGGACAAGACCTTCCCACTGACATATTTAGTCGGCCTTGACCCCTGAATGACCTTGATCTCAAAGGTCCAATTTTCAAGAAAAAAACAATATTTGCGGCAATGCCAAAACTCCCTTATAACTAAACAGGTTTAGTTCATGTTGCACTCAAAAACCTTTGGGAGCAAACTTCCAAATGGGATCTTTTACGTTCACCTCTAAATGACCTTGACATTGAGGGGAAGTTGAAAAAACACCTTTTAATCAACATATTTAGTTCATGTTTGCACACAACAATTCTTTGAAAGAGATCTTCCAAATGAAATATATTTTATTTACCTTGACCCTAAAGTGACCTTGACCTTGAAATCAAATTGTTAAAAATAACCACTTTTTTCATGTTCTCCAATTTATCTTCATCTTACCCTCCTCAGCTCAAAGGTCAAAGGCACCATTTCAGGGACAATAACATCCTTCAGTGACAGTTCTTGTACTTAATGTCAATAAGAACATGTCAACATACAACTTCAAGTCTCTTTTTGCAAGCCTGAACTGCTTGACAAACCTTTTTTCATAAAGCCATTACATTACCTCTATGCTTTATATAATCAATAAACAAAAGATAATGGACTTTGAGTGGCTGTTTTATTACTCCTTATCTAATCCACAAATAGAACTCCACTCGAGTGCCTCGCATTGATTTCAGTACACTCATATTTTTCCCCAAGCCCATGACCTCATAATCGCACAGCTGATGGTAGATATGAGAAAAATCATCAGGAATTTAAAAAGTCTTTTTGTTAAAAAAATAAATTTTCGCCTTTTTTTAAATCATCAAAATAATTTAATTGTTTTATTCGCTTTCAAAAGTTTGGCTTAGTGATAATAGCTGCAGACATTATAAAAACTACTAACTGAGAGTTATGAATTTGGAAATAAAACATTTTTACAACAGAAGAAACTTCTCTTAGGCTGGTCTAAAAAACCTTCTATTAAACTTCAAACACATAGTTTGATCAGAGTAAAAATATTACTTATAAAGGATTGAGCCTAAGAAAATTGAACAAATACATGCTAATTTGCTTTTTTCTCTCGATTATCTGTATTTTAACTTTATCTTATGTAAAAGAAGAATCCTGTCTAGTAGTAGTCTGACTTGTATCTGTTAGATAATTGTATCATTAGTACCGGAAAATGAATGACAAAATCCTTAGTTCAGTTTATTTTATATATGGAATTCCACACTTGCAGTACTAAAAAATTATAACTCTACCTGGTCACAATTTTCAGTTATCTCCCTTATTTTTTCAGTGCGGATCATAACTTTAAAACTGTGAAGTGAATTGACGTAAAACTTAAAATATAAATAGATTATGCTAGGTGATGACTAGGAGTTGCGTAGTGCACAAGAAACATTGCTTTACTCTATCCTGTTTTAGAGTAATATCCTTTTTTATAATTCTAAAATGAATTTTTGTCCGGAGTATAGCTTGAAAACTTTGAAAGGGATTATCCAGTAGAATTGATGTGTCATCTGCAAATAGAGATATTTTGTGCTCAACTCGACCGGATTGTATACCCTTAATAGAATTTTTCTGCTGAATTTGTAATATTGGTATACAAGGAGTGAGAAGATCTCCTTGTCTGTATATAGTCTTGACCTAAATATCAAAATGTGCCAAAAAACATTGCATTTAACTCTGCAGATTGACCTTAAGATTACTGGTAAAATACCTTCATCCATTTTTTAATTGAATTTGAAGAAGTCAAAGCCAGGAATATTTTTAGTTTCAGCTAATTCTATCATGTCCTAGATAAGTCTTGCATTGTCTCCAAGGAAACGACCTTTGACAGAATCAGTTTGCCCTTCATTCATAGGTTTTCCAAAACTGTTATAAATTTGGAAAATTGCAATGCAGCCTGAAGTATCTCAGAGATAGTATTGAGGTGTTTAACTGGATGCTAGTTTTTGAGATACTATCGAGGTTTATTTGCACAAGGGGTGCAAGTGATTGTACTTGATATTGTGTTATAGAGAAACTATTTGTTTTGATGCCATAAGGGACTGTATATATGTAACATAATACTAATGATCTGATACAAGTCCTTATCTACCATGTTTTGGAAATTCTACATATCTCACATTTTTGACCATTTCACATGAAGGTTGCACAGGCTGTTTGTCAGTTAATTGAGCTCTTTGTGTTATTAATATCCTACCATCCTTATCTGTGGTATTAAACCTTATTTAAGAAGATCATTGTGGTCAATAATATTTCTCTTCGTAATTTCACACCCTTTGATATTTACTGAGTTATTTAGAGACACGTGAAATAAAAAGGGACATCAAAGGCAGAAGCATGAAGAGATATAGTAGCCGTTGACAACGCCACCTTAATTGATAGTTTATTATGACACTTTGTTTACTGACAAATGCGAACACACGATAACAACAATGATATACATAGAATAAAAGTATTTTTTGTGAAACTTGCAACGTAAAAATACGCTCTCACACACTTATACTGATGTTTTAGTTGAATAGAATGAAAGCTAAACAGCCATCTTGCTCAACGATCTTTCTGCTTTGTAATTTTATTATCTTCGTTTTTCGTCTCTTCAATAGGCAAATGTTTGATTTACAATGTTGTAAAGTTAATTTGGGGTCGTAAAATATCAAGAATTTTAAATAGTAGTCATAAACTAAATGTTCTTTGCATGTGGTTAAAACCAGGTCAAGACGAGATCATTTAGGTACAGTCCAAGGTATAAAGACATAGGGCACTCATGTCTTGGGAGATTTGACATCATAAATGGCTACTTTCACTTGCAAGCTCGTTTTTGCCTTTATTTTGTTCATAAATCAAACATGCTGCCTAGAAAAGTAATTACAGACATATTCATTATATTGCACATTATCGATTTCTAATGAGCAATCGTTACGCTATTTCAGTCATATCTAGGACTACTGCCAATCGATAAATTCATTTAATTTATTTTTGTTCAAACCAGAGAATGCAGATATGCTGTATTGACAAAGACATTGACACTAATTTTATTTGTTTAAAGTCACCCAGCCCATACAAACATATATAAAAAGCAAAATACATAAAATGGAATGTGTACACGTGAATATGGCATGAATTAAGCATATCTCATACATGGAATAACGAATCCAGTAGCATAATAAAGCATATCTCATACATGAAATAACGAATCAAGTAGCATAATAAAGCATATCTCATACATAAAATAACGAATCTAGTAGCATAATAAAGCATATCTCATACATAAAATAACGAATCAAGTAGCATAATAAAGCATATCTCATACATAAAATAACGAATCAAGTAGCATAATAAAGCATATCTCATACATGAAATAACGAATCTAGTAGCATTATTTGCTACTGCATTACTGTTGTACAAGAAAAAAAAAAAACATATCTTTTTTATTATAATTGTGTAGCAATTTTTTTATTGCATTTATAATATGTTCATCTATTGAAAATATATTTAACTCATAAAAGCGGCTATAATCGTCATAAAATTAAACCAGATCAGTACTCAGAATGTTTGAAGACATTATCAACACCCAATCTGCATGGTTATTTTTATTGGAAGGCAAGATGTGCTTAAAATACATAAGAATAAAATTATAAAAATATTTTGTGATCTACCGAGTCTTAATTTACTTTGAACATGCCGAACGACCCGGCTAGCTAAGAAGGTAGAGCATTTCATTGTCAATTCAGGTGTCCTAGTTTTAAACCCCTACAAGGCCAGCAACAGTCAGTCGCTTGCGGAGAGATTGGTAGGTAAACAGGTTGGATACCCAGGAATGCTTGTTAGGCGGACGGACCGCCGGGATATGATAGTTCAATAGACTAAAACCTTCTCTGAAACGTGGTTGTCAAAAGCTTGCTAATACTCAGAAATAGTTGTAAAATTTGCAGAGGAAGTAGTTGTACGATAAGTCGAGATTTTTGGCTCTCAATTTATCAGGTCCTATAAATGTATCTAAATACATATAAATATAATATAGTTTTCTAAAAAAGTTCATATTTGTTACCCAATTATTTGTACTATCGCATCATATTGTAACATATTTTACAATTCTACATTTTGGCATATCTAGTATTTCAGCCATACTTTTAAGATCTTTAAACATATATTCAACGCAAAGAATTATCTGACACAATTACATAATACAGCAGAGTTCAACATTAGGTACGATGCACACATGAAGCGCTTATCTAATATAAAAATTGCATAATAACGACAAATATTTGGGTCAACATAATTTATCTGAACCCATATCTCTGCTCCATGTAATGGTTTGGGACCTATTTTAGTTTCAAATGTTATGAAATTTACAGCTGACATTAAATTTTGGCCACAATCATAAAAATTAATGGTTTTATAAGGATACAAATACATTTTTAAGTAGAGATGATTAACCGCTTCTTTTGTAGTTATAGTCTTGTAAATATAAAGTCAAGTCAATCCCGATAAAAGCCATCTTTCTATGTTGACAATTTCCTTTCATTTTTAAAGTCCACTATTCAAATTTTGTTTTCCTTAACCTTCAATTTTAATATCGCAGACTACAACTAAGATATTCAACTCTTTTTGCAAACTATAAGCAGTGTCAGACATAAGAGCAATACCATCTATAACAGTTAAAATATCTAGATAAAATCTTATTCCATGATCTTCTCTTTGATCATTTACAAAAAAGAAAGTAAAAAAGGAACTTGCAAGATCACTTTGTTTCGATCCTATGGAAATGTTCATATATTCGCTTCTGTCATCATTACATTTTGTACATGATGTTACAGTATTACACACACGTCGTTCTCTTTAAGCGTTCTAAAGACATGAACTGTTTATGGAATCAAAAACTTTTTAAAAATCTACAAAACACACGTACAGCTTCCCTTGTTCCTACTTAAACAGTTTTAGATAAAAGAACTAATAATAAAAGTATTTTCAATTGCTGAGTTTAAAACAACATTGATTTTTAGAAGTTATAGCATCACCCTGAAGCAAATGCTAACTCAAACAAAAAGCAAAGGGATTTTATACGACACAGATGAAGCAGCGACTTTGACTATGTCCAAGTCTGTGTAATCTTCAGAAAAATATCAAATGCATTACTGCCAAATACTGAATGACAACAATGATACATTAACAAAGACAGGAGCAAACAAAAGCACCATGCCCCATTTAACAGGAAGAAGATAATACATCATCCTACCCCTTTCATGAATAAAACTTTGAAAAATGTTATGTACAAAAAATAGAATGTTGTTCAATAGATGTAATAAAAATTAAAAATCAAACAAATGGGTAAAATCTTAGGGAAAAATGGAAGTCACCGGTTTTTCAAAAAACCAAAAATCAATGAATTATTATTTAACAGATGTATAAAGTAAGTATATTTTACAAAAACCAATAAATTTTCTTCCTTGGGCATTTATAGTTTTGTTATGGGACATATGAATTCTACAAAGCCTCAAAATTTGGAAAACTCTCTATAACTTTAACAATTTTATTTTCAAGCTCACATATTTCAATGTTAAAAGACCTTGATGCCCGCTAAATATATTATCACATGTTTTAATGTAAACATACATTTCATTTTCTTCTTTTTGACAGATAAAAAAATCAAGTATAACTAAAAAGAAACTAGATAGTGAGTTTGTTTTAGTCTTCCCCTATTTCTGACAATGCAAAAATACCATATTTTTATTTGTAATAAAAATCAGGGAAGCGAGTAAATACACATATAAAGATTAATAGCCATATCTTCTAATGAAAAAAAAAATAGCATGGAGAGTTTAAGTGGCGACATTTTACATTTAGCAAATTGGTTCAATAAAATTAGGACACTCATCATGTGAGTATGACACCTGGCGTATGAATTTCAGTGCAAAGATAAACAAAGGTTTGCCTTGTATCACGAAAGTCAAGATGTATCGTATGTTTCAGCTGACATGCAGGTCTGGGGCGGTGTGCAGAATTGCTTCATTTTAAATAACTATTATAACTAAAATACTTAAAAATACTTCCAACAAAATAAGACTAGTTGATATTTAAAACAACATACATATCTCTTGTAAGTGATATGAATGGTAAATAACCTTTCAAAGACACCTTTGACTTTAGCACTAATTATTCCTTGTAAGTAGTACATGACTGGGACCCTACGCAAATCACAACTTTTCACAACTTGTCATATCCAACGCCTATAAATATAAACATTTTAAGTTCAAGATACATGCCAAAACGTACTATTTGTCATTTAGAATTAAAATAAATATTCCTTGGCAGCACGTACACCCCTAGTAAGTATGCCTACCCTTCAAAACCAGTTACGCCCCTGATAGCGACCAACTTTCTTCTATTATAGTTATTATTTTACAGACTAAAAATAATACTGAATTACTCGAAAACAGGTAAAAACAGAGTATGCCTATTTTCACTTAGACTTTGATTTAGATGCAATAGCTTTAAGAAATTCTTTTATAAATTTGACATCGCGTTCGTCCTTTTTAGGTTCGTTCCGCTTTTCTTTATATCTTATCATTTGTTCAAGTGACACAAATTTGACACCATAACAGTAGCCATAATTCTGAAGGTCGTAGAATAAATCCCACTGATCTTTAGGACCTTTATTGCTGAAATGGTCTTCACCCCATGCACGTTCTTTGGAAAATGAATTGAATTTAAAAGCATGAGCCTGTATATTCATTCCATGCCGATCCCCAAGAATCGATTTATCCACGTCCTGGAGAAACAATAGATCAACATCTGTCCGTTTACGTAAACCAAAGAAGCCAAGCACCGTCCCCGAGTCAATCATGATGTCATCTCTACCTAAGTACATTTCAGGGAGAGTTTGGATTGGTTGGATTGCTGCACGACTAGCTATCTCTTTAGCAATGAGTTTACAGTCTGAAGAATAGTTAGCGTAATTCATAAACTGTAAAGAATTTGGACTGAGAATCATTTCAGCTAAAATCAAATTCTCCTCAGGCGAATCCGGGATATGTGCAGATGATTTGAATATCTTATCATTGTAAAGTTTTCTAATTTCCAATTTACATTTAGTTAAATCACTTTTTTCTTTTCCGTAAACGAAAAAGAACAATACACTGACTGTCGATGAGTTTTTAAATTTTGGATGCATTTGTTGGATTTTTACATCAATCCATGATTGCTGTCCATACATGTGAGTGATTAACTCTCGTACACCTTTCTTGGTAAAATTAACCTGCGTTTCATACAGAATGCCATTGTCACATGAGCACTTCTCTTTTACAAGTTCTCGCATGGCTTTATCTTTTTCATGACTGTTTGAAAATATTGAAACTACTGACACGTGTTTCTTCAAAAATGGCAACAGAATCTGTATTCTCATCCACTCGAGCATAACAACAGAAAAAGCTCCCATTGACATGCGGCGCTCTTTGAAAAATTCATATCCCCAACGATAAAACTGCTTCTTATCGTGGTGTTCAAAACTTGCATTCTTTGATAATACTATCGCTGCAGCAAGCCTATGTGCACCATTAAATAACAGCCCTTCTTTATCTACGGGAATCTTAGACATGCTGGAATTAAACCCAATCTGTTTAATTGTATCTATAGTTTTGTGAAAGGACATAATAAAATCTGAGCTGTTACTTTTATTAGCACATGGTCTTTTTGAATCGTACCATGCTTTGTTAATATCTCTACAGTATTCATGAAGATTGTTCCACACCTTTAAATGTTCTATGTATGAATTTGTTACCACTTTTGGTACATGCTTTTTGGAAACATAAAAATGTGCATATACAAGTTTGAAGATCAAATCAAGTCTAGCCGAATGTAAGTAGAGAGAAGGATTATCATATGTTGTATAAACATTTACCGACGAAGCATTTTTCTTGGGTTTTAAAGATAAGCTTAACTGTACAGCTGTTATTGTATTGCATGTGCCTTTTGCTATGAAACTCACATTTCTGGGCCTCTCTGAGTTTATTTTTAAATAGTCAGCAATAGATAGTTCAACAGATTTCTTTCTATCTTTATATTCAAACGATGTTTTACTTACTATATGCTTTGCAAGGCCGCGCGCAACAACATGCTTTATGCCACAGAGGAATTTGCCAGCTGGCGTGCTGACTTTTCCTCCGCCATCTTTTGTTCCAAATTCACGCTTAAACGACAGAAGAATTGCAGTGCTGTTATCATATGGATCAAAAGTTGTGTTTAGATACTGTTCAAACTGATCTATATCTATTTCTGCGGTATCGTCAACATGCATGAACCAATCAGCTTTAAGAGTTTTCAACGCCCACTTGTAACATTCATTCACTTTATATGATGTTTCCGCGATACTGTCTCCTGTAGGAACCATGATCACATCTTTTTTTCCCAGATCTCTTACAGTGCTTCTCAACAAGTCATTTTCCGTTTTTGTCAAATTATTCATGTTTTGATTGCAAGTTTCGTTATTTTCTGTGTGCGGACAATAATGTTCACCAACAATGAAAAACACATTGTCATGTCCTAATGCCCAGGTTTTCCTTATTGCTTCACGTCGTTTAAATCCGCCTTGGCTACTTAAAACAAAAACAACTAAAGAACTCTCCGTTGTTTTTAATTCATCTTTAACTACTAGTAGATCCATTCTGATGTAAGCTGACCACTTGATAGAAATAGATAGTAATGAAACTACTACAATTAGGAAAAATAACCTGCTTATCTTACAAGTAACTGCTATTCTCTGCAAAAAGTTTTTCATTTTCCTTTTAAGCTTCATAATGAAATGTCTTAGTGCTGGTGAAAACTATCAACTCAAAATTCTGGAAATTGACGTTGGCTCTTGTTGTATGCTATGCAAAAGGACTTTTGAACATCATACTTCAAACCTATTGAAATGCGCTCGTTTCCTCTCAAAATTTGTGTCTGAAATAGAAAACAAAGGCAAGGTACATAATCACAATAATAACAGGAGAAAAAACTTCTTGAAATCATAACTGTTTCTATCGAAATTATCATTTGTCATTTTTAAACACATATTATACTTTTTGTTTAGTTTTTTTATCGTCTTTAATGTGAATTACTGTAGTCTTTAAATGATTCTATTGGTTTAATTTGCTTTAAATAACTCTTAGATATTCTTACTTGATAAATAATCAATGCCTAGTTTTCGGTACAAATATTGAGTACTTTTAAACTTAAAACGTAAAGCACAGTCAGATTACAAATAACTGCATATATACTTCCTGAAACTGAAGTCATATAGGACTGTAACTTGTTTGACTGTTTGACAGACATCGATACATGTTACAATAATGTCCATTTGTAATATGGTCAACCTACATCAATACATGTTATAACCACGATCATCAGTTACATGTTAGACATATATCAATATATGTTACAATAATGTCCATTTGTAATATGGTCAACCTACATCAATACATGTTACAATAACGGCAATTAGCAATATGTTAGGCAATCGTTAACACGTGTTACAAAAACGGCTATAAATAACAAGATAAATTAACATAAATAACGTAACAAAAACAGCAATTAGTTAGATGTTAATAGATATCAATACATGTTAAAAGAACGACCGTAGCTTACATGATCAACAAGAATCGATCGGTCTTACAATAACTGCCTTACTGCCATATAGTATATGTCAGACAGGCATGAATACATGTTACAATAACGGCCATATATTATATGTCAGACAAGCATCAACAAATGTTACAATAACGGTCATATTTAACATGATCCACGAATGTCAAAACATGTCACATTAACGGTCATATGAATATATGTTACAATAACAAACATTTGTTATATGTTAGACTGACATTAATGCATTTTACAAAAAGTAACATTGGAATTACATTTTCTTATGAAAGATTTTATCAGTATTCTTTGTTTTAAAGGTCATGTGACACGACTATAGCAACTTTGTCAATTCGAAATAATCATAATGTACTGATTAAAATGGTTTAATTGCGAAATTATGAAAATATTGCTTTTGATAAGAAAAAACGGGTTTTTGATGATCGGCTGTTTCCGTTTCGACATCGGTAGTTTCCGCCGCAATTTTTGGTTGTGACGTAGATTTATCCCTACTGTGCCAGGCAGTAGTGCAGAATTACACTGCTCATAACACATCCGTTTTTAAATGAAAAAAAATAACATTAAACCACAAGTGCAAGAAACACGATAAAGGCACACTTATAAAAATAACATGCTATCAGTTGTAAATAAAATAATGTGATTACTTCTCGATTTTTATAAGTAAATTCAAACTTTTTGCCGGGAGAACGGGTTGTAATTTTACCTTAATAAATATTCCAATTTCTTCCATGTTATGGTTCTAAATAAAACTCCTCCACGTTTTTACATGCTTCGTAACACTTCCTCACTTAATGTTTACGTCATAAACAAGTTCTTTTTCATTTAAGTGTAGTAAAATTGAAGTGAATTTATGTGATCTAATGTGTTAACATTTGTTTCACATGAATGGAAATTCACAGTACAGTGTATAATCACGTTGGGATATTGTTTGAAAAATAATAATATGGCATGTCCATCAAGTAGAAATTTGTGACTGCTTATAAATTATTATCCAATGAAATGTCAAAGACCCATACATCACGCCTTATACTGTGGGATTTATGCAAATTAACCTGCCCGAATGGGACCCTTGTATATTCTGCATAGCTGTCAAAACAAAGCAATTAACTTTTTTATGACCCAATCAATGAAAAAGTTGAGACAAATAGCAAAGTTTTATGGCAACTGATCTTACAAATTGATTGTATTACTTTTGATCAGTCACACTTGTGAAAACATTATGTAATAGCTTGTTCCAATTAACATGTCTGAATGATTTTTAGTTAAGAAGCTTCCATGCAGATACATATTTTAATTAGATAATTAAATCTTATGCATCTATTTATGATATAATAAAAATCATTCGACTTCTAAATGTGAACAAATAATTAAAAAAACAAAAACAAAAAATAATGTGTGTGTTATGATTTTGACACAGCTTTTAGGGCTTCTTCATATTATTTGTTCTTTGATCATTATTGTTTCGTTTTCAAAAAATACAGAATGAATAAGCCAAAGAAAAAAGAAAAAAAATGCATTTATAATGAAAAAAATCCTAGATCTAGTCAAAGATTACTTACACGTACCTCAGGCAAAATATACCACAGACAAAAATGCAACACATCACTGTAAGGAGAATGTTTTTTTATGGAAAAAATCTCTCGACTGTAGTTAGTTAATCAAGTCTTCCAACAAACTGCATCGGATAAAAAAAAGCATCTTTTTGGATCAGTTATTTGAAAAGTATCTCTTAGTCTAGATATTTTCACTGATGTATTTTTTAATTTTATAACCCTGATTAAACTAGCCTCTGTATAATATTGCTCATTGGCTTCGTAATTCCATCAAATTTTCAAATTATTTATTTAAAAAATCTTCAATGTATATACATGAAGTTAGCTTAACTCGTTCAATTTTGTTTTTTTACTATATTCAGTCTACATTTTCACTTTCCATCATAATTTTAAAGTTTTTGTTAACAATCCAGGCAGCTGTGTAAAGTGGCAAGAAATAAATGTGCGTCACTTCCGGTTTCTCTCGTGACAGGTGCGCGCAACCAAGTGCGTAAAATATGGATTTTAATTTGCTATAAAAACATCTTTAAGATGAAAATTACCTGCGGAATTTTGTAAAACAGTCATAGTTAGATATATATTTTTCGCTCATATGAAAATTTCGAGGTCAAAAATTCGTGTCACATGACCTTTAAGCAATCATTAAATATTCCTAGTTGTACATGCATATTTTTATATCGGTCAAATGTTTAACAGTCAACAGACTTAAATACGTGACACAGTAACGGCCACATGTAGCATGTCAGAACGATAACAATACTTGTTCAAATATCGGCCAAATTTTACATGTCAGACAGACGTCAATACATGTTACTTGTTCAATAACGGTCATATGTTGCATGTTAAACAATCATAAATGCTTTTACAAATATAGTCCTATGTCGAATGTTAAACAGAAATCAATACATTTAACAATAACAGTCATGTTGCATCATAGACATATATAAATGCTTGTTAAAATAATGGTACTATATTGCATGTTAGACAAGTATCAGTACATGTTACAATAATGGTCATATGTTGCATGCTAGACATACATCAGTACAGGCTACAATAATGGGCATATGTTGCATGTTAGACATACATCAGTACATGCTACAATAATGGTCATATGTTGCATGTTAGACATACATCAGTACATGTTACAATAATGGTCATGTGTTGCATGTTAGACATACAACAATACATGTTACAATTATGGTCATATGTTGCATGTTAGACATACATCAGTACATGTTATAATAATGCTCATATGTTGCATGTTAGACATACATCAGTACATGTTACAATAATGGTCATATGTTGCATGTTAGACATACAACAATACATGTAACAATTATGGTCATATGTTGCATGCTAGACATACATCAGTACATGTTACAATAATGGTCATATGTTGCATGTTAGACATACATCAGTACATGTTACAATAATGCTCATATGTTGCATGTTAGACATACATCAGTACATACTACAATAATAATCATATGTTGCATATTAGACAAACATCAGTACATGCTACAATAATGGTGATATGTTGAATGTTAGACATACATCAGTACATGTTACAATTATGGTCATATGTTGCATGCTAGACATACATCAGTCCATGTTACAATTATAGTCATATGTTGCATGCTAGACATACATCAGTACATGTTACAATAATAGTCATATGTTGCATGTTAGACAGATATAAATGCATGTTAAAATAAGGTGGTATGTTGAATGTAAGGGAAATATCAATACATGTTAGAATAACAGTGAAATGTTGCAAGTTAGACAAAATGCATGTCACAATAAAAGTTCGTGTTGCATGTACGACTGACATCAATTCATGTCAAAAAAACAATTATATGTTGCATGTACGACATACATCAATACATGTCAAAATAACAATCATATGTTGCATGTTAGACAGACATCTATACATGTCAAAATAACAGGCATATGTTGCATGTAAGACAGACATCAATACATGTCAAAATAACAGTTAATGTTGCATATAAGACAGACATCAACACATGTCAAAATAACACTCATATGTTGCATATAAGACAGACATCAGTGCATGTCAAAATAACAATCATATGTTGCATGTTAGACAAACATAATGCATGTCAAAATAACAGTCATGTGTTGCATGTTAGACAGACATCAGTGCATGTCAAAATAACAATTATATGTTGCATGTGAGACAGACATTTTTGCATGTCAAAATAACAGTCATCTGTTGCATGTATGACAGGCATCAATACATATCAAAATAACAATCATATTTTGCATGTTAGACAGACATCAATGCATGTCAAAATAACAATCATATGTTGCATGTCATACAGATATAAATGCATGTCAAAATAACAGTCATATGTTGCATGTTAGACAGACATTAATGCATGTCAAAATCACAGTCATATGTTGCATGTTAGACAGACATTAATGCATGTCAAAATCACAGTCATATGTTGCATGTTAGACAGGCATCAATGCATGTCAAAATAACAGTCATATGTTGCTTGTTAGACAGACATTAATGCATGTCAAAATCACAGTCATATGTTGCATGTTAGACAGGCATCAATGCATGTCAAAATAACAGTCATATGTTGCTTGTTAGACAGACATTAATGCATGTCAAAATCACAGTCATATGTTGCATGTTAAACAGGCATCAATGCATGTTTAAATAACAGTCATATGCTGCATGTTAGACAGACATCAATGCATGTCAAAATAACAGTCATATGTTGCATGTTAGACAGATATTGATGTATGTTAAAATGACAGTCATATGTTGCATGTCAGACTGAGATCAATGCATTTTAAAATTACAGTCATATGTTACATGTTAGACAGACATCAATGCATGTAAAAACAACGGGCACATGTTTTAAATAAGACAGACATCAATGCATGTTACAATTACGGGCACATGTTTAATGTAAGTTATCAATGCATTTCACAATAACAGTCTTTTTTATTTGCATGTTAGGCAGACATCGAAGCATGTTACAATAATGGTCATATGTTGCATGTTAGACTGTTATCAATGCATGTTATAATAACAGTGATATGTTACATGTTAGACAGAGATCAATGTATGTTAAAATAACAGTGATATGTTACATGTTAGACAGAGATCAATGTATGTTAAAATATCAGTGATATGTTACATGTTAGACAGAGATCAATGCATGTTAAAATAACAGTGATATGTTACATGTTAGACAGAGATCAATGCATGTTAAAATAACAGTGATATGTTACATGTTAGACAGAGATCAATGCATGTTAAAATAACAGTGATATGTAAAATGTTAGACAGAGATCAATGCATGTTATAATAACGGTGATATGTTACATGTTAGACAGAGATCAATGCATGTTAAAAAAAACAGTGATATGTTACATGTTAAGAGATCAATGCATGTTAAAATAACAGTGATATGTTACATGTTAGACAGAGATCAATGCATGTTAAAATAACGGTCACATGTTTTATGTTAGACAGACATCAATGCATGCTACAATAATGATCATATGTTTCATGGAAATATATAATGACGTGAACAGATACCTCTTCTTTGGAGTTCTTAATTCATATTGCTTTTATACTGGTAAAGAACGTATATCATTTGAGAAACGTTATTATAATTAGTTCGGAAAATCGACTGCTTTATCTGAAACAGAGGGTCCTTTTAAACTCACTGAAATTGTTTCAAAATTATTGTCAAACACACCAGTTACCTTTTTTGTATTGATTTTAAATTTTACGTTTTTAAAGGGGCTGTGCTCCAGATGACAAAAAAGAAAGTTTTCTTGTATTATAAATTTCTTGTAATATTTATGACTAAAGCTTAAAAATAACTTACTCACAAAAAATAAGTCAAATAATTACATAATAAATCATTTTTGTCCCTTTTAAAGTGCTATACCGTAACGCGACGGTATAACTATATCGTATAAGATTTACAGTAAATATCTGTAATATCACATGCGGCGATGGTGGTGACAATAAAAGCGTTGGAAAAATTTTGTTAACATGAGGGTCTAGAGTTCAAATCAGGCTGGGGCGAAAATATTTTTTTTATTCTATTTTGACTTTTATAATTAGTTTTGAATTAAAATATTATGTTGTTATAATCTCACGGCATCTAAAAATATAATTTATGAAAAAAATTTTTTTATGTCAAAGCTGGAGTACAGCCTCTTTAAAAGATAAACATGAGTTTAAATGTACGACACCTTTTATCTATATTATAACGAATCGTTGTCATTTTATCCTTAAGAAAATTAGGTTTAAGCTTCGGATGCCATATCGGCGATCTGTTATTTTCATATCTCAGTAACTAATGCTGAAACGGTATGATTGAGAATAAGTATAACAGAAATTGAATTTCTTAAATCTTCTGTTCATAAGTATTTAGCGTTACATACGTAACGCTTGTTTTTAATGCTTGGAAGTGTTGGGTACAAATAAATAAGACTTTAATTTGTTGTAAGCACTTGTATGTGCTGTCTGTTCGTGATCTCTATCTGTCTGAGTTTATTTATATTCAATACCGGTTTTGCCATATTTCCTACGCCCCCTGCAGAGTTTAGTGATTTCAGGTTGTTGGGGATGGTGCAAGAGACACCCCTGTTCCTTTTCCATGCTCAGCGTGTAGCACTGATACACTGACCTCGTTCTAAAGTCTCATCCATCCAAAAGATAATTTGTAATGTTAGTGGAGGAAAGTGTGTGTGTGTGTGGGGGGGGGGGGGGATGGGGTCGAACTCGCGATCCCTGGATTACCAGTCAGGCGCGTTACCACTGGACTACTGATTCGCCCAAGTTCGTGAAGTCAGCCGACGAGTTTTTAGACGGTGAGCTCGTCTATTCTTCAAACTTTCGGGCGTTTCAATAACACTAAATCTCATTTTTGCGACAGTTTAATTGACATCTTGTTAAATTTGCCTGGTTAAACTGGTGCTTCTCGGTTGAATATATATTTTTGAAATTGTAATCAACAGTTTGTTGAATTTGTTGAAACGGTCACTGTTGTCCCTGTTTTTTGTTGTTGTTATTTTGTTGTTGCTGTTGTTGTTGTTCTTTTTTTTTTGCAATAGGTGAGTGTAAAGCTGTTGGCTTCATTCATCTATAACAACATTTTAGACTTTGATTTCCCTCAGTCTGCTTTGTCTACCTCAAATATATGAAGCCAAAGAACAGAGGGTTCGGCTTTGGTATGATATGATATGCATTCACATTAATACTGGGATTAGACCATTTTCTAAACCATATAAGTATTTTAATGAAGTCAAAGTCATACAGATAACAGTGCAATTTGGACCCTGTACTAAATAATTAAAAGAATCGAAACAAAATTCATGAATCTTTGTTTTGGATAAAATATATTTTGTTTTGTTTCTGACTCTGCTGCTGTTACTTTGCCATGTAATATTTGTAAACAGTAACAGTCACATATTATTTCCGTGTTACTTGTCAAAGTTTTATTTCGGCAGTCCGTCATTTCATAGCAGTTTAGGACCATCTGAGCTTGTGCCATGTATAATACGAAAACCGTTGCCGCTACTTTTCAAAATGTACAGTATAATAATTGTTAAACAGTTGCAATAACTTATTTTGCAGGCAACGCACCTGATCACCCTAGTGTCTCTAAATAACCTGGATTTCCCTGATTGAACAAAATTCACAAAAAGGACACGATCACAAGAAATTAGATTGAGAAGAACTGATCTGATATCCTAACAACCAACATTATTATTATAAATCTAAACTTATTCATATCTTTGGAAATAAAAACTTTGTGTCAATAAATTGTATTTAGTTATTAAAAAACAGAAATATAATTCAAGACATGCATATTCTTTTACTATTATTAAAACAACTTTTTAATATGAACGCCAATTTTAATAAATACCTATTAATAGGGGAGACCGCGGTTGAATAAGCCACTTTTCTACCTCCTCGACTAGTCATCTTTTATAGCAGATTGAACAGCTCGAGAGCCGTTATGTATATGTAATTTTAATTTCTCAACATTGTAAGATTGATATAAAGTGATTGAGTTAAAGATGCCTAGAAAATTGGCTCAACCTGCCCCAAACAATGGTTGGTTGATCCAGTCCGAGGGAAGATTTCTTCACAACTTAATAATTGTATGCAGGAAAAAATTCAAAGCTTAACAGCATTTTCCTATATACTCTATTTTCTAATTTTGAAGAACAAAATGTATTTTCAAGTACTATTGAGCTAAACCATTTTTAATTTGATGTTTGGCCTTATTACCACCTTCTGGGTACCCAATTAATTGCACGAGCAAAGACTGCATACATTTAAATAAATAAAAAAATGTACAAAAAATACTTACATCAAAAGAAATATTCACTTACTATCATGCTTCAGCGTTATATGAACTCACTGCCCTGATCATCGGAATAACAAATCCAAAGATGTTAAGTCAGTTTATAATGTTAACGTAACCTCAGTAATTTTTATGTTAAAGACATTTGAGTTTATCAGTCCTTTATCTATGCAAATTGTTTCTGTACTAAAGATCTGAACGTTAAATCATCAATGTTTCCCCGTAAATCTAGATCAGTAAATATGAATTTAGTCATAAAAAACGATTATTAAAATCAGCACAGACTCTATCAAACTTCAATAGGGTGTTTGTGCTTGATACGGCAGTTTTTTATTCGATTGTTTTAATCAAAAACTCGTTTCTCAATTGTAGTAAAATAATTATAAGACGCATGTAGATACGTATCAAAAAGACGCAGTGCTTTGGAAAATAGAATTCCTAGTCCCGGGTAATGAGTAAATTAAAATCCAACGCCTTTATCAAAATAATTGTTTCCCTAACGCATTTGTCAGAAGCTGAACTTTTACAAATCTGTGTAGTTGTGTAAAACATACACTACATTGTATTTTTTGATTGTTCAAAATATTACAGGACCATCCGCGTCAGAAGGTTTCATTCATAACTTCTAATTACTTAAATATCTCCGAACAGTTTCATTTCCTTACTGAACAGACACAGATTACAAAGAACACCAAGGGAGTTTCAACATTACTGTCCATCTGGTTTTAAGCATTGGGGAAATAAGAAACAGATATATTTTTATGACAATATCTATAAAATTTAACATTTTACCATATATTTTCCGGCAACGTGTGGTTTGGTCTTTATTACTTGTTCCAAGTTTTTTTTTTTCGTTTATGTTGCTTACTAGCGTGTTGATACTGCCAAAAATACTCTAATATATTAGAACATAATACATCTCTTTTTAATTAATCAACCATATAAATAGTAGAAAACGTCTTCAATACTGAACAGACTTCTAATCAATAAATCTTTTTCTTAGGTAATTTGATGTAGGATCAAGGAAGTTGTGAAGTGCATGAAATACCGTCAGTGTCAGGGCTTATCTGCACGTGTACATCAACTGATAAACGAAGTTGCTATGGTGAGTATTCAAAACTGGTTGAGTGCAATAGATATTACACGAATACTTCAAACATTCAACAATTGTATCGTAGTCAAAACATCTTTCTAGCAGTTATTAAACTTGAACCACGATATATACTACTCTTAATTTGCTATGCACCAAGGAAAGTATTCTTCTTAATCAAAGTTTTAATTATGTCTCCCCCCTTATGTAGGGGAGGGGGGGGGGCATACTGTTTTTGTGTTTCCCGTCTGTATGTCTGTCTTCTTCTGCACAACCGCTGGTTGGATTTCAATTGATGTAGTGATTTATTGGAACCAAGCCTAGCTGAGGATGTCGTCGGCATTGTGCAGCTCGGTGATTTTCAGCGAAGATATAGGCCTTGATTTGTCCAATTGTGAACACATGGGCATATCTTCATAACTGTTCGTCCGATGTTGGCGAAACTTCACAGGAATGATCGTTGGCAAGAGTAGTTACGCGTATTATTGATGTGTTCCGGTCGGCAGATTTTTAGGGGTGTTGTGCCTTAATTTGTCCAATTTGAATACATTAAGGCAAATCTCCATAATCGCTGATCAGACTTTGAGGAAACTTCACAGGAATGATTTGCAAGCGAGGATAGTTATGCATATTTTGATCGTGTTCTTGAAAGATAATTTTAAGCGAAGTTAAAGCCTTTGACTTGTCCAAATTTGAATTCAGTTGGGCATATCTCCATAACTGCCGGTTAGATTTTGACGAAACTTCACACTGACGAAACTTCACACTGATCATTAGAAAGTGTACCTACGCATATTATTGGCTTATAATGGTCGGATGATCTTTAGCAGAGTTGCAGCACTCTTCACTTATAACCGTTTGGATTCTGATGAAACTTCACAGCGGCGATCGTGATAAAGTGTAGTTATGCAAATTAGCAGCGTGTTCCTGTCGGATGATTTTTATATGTTTCATGGTGAATGACATTAGTGTGGTTTTGGGGGAGTTGGGGGGAGGGAAGGGATTGGGGCGGAAACACATGTTTTTTTTTTCTTCTCCAGTTGCATTATTGTTTTTAACTGCATTGTTCATTTTAAATACTAAGATATTTCACGATTTTCGTGTTTGGTTTGGTTTAAGTTGATATTAGCACTAGATAATGATTTGAGTGGAATACTGATATTTTCGGGAAATCGTTT
Organism: Cyclina sinensis; assembly: GCA_012932295.1. NCBI lineage: Eukaryota > Metazoa > Mollusca > Bivalvia > Venerida > Veneridae > Cyclina > Cyclina sinensis. The sequence goes on along the minus strand of JAAONU010000012.1, from coordinate 8,335,078 downwards.
ATGCAGTTCGCTAGCAAATGTTCAGAACGCAGAACAAAATTTCGGAAATTAAACCTTTTCTGTTATAAAGAGAATCTAGCAGCGTGTTGTCATACCCCAAATCGTGTTTCTGGTGGAGCGTTGTGTTATACTGTTCCAATCTTAGAGTAAAATAGAGCAAAGCTTTTTGATAGTATTCGGCTGGAGTTTACGTGTTGATATCCTTTCTAACTCATCCAAGAAATGCTTAGTTGCATTAAGGTCCGGAGACTTCTGCGGCCATGCCAAACTCCAGTGGCTTCACGAACCTGGCAATGGGTAACATGCCACACTCCAATGTCTTCACAAGCCTGGCGATTGGTAACATGCAACACTCCAGTGGCTTCGCAAACCTGGCAATGGGTAACATGCAACACTCCAATAGCTTCACAAACCTGGCTATGGGTAACATGCAACACTCCAATGGCTTCACAAGCCTGGCGATGGGTAACATGCAACACTTCAGTGGCTTCGCGAACTTGGAGATAGGTTACATGCCACACTATAATGGCTTCACAAAATTGGCGATGGGTAATCCTTGCTTCACTTAAGCAATATTTCGCCACATATCGGCTTCAAACAGATCCGACACATATCGGCTTCAGATAAATCCGCCACGTACCGGCTTCAAGCAGATCCGCCACATATCGGCTTCAGATAGATTTGCCACATATCGGCTTCAAACAGATCCGCCACATATCGTCTTCAAACAAATTCGCCACATATCGGCTTCAGATAGATCCGTCACTATCGTCTTCAAACAGATCCGCCAAATATCGTCTTCAAACAGATGCCTTTTAAAGATTCTATTCGCAATATTCAACCATAAACAACGACGTTTTGTGCTGAGAGTAAAATTGTATGTCCTATATCATGTGCATGTACTCCCAAAATAATAAATATCATGGGTTTTCCATATTTACCATGCAAAGTCTACCTGTCGAAGCGGCCTATGTAAACCCTGGAAATAATCTAAATACGCTCTGAAAAAATACTTACAAAATCATCACATGATTTTTGCACATACACTCTGACATAATACCTACAAAAAACACGTTTGTCTTACATACACATTGCATAATGACGTGTTACATTTTTTGGTGCTTAGCAAATTTTTATTAATGTTTCTCCTTTGCTTGGAAATGTGAAAACTTTAAGTTGTCTATAGATACATAGGTAAGACAAACGTTCAACTTGCCTGCATGTTGTGCTAACACCTTATGGAACCTGTCAATCCATGTTCTTACACTATAAACATACTTGTCGTTTGTTACTTTCCTGACGTTTTTTTTCTATCCAAAAGACACATGCATCTATATGAAACCGCCGTATGTGCAACTTTGGTTCTGCTTCTTTTTTTCTATTGAGCATGTTTCAATATACACGTGTTTCAATATACACGTGTTTCAGTATACACATGTTTCAATATACACATGTTTCAATATACACATGTTTCAATATACACAGGTTATCTGAAGAACACTGGTGAACACCAACGTAATCCTACATTGATCATTTATCTGTTCCGTGTCAAAGCATTGATGTGTTCTGATCTGGGTTAAGCTTACTGATAAGAAAGTTGACAAAGTGGCTTCAAGAGCAAACAAATTGTAATACGTCTGGTGCGACTAGATACACAGATAATCATTACACTGTTGGCAACAGGTCCTGAAAGTCGGTAAATAGAGGTTAACCGTGCCTTATTTAGGTGCATATGTACTTTGTCTTACAGCTTAAAATGTTCTTCAAAAATATATGGAAATCTCTCGCTGAAGTTGAAATTTGATATAAAAAAAACACGTCTATAATATTTACAGAAAACCGGAGAAAAAGAACTGAATACTTTATTTTTATCAATTCATTTGATTTGAAACCCTAAAGATAGTAAAAAATCAATCTGGATGGATTACATGAGCTAAAGGCACAGTAAATTTGCAAATATCTATACCATTAAAAGAACAGGTTCGCCGTTTTGTCGGAGAGAACCTATGTTTCAACCGTGCATGCTCAAGGTCACGGTCACCAGTTGTGTTCAAACGTTTAGGCCATGCATTTCGTGTCTGCCCCAAAACATTTAAATACATAGAAGCAATTTCATGAAATTTTGGTCGTGCTAATCTGACGAATGCACTCTCCCATACACACACCTTTTCCTGTCATGGATTGTACTAACACTTTAATTAATGGTGAACCCAGTGTATAATATTTTTCATACATATATAAACAAATTTTTCGCTTCACATTTTTATTTACACCATCAATAACTTTTTCAGCATTTGCTAATGCACAGAGGCATATTGCTTTCCTTCAGACTGCCTTGTGAAATATGTCTTTTAAGAGGGTGTCACAAAATGTTTGAAAAGTCACCAAAGTGGCATAACAATTAGTCTGTGAATCACGAAATATTAAATACATTATCTACATGTTATATAAGTCCTTGGTACTTCACTAAAGTTATTAACATGGTCAAGTCTGTTGTTGAAGTATAATACAACTGGACTTTTAGGAAACTTTTCCGTGAAGAAGCCTTTGAACATGTTGCGGCGGTTCATTTTTTTAATTAACCAGCCTTTTAGAACATTCCGGTATTGAAAACATTATAAAATGTAGTAGATAAGTCAGTTTACAGATAAATAAGATCATGTCCTTCTCTCGCTACAGGCATGCCTTTCTAATGCAAATAGGTAGATTCTCTTAGCCAGCGCTTTCGCGGGTCCCCATCTAGTGCTTTAAAATGAATGGTAAGCGACACTGCTGATCAAAACCAATGGGATAGAAAATAATAGTATCTAGAAAATGAAGCAAACCAGACCGAATGCACCAAGGTTGTAGCACTGAGTTTGAATTAAGCTCCGTGCTTTTTATGGAATGAAGAAAGAAATGGATTATTGTCACCGGGACTAAGAAAGCCTTATATTTTGGAATGACAGGTGCTCCTTTGACCAATGAAATTACATTTATTTACAGATCATATCATGAATATTGCACTGAATAGTTTTCTTTGTTTTCTTTGTTATTATCTTTTATAATTTTAATGTTCCTGACACGCGCCTGCCTAGTATCTTCAGTATTGACTTTTGGCAGTAATAACTTGAAGTTATATGTCTTTTATCTTTTTACTGTATCAATTGATGGTTAACCTACACATTTTGTAGTTTTAAATGATGTACGAAAGAGAAACCAAAAGTTTTGCTCCACATTACATGGCCTGCTTTTCTCAATAACCTTCGCCGTTTTTAAAGTTTATTTGCATACAACATAGTTGTTATTGTTGTTGCTATGTGTTACACTCATTAAAATAATCCGTTTTTATGCTCCTCAAAGGGAGAGTATATAGTATTCGCCTTGTCCGTCCGTCTGTCTGTCCGGTTTTATTAGGAGTATATTTCAACAAGAGGGCCAAGATGGTCCTTAACCGCTCACCTGCGTCCCATTGCTAAGGGGCCATAACTCTGGAACCAATGATGGGATGGGTTTAGTTTAGGAAACTAGACCCATATATTCGAACTCGTCCAAGAATTCATCAATAAAAATATTCTGAGAAGTTTTCATGCCATTTGGACAGAATACTGGCCTCTAGAGGGCTTAAACGTTTAATCTTTGTTTAACCAAATGAACTATTTTAACCACAGATGGCATGCACTGTATATTCAAACTTGACATAGATCTCATCATAACAAACATTCTGAAACATTTCAGTACATTTGGAAAGGAAATGTAGCCTTTAGAACAGAACAGAACAGAACAAAAACTTTATTTCACTCAAAATGTTATACATGTTAACACTTATGAGTATAACAATTCATAGACTAAACATAGAGCTGATACTTCAAACGTGACATGAATTATACAACACCATATTCCTTATTTGAAAAAAAAAATACCAGAAAAAAAGAAGAAAACACAAAAGAAGGCACACTATCGATTTAGTTTTAGTCATACATAGATTCTGGATTCTGGGGGGGGGGGGGGGGTGCGATGAGAGGGAGGGGGTCAATGCCGAGTTTTAATCGAGTTTGCAGATATAGTAAGCCTTATGTTTTTTTCTTTCTTTTTTTCCGGGCTAAACAAACTTATTTTCTATGTCACCATTTCTATCTGGCAGACAATATAAAATAAGAGCGGAGGCGGTAAGATTTCACAATTCACTGAGTATCACGTGCAGATTAAAAAATAATCTAGGTCAGTGTGTCTTAGAAGGAAAAAGGTGTAACCAAAACAGGTGTATGTCAACTAGTTGCAAACGAACAACATAAAAGAAAAATAAATGTGGTTACCTGATGTTGTTAAGCAATAATTAAACAAATTTGCTTAGTCTTTGTAAGTGTTTCATATTGGTACTGCATAAAAACTCTTTAAACTTAAATTTATTTGGTCTTGTATAATAATATTTTTTATATATATATTTTTCAGGCATTATCAACAAAAGGATATTTCAATAAATAATGTAGTTCATCACCAACTTCATTTAAATTACATTTTAAACATTTTCCGAGTGTTAACAAGGTTAACAAGGACCCCATATAACCCATATTCGGACATGACCTAAGTATTACAACACAAACTTTCTGACAAGTTTTCATGACATTTGAAAAGAAAAAGTAGCATCTAGAATGTTAAAAAGATTTTCTATGTTTTGACCCTGTGACCTAGTTCTGACCCAAAATGACCCATGTTCGACCCAAACCTAGAGAACATCTAGACAAATATTCTGTCAAGTTCATACTATTTAACAAAAAAGAAACACCTCTAGTGTGTTAACAACGTAAATCTGTGTTTTGACGCGATGAACTAGTTTTTTATCCAAGATGACTCGTATTCAAACATGACATAAATATCACCAAGTCTAACATTCTGACAATTTTTCATCGCATTTGAACAAAACATGTATCCCCTTGAGTGTTTACAAGGCTTTTCTATGTTTGAACCTGTGACGTAGTTTTTGACCCGTGTTGACCTGTATTCAAGACTGACATATATATGATTAAGACAATTATTCTGACAGTTTTTCATAGCATTTGAACAAAACATGTGGCCTCTAGAGTATTTACAATGTTTTCAATTAATTTGGTATTTTGACCTAGTTTTCAGTCTGTCCTGATGCATATTTGAAATCGTCCAAGGTCTTATTATGACAATAATTCTGAAGAGGTTTCATAATAAAAAAGTTAATAATACAACCTCTACAGTGTTACCAAACCAATTGTGGACCAAGGATACCGGCACCGGGCATTCAACGATCCTAAAAGCTCACTCTGAGCTGTGCTCAGATGAATTCAAAAGCAATAAAAATGAAAATCATTCTTGGCTGTGCGGGTGTGTAGGGGAGGTTAACGTACTGGGTTGGGGTCCCATGCAGAAGGAGGGGTAGTACCACATTCCTGTGCACGTTAATAATTAAGTTCCATGCTTAGTGTGTTCGCATAAAAAGTTTTTTATGCTCCCCGAAGGGCGAGCATATAGTTGCCGCTTTGTCCGTCCGTCCCGTCCGTCCCTCATAATTTTGTTCGGAGCATAAAACAAAAGCTATGAGAGATATCAAGACCAAACTTCATAGGTAGTTAGATCTTATTAAGGAGCAGTGCAGTGCACAAAACCATAACTCTTGCTTTGTTAGTTTTTGAGTAATGGTCCTTTGAAATTTCTCATACTTATTTTTTGTCTGGGGCATATCTCACAAAGTATAAGAGGTATTAACTTGAAACTTTATAAGTAGATAGATCTCATTGATATCTATTATTTTTTGAGTTATTGCCTTTGAAATTTCTTAAACTTATTTTTTTGCCGGGCATATCTCACAAGATCTCTATGAGGAGAAGTGCAGCGTACAAGAACCGTAACTCTATTTTGCATAATTTAGGAGTTATTGCCCTTTGTTATTTTTCATACTTTAAAAAAATACATATTAAACTATAGCCATTTTGGAATTGGCATTTATTCGGGGAGCATCCATCGGTTCTACAGATTTGTTTCCTATATAATTCTATGCGACACCAAGTGACCCCTGGGGTGGGGCTAATTTTGACCGCTGGGACATAATATGAGCAATCTTGGTAGAAGTGTCATAGAGGATGTTTCGCAAATTACAAATCTCTGTGTCACACGGTTTTAGAAAAGATTTTTTAAAAAGTTTTTCATGTATAACTATATATAAGCTCCGTACCGGGAAAATATTAACCTATGGGTTATGATTTGAACCAACTTGGTATTAGTTTACTAGACAATGCTACACACCAAATATTCAAACTCTAAACCTAATGGTTTACGAGTAATCAGCTACAACTTTTGCACAAATCCGACGACGACGCCGAATCGCCGACTCATTGAATACATCAGCTTAACTTTTTTCATAGAAAACAGACAAGCTAAAAACGTTTTCACTAGAATGTCTACAAGGTAAATTGTTGAAGATGCACAACACATAAGGGGTGACAGACCACTGACAAAAGGATAGTCCCAAAAGCTCACCCTGACCATCCTGTGCCAAAGTGAGCACAAAAAAACATGTCTTGAAAGCATTAAAGAAATGAGTAACTTTAGTATTGTGGAAAGATTCACAAATAGCAGAAATAGTTATTTTCAGGCATGGTTTAACATCTGCTGAAATAATAATTTTCACTGCTCTGAGTGAAACTGAAAATCATTTATCCTCGATTACATAAGAACTTTACATACCAAAATTATTTCATTTACATTAAATAAATAAATAATAAACAAGAGGGTCATGATGGCCCTAAATCGCTCACCTGAGTATTTTGGCTGTAGGTTTGCAGTTAAGCAGTATTTCATGTTTTAAATGAAGGTATGAGGTACAGTATATAAACCTATTTTTAGCCTCGGTGACATTTAACCTTATCTTATAATTCAAAAAAGCTTGATAAAGCTTGTTTCATACCAAATCTTAGTTCTCAGGGCCTTGTGGTTTCAGACAAGAAGATTTTTAAAGTTTTACCATAAAACCCTTTGAAAAAACCATTGGCCCCTGCGTAGGGGCCAAATTTAACCCCAGAGGCATAATTTGAACAAACTTGGTAGAGGTCCAAACGACAATGCTACATACCAAATCTTAAGGCTCAGGGCCTTGTGTTTTCAGACAAGAAGATTTTCAAGGTTTTCCCTATGTAAAATAAGTTTCACTATAAAAGCCTATGTAAAATCAATTGACCCCCGGGGCAGGGCCAAATTTGACCCCAGGTGTATAATTTGAACAAAGTTGGTAGAGGCTCACAAGATAATGCTACATACCAAATCTTAAGGCCCAGATCCATGTGGTTTCAGACAAGAAGATTTTCAAGGTTTTCCCTATGTAAAATAAGTTGACCGCCTGGGCGGGGCCAAATTTGATCCCAGGGGCATAATTTGAACAAACTTAGAGGTCCACAAGACAATGCTACCTACCAAATCTTAGATCTCGGGGCCTTGTGGTTTCAGACAAGAAGATTTTTTAAGTTTTACTATATAAGCCTACGTAAAATCCATTGACCCCCGGGTAGGGACCAAATTTGACCCCAGTGGCATAATTTGAATTAACTTGGTAGAGGTCTACACGACAATGCTACATACCAAATCTTAAGGCTCAGGGCCTAGTTGTTTCAGACAAGAAGATTGTTAAAGTTTCACAATGTTAAATAAGTTGACCCCTGGGGCGGGGCCAAATTTGATCACAGGGGCATAATTTGAACAAACTTGTTAGAGATTCACAAGACAGTGCTACATACCAAAATCGTTTCTATTTAACGTGGGTAGTCAACGAAAGTCCCCACCAGGTGTGGATGGAACAACTTTTTTCCAGAAGAGCCCACGGTGCGTGTATTTTACCTCCCCGATCCCCAGTCTAGGTCGATACTGCTGGAAACAGTACCCGGTTAGGTTACCACCCAGTCTTGGGAAATCAGTCGATAACTCAGTCGCTACCCGGAATCGAACCCGGGTCGCTAGCTTCGTAGCCCAACGCACAAACCACTCGGCCAACGAGTCACCTAATATAGAGGTCTACTAGACAATGCTACATACCAAATCTTAAGGCTTAGGGCCTTGTGGTTTCAGACAAAAGATTTTCAAAGTTTTTCCTTTAGTTTCCATAGCATCCAGAGTTCTTGATGGAATTGAATTCTTTGAACAACTTTGGTAGAGCGTTATGCAAGAAACATCCCAGGCAAGTTTCATCAAATTTGGCTAAGAGGTTTCAGAGGAGATGTCGTCTGAATGAAATTGTTGACGGACGACGGACAAAATCCGGTCACAATAGCTCACCATGAGCCAAAGGCTCAGGTGAGCTAAAAACACCCCAACATTGCCAGTATCGGTCTATTCATAATATATATATATATATATATATATATATATATATATATATATATATATATATATATATTGTATATAATTCTATAAAAAAACTATACCTGAAGCATAATAAATATTGAATCATGTTTTGTTATCCAGTTGTATTTTCCAGATCTATAAATCTTAAACCCTTATAAACCAGGTTCTCTTAATGATATGTATTTAACAAATATTTCAAACAGGAACTTTAAGGTAAAAAGAAAACATTTCATCTTCTTTATATTCTATTCTTTTGCTGTGTTATAGGCGTGAATACGAACAGGAAGTTTGTGCGTTACATGTAAAATTGGACAAAAGAAAGAGCATATTATAGTGTATCATGTCACTTTTCTGACAGGCATTTTCTAATGAATTCTGAGCGTTTGGAATAAGTAAAATTTATTACATCTTGGATGATAAATTTCAATAAGGGGCGAGGGGAATCTGACAATATGTTTTCAAATCTGACAAAAGCAGTTATAGCAGTTTCTCATTGTCGAAAGATATTTTTTCACTTCCTGCATTGTGTAATTAATATCTTCTTAACATAGAAACATAAAAACTGTAGTTGAAAAAAGGAAGAGAATAAAACAATAACACTCGGTAAAAATAAATTCTTATAATAACGAAGTATAACGTCGTGTACTATTATTTTTTTAATGAATATTTGCTATTGATGAAATCTTTATGGCGTATCTTTGTGTTTTTTAAACTAATCTGGACGTACATATACAGTAAAATAGGTGATAATTTGTTTTACTTGATTGTTTAATGTAGGGAACACATTATTACATGCTCTGCTCAAGATGGATATTAACACGGGCAGATTGTTTTGTTAAATGTGGGAGGTTAATTTCACGGCGCATGCAAATTAATCTCTGGATTTTAGTTAAAGATATCAGAAAACAGAGAAATTGAGTCGGAGAACAATATTCAAGGGGGCTGAATAATTAACATGAGGGCTATGATGGCCCTCTGAATACTTTGCCTTGGGGTGTACTGTTAAGCTAACATTAGAAACAACATTACAGTTTCTGAATTGAACATTTTTAAAGATATTATATTTCATACAAAAGCCCCCACCCCCTTGGGGCAGGGCCAATATGACACCAAGGACATTATTTGAACCTTACAATTCTATATAAAAATTTTCTAAGCTCTTGGCCATACCGTTTCAGATAAACAGATTTTCAAAGATTTTCCTACACAAATCAATGTAAAACAGGTGATACCCGGGCAGGGTCAATTTATCACCCTACTGAATTAATTACAACAATGTAGAGGTTAACTTATATATACTTCTTGACAAATATCTGAGGTCTAAAGCTAACAGTTTCTCACAAGAAGATTTTCAATGATTCAGTATTTTACACAAATGGGAACCCTAATGTCAGGGCCAATTTTGACCCCAGCGAGAAGATTTTAACAAACTTGATAGAGGTCTACTAGGTAGTGCAACATACAAATATCTAAGTTCTAAGGGACACAGTTTCAGACAGTTAGATTTTTCTTAATCTTGCCTATACATGTATAAGTCTTTGTAAAATACAGTGACTTAACGGGGAAGAGCCATTAATGAACCAGAGGGCATAATTTAGAAAATCTCTTCAGAGGATCTCTAGATGATGTTTTATGCAGAATATCTTAGGTCATAAGCTCACGGAATCTCACAAGAGGATTTTCAAAAATTCAATATTTTACAAAAAAAAACTACCCCCAGAGTGGAGCCAATTTTGACCCCATTTGAACAAACTTGGTAGAGGACCTATAGTTGATGCTCAATACAAAATATCTAAACTCTAGGCGAAGAAGATGTGTTAAGTCGTCCCTATATATAAGACTTTGTAAAATCAAGTTACCGCAGGGCAGGGCCAATTTTGACCCCAGGGATCAATTTGAACAAACTTGGAAGAGGACCTCTAGCTTGTGCTCAGTGCAAAATATCGAACCTCTAGGCCTTGTGGTTTCAGTAAATAAGATATTTTTTAATCTTCCCTATATCAGCCTATGTAAAATCATAGAACCCCTGGGGCAGGGCCATTAATGACCAAAGGGGCATTATTTGAGCAGTCTTAGTAGAGGACCTCCTAATAATGTTCCAAGCAACAAATCTTAGCGCATGGCTTTGTGGTTTCAGACAAGAAGATTTTTGAACAAACTTGGTAGAGGACCTCTAACTGATGCTCAATGCAAAACATCTATAAGATGTTTTAAGTCTACCTTATACAAGTCTATGTACAATCAAGCGACCCCCGGGGGTATGGCCAATTCTGACTCAAGGGGAGAAACAATTTAAGTCAAATTGTTGACGACGCACGATGCACACCGACGGACGCCGGACAATCAATCATATAGATCACAAAAGTTCAACATTTAGCACTTTAGCTCAGGTGAGCTGATGACCAATGAAAGGATTTTCATTTAAATTTATATAACGATAGACGGCATTGAGAGCAAGTGCAGTGCACAAAACCCATAACTCAACTTGTTTAGTTTATTATTATCTTCCCTTAGTACATTTTGATTTTCCGGGGCATAACTCTAAAATAATTAAAGGCATTTACCAGATATTGAACACACTGATAGACGGGAGTGACAAAAATGCAGTGTGCAAGAAATATAATCCTGACCATCCACATTTTTTAGTTATTTCCCTTTATAAATTTTGATTTTTTAGCCGTAAAGCATGTAGAGTGCAAAACTCGAAATTTATTGATATAAAAGATATTGATAGAGAGTGTAGTATATACATAGAGTGTTGAATAATTATTTCGGCCATGCCCTATTTTTCAGATACCTCCCTTATCTGTCTTAAGCATAACTGTAAAATTAATAAAAGGGATTGACACCACAAGGTACTCTCCCAAGATTTGAAATCACACCCTTGGGATCAAAATTGACTTCGCCCGTCCATTTTGTGTAGAATATAAAATCTTTGAAAATCCTGTGGTCAGAAACAAGATACTCTAGACCATAGGTTGAGGAGAAGTTTTCTGACTGGTTTTCACTTTTTAAAGATATTTAGCATGTAGCATTGTATAGCTTAACTCTGGAAAGATTGTTCGAATTATTTCCCTAAGGTCAAAATAAACACTGGCCCGGGGTCCATTGTTTTATATAATGTGTACAGGAAAAACTTTGGAAATCTTCCTGTCTGAAACTATATGATCTTGAGCTTATACATTTTGTATATGGCATTGTTTAGTTAATATCCATCAGATTTGTTCAAAGAGATGTCCCTAGGGTCAAAACTGACCCGGTCCTAGATGTCCTATGTATAACATAAATCTTTGAATATCTTCTTTTCATAAATCGTAGGCCGTAGAACTATAGATATTTGGTATGTATGCTTGACCTTTACAATATTTTTCAAATTATCTCCCTAGGGTTACGGGAGTGGGGAGTGGGATTCACATAATTTAAATAGTTTTATATTGAAAAACCAAAAACCCCCTTCATAATTTTAAGGAATCTTTATGTACACATATTTTGTTTGGCCCTTGGCCTTTAGGTGAACTTATCTTTTATATTGTTTTATTTCCATCCTTTTGCAGCTATAGTAAGAAAATCTGAACTATAGTTTTTACAGATTTGCCGATTTAAACTTTGACCTTAGCCGTCATTCACCTTGATCTACTGACATACTTTCTTGATTTTACAGTTACAGAATAGAAATTTGAATTATACTTATAAAATAGCATGCACATTTTCAACTTTGAATGTAGGCGACATTTACTTTGACCTACTGGCCTTTTCTTGTTTTTGCAGCTTCAGAATTGAAATTTGAGTAATATTTACCTAAGCTGACATTGACCTTGACATAATGACCTACTTTATTGATTTTGAAGTTGCATGATGGAGTTTTGAACTATACTTATAATTCTGCGTACAGATTCATAAATAGCTTTATATGTATTTTATCGCAGTATTTTACACAAAAATAATAAAAATACACCTATTTTGAATAAGTGCTATTATGGGGAACATCCATCGGTTCTTTGAATTTTCTTGTTGAAACTGTAGTTTCCTGTCGTTCCGGCGTTTTAATATACGGGTCTGGTTTTTTGACACTTAAACTCTTTAGAAAGCGTTTATATATTCAGAAAAAAGTCTATAATTAGCTTAACATTCATATACTCAATCACAACAATATCTGTGCAATATTATAAACTGGTAAAGCAAAAAATAAAAATAAAAATACCGAACGGATTATGATTTTTACTGAAATACTTTAAAAGACAACAAATATATAATACAATGCTGGTACAAAGCGGCCAAAATAGTATACGGCACTTGCAAAGAATAAATTGACAAGACGGAAAATGATCTGACATTAACTAACGTGGCATAATGATATAAGATATTGCAAGCTCCACTTTATCTAATAAGTAGTGTAATCTCAAGGAAGTAAATCATGCAACGTTTAACAAATTAAATACGGATTGTTATTATAATAGATACATGAATGAAATAGAACGATATACGTTAAGTCATTGTTTCCACGCAAATTACTTTAACACAATAAATAATCGTAACAGAAATGGGAGCGCTCAAATAGTCATTTAAAGACAGACTTGAGCAGTGACTTGTAAATTGATTACATGTTAAATGTCACGCGCAGATGCTGAACAGGTAAAACGTTACATAATTGGCTTTTTATAATGTTAGGTAAACCGTTAAAGATATCACTGTTCTTTTACAAAAAGAACAAAAGTCGCTGTTTACCATTATCAGACAAACTCAAGTTTGTGAATATGTTTGATTCTCTTTAGTTAATTTGATTAAATACTAGAAAATAAGTATAAAGGTAATAAATGCGAGGTAAATGTGAAAATCAAGAGGAACAGGATTGTCCTATATCGCTCACTTGAATACAAATGTCCTTTTAAAAAATGGTCATATGTTGCCTTTCTTGCAGAATTAGGCATTTTTAGATGGTCGACCTACTTTTTCTATTCATGTATTTTTTTAATCTTAGGACGGCATGACCAGGTTTAGTCATCAGGACAAATATTTTGACAGTTTAACGAAGACTGTAAATGTGACTTTAAAATGTCTGTTTAGATTTTTTTCCACTGATACGAGCTGATCACTTAGGTTCTAACCGAATGTCTATGTCTCAATGTTCAAAATGTTTTTCTTCTGATTTGAGCAGATTATCTTTTTACCAAATGTGAATCAGTTTCAATCTCTTCAAAGACCATCAGAACAAACATCATAGTAAGTGTTTTGAAAGCTGAATTAGAGATGTGGTCTTTAGTGTGTTCACAAGGTTTTTCTTTGTTTTCGCCTTGTGACAAATCTTTGGAAACAACACAAACTTCTGATAGATAACCAAAGCAATTATTTTGTGCGAGTTTTATGAGGTTTGGATAAAAAATCTAGACCCTTTAGAGTGTTCACAAGCTTAAACATTAACGACGGGCGACGGCTGACAAAGGCCGATCACAAAAGTCTTGACATTTTGTGCTCAGGTGGGCTATAAAAATCACACATTTTCACTGCAAAATACTTAGAATCGTTTTCTTAATATCTTGTAATTGTTCAGAATAAATTGTCTTACCTGTCAATAGATATTTGGACAATTGTTCATTATACTGACAGCATTTTTTCCTCATATGACTTCATAGATTTTAGTACTTAAGTTGGATCACGACAAGCTTAGTAAAAATGAGCTGATTAAAAAAAAACTAGATAAGGTGTGCAAGGGCACAGAGAAATAAAATAAAACATATAAAATACAATTTCAATGAGCATTCACATAAGCTAGAGCTACCGCTTGGTTTTATACTTGTTAAAAGGTCACTGATCAGCTGAACATCATATTGGTCTTTTATAGGTTCGTTCCGCTGTTTTTTGTATCTTTTTAATTGTTCTAATGACACAAATTTGACACCATAACAATACCCGTAATTCTGAGGGTCGTAGAATAAATCCCACTGATCTTCAGGGCCATTTTTGGTGAAATGGTCTTCTCCCCAGGCACGTTCTTTAGAAAATGAATTAAATTTAAACGTATGGGCCTGTATACTCATTCCATGATGATCACCAAGAATTGATTTATCCACGTCCTGGAGAAACAATAAATCAACATCTGTCCGTTTACGCAAACCAAAGAAGCCAAGCACTGTCCCTGAGTCAATCAAGACGTCATCTCTACCTAAGTACATTTCAGGGAGTGTTTTTATTGGCTGTTTGAGTGAACGGCCTGAAATCTCTTTAGCGATTAGTTTACAGTCTAGAGCATTTTTGGCATGATTCATGAATTGCACAGAACTCGGATTAAGAACCATTTCCGCTAAAATTAGATTTTCCTCCAGTGTATCTGGAATGTGGGCAGTTGATTTGTATATCTTATCATTGTAAAGTTTTCTTATCTCATCTTTACACTTGAGCAGCTCATTTGGTTCTTTACTGTAAACAAAAAGGAACGACACGTTGTAAGTCGGAAACTCGAATCTAGATAACATTTGTTTGATTTTCGTTTCAATCCACGACTGCTGTCCATACATATGAGTGATCAATTGCTGAGCACCGTTCTTAGTAATCTTTATTCTCTTTTCGTAAAGAATACCATTATCTACAGAGCACTTCTCTTTCACAATTTTTTGCATTGTCTCATCTTTTTTTGGATCGTTTGAAAATACTGAAACAATTGAGACAAACCTTTTTAGGTTTGAGAGTTGCATTTGTATTTTCATCCATTCAAACATAACTAGATCAGTTACATGCTCATGCAATCCAATTTCCTTGAAATGTTGATATCCCCAGTAAAAACGCCTTTCGTAATTATGGTGTTCAAACGTCGCTTCCTTCGATAAAACCACAGATGCAGCTAATCTATGAGCACCATTCATAAGGAAGCCAAACTTATCAACAGGGATCATTGACAAGCTAGAGTTAAACCCAAATTTACGTATTGTGTTAATTGTACTTTGAAAAGAGGAAATAAAGTCTGAACTTCCACGTTTTTCTTTGCATGGTCTCCCTGAATCGTACCACTCTTTCTTTATAACAGCACAGTATTCCTTGAACTGGTTCCAAACTCTTAAATGTTCAGTATATGCATCCTGAATTACTTTCGGTACTTTTGCTTTGAAAACGTAGAAGTATCCATATACCATTTTAACGATCAAGTCAAATCTATCCGACTGAAGGAACGTAGAGGGATTCTCGGAGATAGTATACATAGTGCCCTGTTCTTTTTCTGACGCCTGCACCGTAACTGAGTTGTGATGAGCGCCGTTGTTACTTTCATAAGGCTTAAGATATAAATTGAGGATTAACGTTGTATTTGTTTTACAGTTACCTTTTCCTGTGAAATCTAAATTAGTATATTTCTGTGATATGATATTCACAGGGTGTGTTATTTGTATTCTAGTTACACCTTGTTCGTGTGTGTATTGAAATAATTTGTTCACACCGCCTGTTGCGTACTGAGCGACACTTTTTGACACTACGTGATTCAGCCCACAAATAAACTGGTCCTGAGAATTTTTCTGTTTATTCCCAGGTAATACGATAGCAGGTTTGCGTGCTATTGATGACAAAATTGCAATGTTTTCAGACGGATCAAAGGCTAATTTAAGATATTCTTCTAACTGGTCCAGTTCAACTTTAACTGTATCCTCTACATGTAATAACCAATTGAATTTAAGTGTTTGATATGCCCATTTGTAACTTTCTGTCAATTTCTTCGAGAAATCTTCAAAATTGTCTCCGGTCGTGACTAGAATCAGATCCTTCTCGTTTAGAAGTTTTTTCGAAATACTGTTCTCCCATTTAACGTAATCTTTTAAGCGCATACTCGTCAGAGAATCATTATTTGGACTACATGTGTCAACAATGCGATTTTCTGGTGGGTATGGGCAAAATTTGTTACTGACGACGAAGAACACGTTGTTACGTCCAAACGCCCATGTTTTCCGAATAACTTCACGTCGATCAAAAGCATCTCTGTTACTTAGTACAAAGACAGCTAAAGAGTGTTCAGAGATGTGTAAAATGCGCTCATGCAGACTGATATTCTCAAAGCGGTAGGGATTAGCTAAAACAAACCACTTTACAGCTACAGCAAATAGTGAACATGCGACAACAAACGAAAGCAGTGTACCCAGTTTGGAAGTTAGTATTCTTCTTTGCAGAAATTTCATTTTCGGTTTGAGTCTCATTCTGTTTTGCTCGTCTGATTTCTTTTCCTTGTTTCTTTGGAACGTCAACAAAGTGGGATACTAAACGTGTTGGAACAGGCAGTGATAGCTATTGACTTTACCATTGCTCTGAACAGTGCAGAAAATGCACAGAGACACTTACTGTTTTGTGTACAACGGCCTCAAGAAAGTATCCCTGTAAAAAGAAAAAAAAGTTTCAGCTATATATATATAATATTTCTGACAATAACTAGTGCTATCGCAGAATGGGATTCAAAACACCGCCAGTGCTTAGACTGAAACTGGGTGCAGGATGGGGGAAATACGTATTAGGGAAGTTTATGTATATAATACTGATGACAATAGGTAACTCTAAGTTTACTTGATAAACAAGGCAGTCTGAAGGACACCTAAATCCCCTTCCGCAGTGGACATGAATCTGTACTTCTTGACCTTTATCCAACCATGTCCTTGATGTTGTGCCATGCATATTATAAGCACATAGTCTCATGATAGTAATTATTTGTGCCAAGTTATTTAAAATTTTCATAAAGTCAAAAAGTTCTGGAGAATATTTAACCTTGACCTTGGGGGTAGCCACCTGGATGTTGGGTTCTGCACATCGTGCCATAGTGGTGATCATTTGTGCAAAGTAATTAAAAAACTTTTCGTAAGCCAAGTTAGTAAGTTACAGAGCAGAAGTGAAATGTGGATATTTACCTTAAACTGTGACCTTGACCTTGTGGGTAGCAACCCAATTATTGCGCTCTGCACATCGTCTAATAAATGTTTTCAGCGGTTTAAAAGTTATAGAGCGGACACGAAATGTAGACTTTTAACACTTGACCTTTAAGTGTGATCCTGGCCTTGGGGGTGCCAACCCAATTACTGTGCTCTGCACATCGTCTCATAACGGTGATTACTTGTGCCAAGTTATTTCAAAATTTTTTTGGCAGTTTAAAAGTTATGGAGCGGACACTAAATGTAGACTTTTTAACACCTGACCTTTAAGTGGACCTTGACCTTGGGGGTGGCAACCCAATTATTGCGTTCTGCACATCGTCTCATAATGGTGATCACTTGTGCCAAGTTATTTCAATAAAAATTTAGCAGTTTAAAAGTTATCGAGCGGATACGAACGTGTTACGGACGGACAGACGGACTGTCTGACTGACGGACTGACAGACGGAGGCAATTCCTATAATCCCCCCCCCGCTTTGCGGAAGGGGATTAATGAAGACGACAAACCAGATAAGTAAAGTATGTCTTCTATAAGAGAAGCCAAAAAGAGAAATTATACCCGTACAAAACCCGGTAGGGCAAATTCCCAACAAAATTTCTAACTTGTTGTCAAAATATTGCACAAGAAACAAAAATATTATGTGAAATGTAAATAATGTAGGCAATAATATTTTTCCAATAGGAATATGTCATTTTCTTAATGAAGGGGAATAATAATGTCAAAATAAAAGCAAGAGTTATGTCACTTAACAATGGGACTTTCCTTACGACTCATTGTCAAATATATAACTTACATTACGGCTTATGTATTTGTTCCTCAGTTATTCAAGGAAATGCATTTTTCAAGTTTCTAAGTAGCAAAAACAGGGCATCATTATAGCAAAATAAAAATCACAGTTCCAATCACTATTCCTTCTTAGGATAATGTTTATAAAACAATTTAAGAAAATGTATATTTAAGGACTTTTTCTAGGTGAAATGGGGGCATATTTATGTCAAAATGCAAGTCAAAGTTATAAAACTTGCCTTATGGAATTAGCTTGTGACACTTCATATATATTTCAAAATAATAAAAGTGCTGGTTTCAGAGATATTCAAGAAAATATTTGCACATTATCTACCATATGCACTCGCTTATAAGACACATTTTTATTTGTTCTCAAAATTGGAACTCAGAGTTGAGATGTCTCTTATAAGCGCATTCTACAAGAGGAAGCATCTGTTCAGAACCAAAAAAAAGACTGAAGCTGACCATTATTCACCATCAGCCAGCATAAATATTACATCAACGGTTCCAGGGCCATTCTTGAAAATCTTAAAAGCAACCAACTTATTAACATTAAGGAATCATTAAAGAAGCTGAATGAATCCTAGGATCTTTCTCATTTCATACCATGTCTTACAGGAGGGTCAATGCAAAAAGTACTGATTAGCGACGCATAATTCAGGAAGCGTGTTATAAGCCAGGACGCCTGATGAGGGGAAACGGACCGTAAGTGAAAAGAGGGCATAATTACATTAAAGAACAAGTCAGAATTATCAAACTTGGCACTTGGAGTTTGACTCTCTTTCTGTGTATAATTTATATGCTTTCAACTTAATAACTAGACTGTTTCTAGAAATATTCTGGAAAATAAACATTTTGAGACATATTCTTAGTGAAAAAATGTCTTGAATGACATTAATTTAGTCAAAACACAACTCTGAGCTATCAAAATTGGCATATGGGGTAACACTATGATCTTTCATTTGAATTTGAAGTTTTGAGTTAATAAAAAAATACTGGTTTCAGAGAAAAATAAAAAAGAACAGGTTTGGACATTATCAGTGAAAAAGGGCAATAATTACATCAAAACTCAAGTCAGAGTTATCAAACATAGCATATGGCGTTACAAAGTGATTTTACATCTACATTTATGTTTCAAGTTAATAACTATAATGATTTAAGAGGTTGTTGCGAAAATGTCAATTTTCGGACATTTTCTAAGTGAAAAAGGGTCTGGACATGAATATTACTCAGATTAGGAAAACATATTCTAATGAACATAAATCTTTTTAATTTAATTTAGGTAATGACGTACCCAAATCAGGCACAAGTATGAAAACCCTCTGTCTGCTTAACTAACAACGGCGACCTGGTAACATTTAAATATGTAAATTATATCTTTTTGAGTTTATTCATAGTAAGTAACCGGTTCCCCTTATGCAAAACACCCTAAAAAGAGATAGTTTTCTATATTTAGAATATTGAAAGATAAAGAAACAATATATTTTGTACGAAACAGAATAAAAATGCCACGAAATATATTCTTATGTAACATTTAGAGCAGGTAGAGATGTCTGTTGGTGATTTCATGCTCCCACCTTTCCTCAATATGAAACAATAAACTAATGTTATTAATAAGTTTATTCATGAAGTGAATGTGCTTTTTAAAACAATACTAAAAGTCCATGTTACTTTAATCAATATTTTCTAGTAAACTCAGTTCTTATGACAGTCTAGCAAAGTAAGCACAGACTTTTTGAATCACTGCAAGTTTTTAACAGAACGAAATCAAGATGGCCATACAGTGCTCGCTAAGAAAGACAGGTACCGCGTAATGCATTTGATATTAAATTGGAAAAAGAATCAACTAAAGAAGGTGCATAATTTAAAAAAAAATAGTGGTAGAGGTCCAGCAGAAAAATGCTTTAAACCAAATTTCTGATAAGGTTTTTTAGAGTTTATCTATAGACCGTTTCATAATATATACCGCCATTTTGAAAGCCACGTGACTGTCCACCATTAAAAGTCTGCTTATACCTCGCTACGATGCTAAGTTCCACATATAACTTAGGTACATTTCAAGGTTACAACCTGTCTTAAATCGCGTGAATTTTGTTGCAGAATTAGCATCATTTTATTTATTCTTTTATTATTATTCTCTATGTTTTTTTTCCTGACTTGAACATGTCATTAACTCTGTATTAATATACGTTTCCTGCACCTGGTGGTCATAGACAAATTCGAAAATATGGGACTTGGGGGAATCAGTAAACTCATTAAAAAAGAACAGAACAAAACAAAAAATATTGGTGTATAGTAACACGCTTCATATGCAATCTTTAGAATTGCAATTCATTGTTATGTAAATATTGACTGAGACATTAGAAACTCAATACGTCAGTATAAATTTACAGATATTTATATTAAACCATTTAACACATGAAAGACTGTGAACAAAGACCATTGACTGCTCAAAATAGAAGCTTGTGTTGTGTTAAACACATTTTCAAATCACAGTTCTCCTTTTCGAAAGGTGAAATTATGATTTCAGTTATTTGAACAACTGTGTAAACTGGCAAAATGGACACAATTAAACATCTCGCTCAAAAACGGCATGCTCACTCTACCCTAACGAAAAACTGTTTTATTCTTTGAAACAATTTCAAAGAATACTTGACAATAAAAAGTTCAAATTGTCTTTTTTTACACTGAGGTGACATATTATGTGTGTTGGTAAGTCACCGTTTATTGTCATTGTCGGTATTGCTTAATCAGCACCATTAAAATGCTTTAATAACGAAAATTGCTATGAAAACTTGAGAAAATGCCTGCTGAAGGCTACAAAAAGTGGTCTTTATTTGTGCCCGATTATTTAACGACATATATTCTTCCTTACAAGCAAGACATTCAAGAACTTATAAAATTTAGCATCTAGGTATTATTATATGGATCCTTTTTTATTTTAATTTTATTTCTTGCATTTTGGAAATCTGTTTTTGAAAAGTATTGATATATACCACATATGAATTTTTGTCTACATAAAGATAACAGTAGCTGCAAAGCACACGTTTGTAAGATATTCATCTTAGAACAATATTTTTGCTTACCTTCTTCTTGTAAGTATTAACATGATTATTGTTAATATTTCCTATTCTAAGGTAAACGAGATGATTATGACATCTATATATAACTTTACCTTTTTAGTCAGATGTTTCTAAAGATAGTTACATGCACTTTATTTAGAGCATTTTTTTCGCGAAATTGGGATGAAATAAAAAGAATCAATCCACGTAAGAAAATCACAAGAACATTATTGAACAATCGAACAGGTGTGAGATGTCAGCAAAAACCATTGACAAATACACCTTTTTTACGATAAGAAGACCACGGGATTCATCTTTGGTGATAATAAATGGTTCATGTGGTTTTTAAAAATCTATTTCTCTAACATACAATGTCGCAATCGCATTACAGCTATAAAAATGGGCCATTTTCCACGTTCCGCATTATCGCAGACCCATAATGGCGGACGGAGGGGAGATAATCAGGGAAGTACTAACTTCTGGAACAGTCTATATAAACTTATGTAAAACATCTTACCCCCAGGGGGGCAAAGTTTATACAATCTTGATAAAGATCTACTGGAAAATTTCTCATGCAACATTTCAGAGAAAAAGAGGTTTTACACCAATCTGTATATTTCTATGTAAAACGTGACACCAGAGGTGCAGCAAATAATGACCAACGATACATAATTTGAACAATCTTGTTACAGCACCACTAGATTATTCTACACTCTAAATTTCAAAAGTTAAAGCTACGCGGTTTCTGCCAAAGATATTCTGAAGTTGTTAGTCTATATAAAAATATGTTAAACATCTGACCTTGGTCACAGCCAAGTATGACCCAAGGGGGAAAGACTGAACAACCTGCCAAGGGTCCACTAAACAACGCTCTTTTCAAAGTTTCAAAAAAATCTGGGTCTTGCATTTTCAAAGAAGAATCTTAAACATTTTCCTGCAACTGACGCCTCGGAAGGGACCAATAGTTACCCGCAGGGCCATAATTTGATCAAACGTGGTAAAGGTCAACTAGAACATTCTACACTCCAAATTTCAGAAGTCTTTTCCATTTTTCCATATGGTTTCCGACAAATAAATTTTTAAAAAGATTTTCTATATATGTTTATCAAAAACATCTGACCCCCGGGGCAGATAAAAAATGACTGAGGTGTTTTTGTTTGTTTGTTTTTTGTAAACGTCCACTAGACAATTCTTGATGCAAAATATTAAAACTCCTAATAAAAAAATATTAAGGTCTTTTGTTTCATACAAGACGAATTTTAAAGATATTCCTATTTATTTTATGCCTACCAATGAAATATAGGGAGATATCAGTGAGATAAAAGTGATAATCCACTGTTTTGAATCAATGAAATTACCATTTTGATAATCCACTCTTTGTACCGGAACTACTTTTCCCCCACCACGTAAATACAAGAGAATCCGCTGTACTTCAGACAGTGACAGCGAGTGAAATTTATTTACCTTGTTAAATCCAGTTATAATATTGAATTCCTGAGCCTAACTAGTTGTGAACAATGATGAAATTCGCCATAAATTATTTAAAATGTCTGATTTGTTTACATAACTCACATGGACAATATCCAATATGGCCGACTTTCAATTCAATTGACTGAATATTACTCGGTATTAATCCGCTTTTATAATTAAAGTATGTATGGCTAAAATTCAATAAATATTGATAAACTGTGTAGAGAAAAATAAATGTTATTTGCTGAAAGTGTATTCAGTTTATTTCAGCAGAAGTAAAGTTATCATATGTATTGGAGAGTGTCTGCACTTTCTTTGTCTGCGGAGTAACGGTTTGACCAAAGTACGCATTAACTGATTTGGGGCTCACCATGGGGAATTTATTGAAGGGCCTGAGAAAAAAAGTCATAAAATACCCATTTTTGACGTGTTGGCATAAAATAAAAAAGAAAATTTGTTTGTTCTTTTTGTGGAAGATGGGAATTTATTTCATCTCGTGAACACCATATGTTTATATTTTCTCGTGAAAATATCACACATGGTGTTCACTCGATGAAATAAATTCTCATCTTCCACAAAAACAAACAAATATCCTCTATTTGTTTCATGGACGACGTCGTGGTCTTGTAATAAAGCCGTGTTTCGTCAAGGTCACTGTCAATACGCTTATGATGTTCGCGCGTATACGGACGAAACAGTTTCTGTAAGCTTCTGTCAACATTTACTTACAAAAGTTCTATGATATAAATAGAACATTTTATCCTGTCAATTATTTCATATCCGACCCGATAAAGGGGGGTCGTATAAATTTTGCTTTATACGGCACATGCTACGTCATGGACTACTTTTGTGTTTATAATCAGAAGGAAGTGATTAAATGGTTGTTATTACAAACAGAGACTACTTGAATAAAAATTTAATATTTCAATATCTAGATCTTATAATATTGCATGATCATTTAAGGAAAAAAATATCGAAATTTTGGAACTATTTTTTGTGTATATGTTCACCTGGCGGATATCCTAGACATTTGAAACACTTTAAAGATAGATTTTCAATATCCTAGTAATTTATTGACAAATGCCAGATGTGACAGGATAAATAGAATAATAGGTTACTGTCTTAAATGAGAAAGTTTATCCGGCTCGGCTGCGGAATTCCTACGCCTTGCAAGATAAACTTTCTCATATTAAGACACTTACCTATATAATCGTGGTCATGTGACAGAATCTCGTTTTTATCGTTTTCAAATAACTTGTGCAATAAATCCCGTATTACATGGCCGTTCATTTAATATCTTCCATATATTTCATTTTAAACATAATCTCTCGGGCGGGCCTGAAGTGACTTCAGGGTCATAATTTGGTAGAGCTCTTTTAGACAGTGCTACATACCACAGTTCAGTGATCTGGCCCAAACAGTTGAATACAAGATGATTTTAAATAACTTTAATTTTGTTGTCATAGCAACTAGAGTTCTGGGACTGCTTGAATAAATTTGGTAAAGCTTCATCCAGAAATCACCCTTGCCAAGTGTTACAAACTTTGAGGAGATGTTGTTATAGGAGATGTTGTTATAAACAAGAAATATCTTCAAAAAAGGATGATCGGCCGAGATACAGTGCAAAATTAATGCCCGCAAGTGTACAATAATCGAATGCCCTATCTTCGTAACAATTTAGGCTATAAACAAAAACTGTTGAGTTTAATGCTAAAAGTGTCAGTATCATTTTCAATTAAATAAATTAAATATTTAGTCATATTTTATATACTTATTCCATTGTCTATATTCTTTCATGGTCAAAACGTTTTGATATTTAATTTACGGCTGCATTTATGTTATTATTATTGCATTATTTTTAGATGCAGTTAAACTAACAATTACAAATTCTGCCCTAAAATTTCATTACAACAACACTTTTAACCAGCTGAATATTTTGTATCAATTTTTATTCGTTACAAATGTAGGTCAATATTGGTCAATGTAGGTCAATATCGATCAATGTAGGTCAAAATCTATTCAGTACAGCTATAGACGACGGATAGTACATGACAGACACATGGCAATCACAAATTACTGCAAATTATCCCTGATTTTGCAACTTTCAAGTTAAGACAATACGTTCAGTTTCTCAGTTTACATCGGTTTTGAAGAAATCCTCCAACGTAATCACAGCCAGTTATAAAATGGGGACAGAGGCGTTGCAATATGTAAGTGAAGGAGATAAAGCCGAGGAGGCAATGGTAAGCTAGCCGAGGAGGCAATGGTAAGCTAGCCGAGGAGGCAATGATAAGCTAGCCGAGGAGGCAATGGTAAGCTAGCCGAGGAGGCAATGGTAAGCTAGCCGAGGAGGCAATGATAAGCTAGCCGAGGAGGCAATGGTAAGCTAGCCGAGAAGGCAATGGTAAGTTAGTCGAGGAGGCAATGGTAAGCTAGCCGAGGAGGCAATGATAAGCTAGCCGAGGAGGCAATGGTAAGCTAGCCGAGGAGGCAATGATAAGCTAGCCGAGGAGGCAATGGTAAGCTAGCCGAGGAGGCAATGGTAAGTTAGTCGAGGAGGCAATGGTAAGCTAGCCGAAGAGGTAATGGTAAGCTAGCCGAGGAGACAATGTTAAGCTAAAGTTTGAGGATTATTATTTACCCCATTTAGAAGGTTTTAGCAAAACAGATAAATATAAGCGAAATCTCCCATCATATAAAACACAAGGATCATATGTCGACTGAATATGGACTACTGATACTGATAAATCGAGTTAATTATTATCATCATGCTAAGATGATGTATGCTAACATGAAATATAAACTGATAAGCTTTTTTTTCTGATAAAGCAAATAAAGCATCAACTTACTGTTCACCTCATATTCCTCTTAAAATTACTCTGCCACGTTGTATGCTGATCGTAAAAATTTGGTGGTTGATCAATTCTCGCCACTTTCTTAATTAGTTTCTTTTTTTAAGCGTATGATTAATTTTTAAATTGAATAAACTTGCTTTGCCACTTTAAACAGGCACACGGCATACTCAAAATTATAACCTTTAATACCTGAATACTCGTTCATTCTTTAAGGTTCTTTAAATATTTTAACACTTCTACATTAATCCACAATTATATTTTGTCTGTACCAAAATCGCACAAAAGCTATACAAATCAGAAGTATTTTCCAGTCCAGGTCAGATAACACTCTCTTTTTATATAAATGTAAATGTGTATCCTCTTCGAAAGCATCAAACCGTGAAGAAATGCTATCAAAATCACAGTTTACTAACCGTTTATATCTTAAATTACAATATCGTATGTTAACATATACTACCAGCTTCTCGTTCTCTTTGTTTAGGTACGGTATGATTTATGCCCTAAAGGTTGACTATGATTAACTGAACATCAGAGTAATGAAGAGAAAAATATGGAAATTATGACTTATTGTATCATTACCTCGCACCACAGCACTACCAGCACCCTACGCCTACGCACCCACAACCTACGCCTACCCGCACCCTACCCCTACCCGCAGCAAACATGACATTCACAATAAGCTGCTCTCGTCTATAGTGCTTCTAAGTGTTTGCAAACAGAATTTGTACGTAAATGACAAACATGGAAACAAAATAAGAGAGAATTCTGTCGTTGTGAGCCATCACTCTAACGTTAATGGTCACAATATGTTCAATACAATATCTGTATTTGCTGAAATGTCCAATAAATGGCCATTTTGTACTTTGTTTAGTGTATATTTCATCTTTACAGAAATGGCTACGTTATACAAACATACAGATCTAAAGGTCAGTCAGTTACTACAGGTTTATTCTCGGACAAGTCAACATGCTTTGTATCTTTTCTGAAAAAAAAACTACGATTTATGATATGTTTTTGAAAATATTTAGTCAGTCAAACGTCTAAAAACCTGCCCAATGTGCATATAAAGCTGTTTGGGTATTTATCAGCAAAAGCTATTAACAAATAATTCAATTAAATGAATGAGCTGTGCATGAGCTGTGCAAATAAAGTGCATACACGAAGTGTTAGAATGAATATTCCATTTATTAACGATTCTGTTTATCTATTTCACCTTCAATTTATGGATGGGTAAACAAATAACGTTTCCCTGATAAATGACAAACAGAATAGATTAAGCTTACACGTTCGATTTTGTATAGCAGAATGTTTGTTAAAATATTTTGCGAAGAAAATAATGATGATGCACTATTTCAACAAGTATTTCATTTCAACATGCAGTGGGAGACGTCGAAGATTGTAGGAGTCCGCATATTGACCCATGCAATGAATACTTTAAATACAACGCTCAGGTAATGACGAATCAGCACGAATCCTTCGCTACATATCCGGTCATCAACAATCTACAGACTCAACCTTCATATTTCGTCATGTATACTATGGTCAAATTCAAGCCACATTAATTGGCCCTGAAATCAGAGGGTCCCCTTTAACTGTTTTTAGCCAAAAAAATGAACATGCTTCTTTTTTATTCTCCTCTGTGGTGGTTTTCATTCCTTTTAACTAACCTGGCATTTTGTATACCTCCAAAATCATATCGTAAACATATAAATCATATACACTATAGAACTATAAAAATAAAGGTAGGGCAACGTAGCTTAGAATAGGCTGTTAACTGAATATTGTTGTCAAGATTTAATTATACTTTGACCAGTCTTCTGCAAAGCTCTCCATAAAACAATTACTCATTTACAAATGAGACAAACGATACGTCACAAAGTTATTCTGTTTTATCAATAACACTGAATGTAGGGACTTTCAGAAAAAATATTGTAAAATAAGCAAGATGGCGTACCTGTCTATGGTCTGAAACATCTGAAGTATCCTTTATGTCCGCTGTTTTATAAATACGCATGGATAAGGAACCGGCGAGGCGCTCATCGAATAAACTACAGAGAAAATCGATAGTGCTATCAGCTTCCTTGTTCAGCATTGTAAACACACACACTTCCTCTCACTAGATACTTTGCGTTCGTGATACTGCGGTATTTTTTCAATCTGCGTTCTTTTGTTTACCGACAAAGCATAGAAACCAGTAACACGACAGGCATGTATATTCATATTAAGTGATGTAGAAACTGATAAAACTGAACCCCAACGTTTCATTATTTCCCTTCAATATTTCAGTACCCAATTAACCGTTGCCTTAATATATTACAATATATGACAATATTGCTGTACCCACATAACCGTTGCCTCACTATATTTCTAGCATGGACTCGCATATTACCATTTAAAGCTGGGGTTTAATAAAAAAAATAAAGAAAAAACAAACAAACAAACAAACGAATTGGCAGGTAAGTAAAAACCTAACAGTATAGACCAGAATGAGACATGTAAATTGATCTTCACTATTAAATGTCGTACGGACAGAACTTATAAGACTGAAGTAAAAAATTACATCGTGAAAATGCGTTGTTTAAAAATCAAGATACAAGTCGGCAATAAAGAATATGATGTGGCCAAAGGTGTAACTTAACAAGACAAAGCGAATCGCATGCGAAATATATACTATCCCATGTAATTATATCACTCAGTGAAAGTCAGCGATAATTGTCCAAATATGTTATGTTTTATTCTTTTTATTATCTAAATATATTTTGACAGCATGTTTTCCTTGTACACTGCATGTATGTGAAAGATGTATTTTGATAGCATGTTTGCCTTGTATACTGCATGCAAAAAAATTAAAGATGATACGAATTACTCTGTTTATATACTCCTATTCTTTGTTTGTTGTCAGAGTCTTAAAACAATCTTTTATAAGAGTTTTACACACAGCTTAAGTATAGGTGCTAATTTTTAAGAACTGCCTGTTTATCTTAAGCGGATCAATTCGGTTGTAAAGTATAAATGAAACGCAGATTTCCATTCTATGGAATTTTAGAGAAAAAAATATTCGGTTAATGAGTACTGGTAACATTAAATATCTGATATGCAATCTTACTCGAGCAGTTTTAAGAAACAACAAAACTGCGCATTTAAATCATGTTCTCTCACATTTACACGTGCAGTTAGATGCAACCATTCACTGCATTGTTATTGGACAGAGTGTTTTGCACAGTTATTCAGTGTCTCTACAGAATATCATATTGTACATCTGATTACCCAGACAACCTTGTTTGCATTTCACTTCAACATTCTGTAACTACGGTGTAGCGTAATTGATTCATTAAATGGTTCATATTGTGACTGGCTTTATTTATCTGGAAATTTATTTCAGCGAAACTACGAGAATAATGGAAGATAAACTGGAAACAAGAAAACAAAAAGCTCATCTTTTCATTTTTATATAATTTTTAAGTACAAAATGATTTTCAACTGAGAAAATGCTGCCATTTCCAGTAGTGTTTATTCACACAATACTCTGCTGCAAGGACTTTGCCTTTGTCAATATTGATTTATAAATATATTTTTTTTTTTTTACATTTACCGTTTATTGATCGACCGTCAATAATTGAAAGGTAACCATTGGAAACCGATGAACTATTGACGGATAATAAAGTTGCATTTTAAATTATTCGATATAAACAAGTTATAAATATTAAATAATATATTCGAAATAAATGTTAAACTTTACTATCAAGCCCAGTTACAAACTTTTATAAAAATGCGGATCTATTGTTCAGCATTTTATGTCAATATTGACTCATTGAAAAATGATTCGGTTTCCGTTATCTTACACTTCTAAAGTAGACGTTTTTCATTCAGATATTCAAATCCTGCTGGCTATTCTTTCATTGCTTACATTGTCGTCTCAAATTTCCGTCACCACTGAAGAAAACAAGTTTCGACTGAAATTTTCGCAAAAGCCTTTTTAACCCTCGCCGATGCATAAAAAGAACATGTTTATACATAAAGAAATGATTAATTCTACTTGCATTTTTTAAAAAAAACGAAAGAAAAGAAAAAAAAAGAAAAAAAGGAAAGCATCAAATCATAGGTACTGACTTATTTTTTGTCACAGAAACACATCGGAATAAATAGGTTTTCATATTTTATTAGAAAATATTTTACAACTTTAGTCACAATTTAAAACTTTCTTTATAGGAAAAGACACCGTGACGCTGTACACTAACTGGCAGACCAGGGTTAATTAGAACTGTAATGGCAATTAATTACAATTAATTACATTCTTTAAGTAATTGAAAGTAATGTGTAATTGAACACATTTTTAATTACATGTAATGGCATTTTAATTAATTACAACGATTTTAGGCCATGTTATCAACAATTACTTTCAATTACTTTTCAATTACTTATTATCTTTAAATAAACAGGGTGTAACACTGTATGGTCTGTTTTTCTATCATATCTCACCTTGATTCCAACAAAGTGTAAGGTGTGAAAGTATACTGTGGCTATAATTACCTTCATGTTTAGATTTTTTATTACGTTTTTTTTTCAGAAGTGTACAATACATATAGCCTGAAGATAACTGTCCATTCAGTAAAAGCAAATGCATTGACAAATAACTTAAATACAGTTCTGCACATACCTTATACCTGGTCATTATCAACTTTAATTTTGATGTATTAAGATGGATGTTAAAATTTTGAATCATTTTGATTAACCAAAAGACCAAACAGGAAAATTTAAGACGAAGTGTTTACACTGTTCTTCAAATATCAACGGAAGCTTGAAAGTTACATCTAACTTCAAAACACATATAAGGGTGTCACATTTTTTTTTTTAAGTTTGAATAGCTAAATTCATACAGAATTAAATATACTTTAACTTATCATTCATGTATCATTTGGCATAAATAAAATAAACAATATTTATGAATAATAGAAATTTTTGAACTACATAAAATGTAAATGGGGGATTTTAAATAGCTGTGTTTCGTATAATAAGTGTGTTGTTTTGTTTGGTTTTTAAAGAGAAAACACAGTGGCAGTTTGTCACAAGTACCACAGCAGACTGCAGATGCAAACCGCTAGCAATCAACATTTTCAAATTACACACAAAGAAGAAAGTATCCTTCAACAGATCCAAGACAAACACAGATAACTGATGCACTCCTTAGCTCTGTTATCTCTTTCTGTTGTGGAAAGTAAACACTTCAAAAGTATGATGGAGATAGCAAACTCCAAATACAGACATTGATAAAGACATGAGCCAAACATTGAAAGTTTCCTAAAAGTTGTGGTGTTGTAAAAAGAAAATTGATCACAAAATGTAATGTGTAATGTAATTAATTACATTTGAAATCTAATGGTTATTTAATCAGACTACTAACATTATGTTTTTTCTTAGTTTTCATGCCGTACTGAAACATAAAATTATATTTTTGAATTGGTATTTTGAATTAAAATATGTTCAAGCTAAACAGCTTTAAAATACAGACAGATACATAAATAAACAATCGAACTAAACGTTCAAATGAAAAAAAAAGAAAGCAAAACATGACTGGTCAGTTTCATAAAACTTCAAAACATGGTCCATCAGAAGCAGAAATTATTTCAGAACCATTCATTATCCGCCATATAACATACCAAACGCCTGTCTTAATATAATGTTGACTTCCTGAATATCAGGGCCAATATTAGTAACACTGAGCAGACGCGGGCCTGAAAGGTGAAATAGATATTGGCCCTCTTGAAGCCCAATTTGATTGGCTTACAGATCGGGACCAAAAAGTGGTAGCATTGAGTTTTAGGAAAATTTGAAATTGTTCTATCGACTTTTATTCTGTTTATACATATTTAGTTAATAAGCTGTACGAAGTGACTAAACCTACGGTATTTGTATAAAAAGCCGATTTGCTTTTTATCGCAACTTGTAACTCTCATGAACAGAAGCCGCCTACAGAAGATGGAGGGTAAGCAAATACTGAAATTGTTATGAAATAAAACTCTCATTGAATTATTTCATTGAAATAGACCCTGCAATTCGTACTCAGAACATTCGTATTGGCCTTCGACCTCGGGTCCAATACGACTGTCCTCTAATAAATAGCAGGGCCTATATCAAATAAATTATCAAATAACGCATAGTACACGTACGTAATCACCTACGTTGTGACAGAGAATACCGCATTCTGTGCAAGCGACATTTATTGGCCCATGTATTATTACCTTCTTTCTGCTAAACGGTTTTAAAACTGTTCGGTGTTAGGGTGGTATATGATCGATAAACGGTCAGAAGAAATCACGTGCACGCCTCAGCAAGCAGTTAAGCGAACTGCTATCAGGGCGGTCAAAGTGATTTGTTTGGCAGTGGGAATTTAATTTTTTTATGTGCAACAATGCGAAAAAAATCTTTGAATAATACGGTTTGTTTATTCTAGTCGAAAATGATATTACAAATGTATTTTATTTGTTTTATTACAAATTTACCCGGGGCTCTTAATACAAAGAAGACAGTATGCACATTGCTTTAAAATTAATCAATATTTCATTAGCTAGTAAACTAATTTCTTCTGGGATTCAAATCTTTTCCGAGGTTATATTTTACTTTAATTACTGAGCTGATCGATTTCCTCTTAAATAAATAATGTTTTCCTGGTCACGGAAAGGTGAAACATTTATAAGGAGAAACGACGGGCTGAGTTTAATCAATAGGAGACTGTAATAAATACAAATTGTTGTAGAATTATATGTATAATGCAAGGTTCCAACTGCCGATCAGATCAACTCAATCAAGTCTGATTAAGCGATCGGAGACTGGCATGGCTCGCTCGGCAACAGTTGTCGGAGTAGTCTACATTGGTCGGCATCAAACCGGCGTCCTACCCGAATGTCAAAAATAATCCAGTAGGAATCGAGAAGCCAAACGTTCGAGAAGCGATCGGATATAGGTAAAGTAGAGGTCAAGCTGGCCAGGAAATTATAACAGAGAGATCAAGTTTGATAGGAGGAAAATGTTACTTATCAGTTTTCGATCATTTTCGATCATTTTCGTCCTCTATTCAAGTAATACCCAATCGCCTCCCAGTCAACGCCATCCATGTAAAATAAGTAAAAGTAAGAAACAAATACAAACAGGATCTGTTGTTGTTGTTTTGTGATTGAAGTTAAATGGTGGTCAAAGTTACCTTTTTACTTTTGAATCAGAAAATTAATTCTTCAACAAAGTGTACGTGTGTAAAAACAACGATTACAATATTTTTTTACTTCAAGATAATGATTTTGGAAAAAAGTCAACATCCAATAAGCAGCTGAGTATTGTACAAATATTTAACGACTAACTTAGTCATAAATTAAATTTACCTTTTTAATTGATTTCTTTTCTATTTAAATTCATTTTAGAAGTGAAGGAAATCTTTGTCACATCTATTTCTGAACACTCACTTTGTTGCAGCATATCTCCACCGCCTTACAACTGATAATTTTGATCGCTAGTATTACTTTTTCCACCGCCTTACAACTTGGTCATTTTGATCGCTAGTATTACTTTTTCCACCGCCTTACAACTTGGTCATTTTGATCGCTAGTATAACTTTTTCCACCGCCTTACAACTTGGTCATTTGGATCGTTAGTATAACTTTTTCCACCGCCTTACAACTTGGTCATTTTGATCGCTAGTATAACTCTTTCCACCGCCTTACAACTTGGTCATTTTAATCGCTAGTATAACTCTTTCCACCGCCTTACAACTTGGTCATTTTGATCGCTAGTATTACTTTTTCCATCGCCTTACAACTTGGTAATTTTGATCGCTAGTATTACTTTTTCCACCGCCTTACAGCTTGGGCATTTTGATCGCTAGTATTACTTTTTCCACCGCCTTACAACTTGATAATTTTGATCGCTAGTATTACTTTTTCCACCGCCTTACAACTTGGTCATTTTGATCGCTAGTATTACTTTTTCCACCGCCTTACAACTTGGTCATTTTGATCGCTAGTATAACTTTTTCCACCGCCTTACAACTTGGTCATTTTGATCGCTAGTATAACTTTAAAGGTAAATGTTGCTACTGATGAAACGTACACTACATATTCCATTTTTTCAGAATTCATACCTGACATTTGTTCGAGAACGAATTGAAAAGTATTTGCCAAGACGATCACGATATTTACTGGAGCTACATATGATATCGTTATCTATCGTCGTTACCTGGCAACTGGAAAATCTGAGATGTGTTAGTAATGCCTATATGCATGCTCATGCTGTTGTATGCCAAATAAAGATTATGTTATGTTATGTTAATAAACTGTCGACGACATATCAAATCAAATCAAAACCAGACACGCCCAGTTTATCATTGTTATATAATTGCGCCCACACTGGCGTATCTACATAGAGTTTAGTGTTTATTTCCAAATGACCAGAGGATGAAAGACCCACGTGGTGCATATGACATATTAACAATATGGCAAACAAGACACACATTTTAAATAGTTGCAACATGTACATATTTAAGCAAATATATATTCAATTTATAGCGCCTTTATATGACAAGTACATAAAGCTGATGATAAGAATCAGAGATTTTGTAGACACAATTACTGATATACATAATCACTGACAACATACATTATTACAAATTTCATCATAATGCAATAAGGAAACTTGTCTAACTAGTTTAAGTGTTTTATGTAGATTAACTTACTTATACAAAGGATCTATTTATACATACACGACCCAGTAAAGCGAATATGCGGTATCACAACAAGGGACTTAAACATGGATTCAGTATGTATATAAAGAGATATGAATTGCCTCCCATAGAATACAGTACCGTTGACAAAATTAGTGTCATAATACACTACATAATCGGACCATAACTATATAGTGATAATCTCGTAATTCGTAAATAGTAACACCGAAAGTTATTATATTACGGTATTTTTTCAGGGCTTTAAACGCTTTGATTTCATCTTTGCATCAGCTCTCATACGAGGTTTTACGATCTACTAATGTTTAATTAAAAATACTAAAGAGCTGAATACGATACTAATTGTTTTTACTGGTCGAAAGTTCGTCCTAGTAAAGGACCTGTCATTGCAGTGGAAATATTAAGACTTGTCTACATAGGCTATCAGTAATTAAAATATTGTGTCGTTATACAACAATAAACCAGATATAGTTATATACCTTTGAGAAAAGCTGATTGTATACACTAGTAAGGCCAAGAACATATTCCTTTTATCACTGTCTAAAGTTCGATTACGCAGAGTTGCGTTAAGAGAAATAGGGAAAACGGATTATTTGACTTATGACTTAATGGTTATCTCTCAATGACGTAGTATTTTTATTATTTGACTGCTAACCATGCTATATGAAGATAATCTGTTGACATCAACTATCGTTATAACATCAAAAGGTGAATAACTCTAATCTAGTCAGAGGGTGTCTGACATTGATATTAACTAGATAAAGGGAAGTTAAATTTCTATCTAAAATTTGATCTCCTTATCTCTTTATATAAAATAATTTCTAGTTAGAGTTATCACAGAGTTACACTTCATAGAAAAATTGAGAATTAAATGAAAAATTCTAAAACCGAGCAAACAAAGGTTAAGAACCATTAATGGTTTGATCAGCTGTAAGCTGATTGTTTTAGATCAGTGTTTATCATAGACGTGCGACTACTGTTAACTGGAGAAGAAACGTATAAATTCTTCGCAGAAAATCAAATACCTTATGCTGCAGTGTCGTTGGTGTTCGTGACAAGGACGGTGTGTGTGTGTGTGTGTGGTGGGGGGGGGGGGGGGGAGTTGGGGGCAGTGGATACTGAAACAATCAAACGTGCAGGAAGTCCTATTGGAAAATGCTGATGAGTACTAGCTGTAGCTAACACCTAAAACAATCTTAAAACTTAAAAGAAAAATCCTGTTCCTTGGTGCATTCAGCCAATGTGTTGTTTCTGAAGAAGGTCCCTGCTTCTTCCACAACATTCCCTTCAGGCTATAACAGCATGCAAAGCACGTGCACCTAATTCCTGCAAACAACTCAACTGTTTCCATTATAGAATTTTTTAATTTTATATCTGCACTCCTGAACATTAAGGCAAAATTAATTTTATAAGAGTATATATATATTTATTGCACTAAAACAAGAAATATTTACTATTTTCACGAACAGTTATAATTTAAATAGATTTTTATCGTATCATATTTTTATTAAATGTTTGAACGGTCAATTTATAATGTAATTATATGACATCATGGGCATGCCTAATTGACAAAAACAGTGTGTGCGTGTGTCTGTCTGTCTGTTTCCTAGCTAGCCACATAAGTTGGTAATAAAAACATCAAAACGAAGGAAAGAGTTATAAAATGCAAGTGTAAACTTTGTGGACTAGTGTATTCGACCAAATAGAAGATGACAATTTAAATCGACATAAACCATCTTTAATACAGTACAGCAGACGACAACATCAATAGAAACAAACATTTCAGTTAACAGTAAGAATTAAAATTCAATCAAATTTACACATTTACTAACAGATGTGGAAACCTTCGTACCTTACAAGTAAAATTACAAACTACAACAACCCAGGGGAAAAATACTTTTTGGTGCGTACTAGGCTAGTAAGCGTGTGCATATATCTATCATACAAGCATTATATATTTACAGGGAAACCTGGCAGTGGGTTGAACATGCTAGGAAAATATTGATATCTGTATCAGTTCTGACATGCCTGTGCTGTTTGAGGTTGTCAAAAGCTCAAATTAAAATATTTAATTTCCTTGCTTAAATCATAAAAAAGAACTTATTTAATGAATCCCATCTCCATTTCAATCTTTAGTTCCACAGCACAGGGCTAGCATATTTAACTTTGATGTACTTACCAAATATATACGTGATCTCTGCTGGACTCTGCAAGGTATAAAGAGTAATAGGAGTTATATATTCTAGATATTACTCTATAAGTCTGGACAGGATTTGCTCATCTTTTATTTTACGGCCAATTTTTATATTTTATTGGCCACATGCAATTATTTTATTTAAAGGAATTAACCACAGTCTTAACGCACAACAGAAGCGGCGCGATAATATTCAACATAATGACCAATAACTACCTCTAGGTTACGTTATGATTACCATACACAAGGTTTGTTAAAAAATACGTCGCCTTCCTCGCTCATTCTTGCCCTATAGACCTGAAAAGGCTATAAATTGCATCACTGAATAGAGTAATATACGGAATCCTGTTGGGGCCAATTAAAATATCGCCGTCACGAAGCGACACTAGACAATGCAACGCAACATTTATTGGAATAGCGTATCGCGTTGTCGTGCGTCTACCGGTGACATGTTAAAATTTTACTAGATCTATATGCAGTCTGACGGTGCGATGACAAAATTTCAAAATATTGCAAACTTTTAAGACCATGGCCGTGATGGCCGCATTTTCCTTGTGGAATTTGTTCTTTATCAATTCGATGGCCAGAATATAAAATTTTCCCATTTCCGGTAGACGCACGACAACGCGATACGATATTCCAATAATTGTCGCGTCGCATTGTCTAGTGTCGCTTCGCGTTGTCTAGTGTCGTTTGGCATTTTCGTGGGTCGTGGTACAGGCACAGACACGACGGGAGACAATGCGATACGACATTGTGAAAATGTCGCGTCGCGTTGTCGTGCGTCCATTTGCGTTGTCGAGCGTCGTATCGCGTCGTCGTGCGTCGAGGCTTTACAAGTGCAGGACGCGACTGACGACGACGCGACGCGACACCGCTATACGACGCTCGACAATGCAAAGCGACAATGCGATGTTTCGCGCTTTTATTGTGCGACAATACGATTTGACATCGCGATATTTCGTTTGACATTGTCACGATGTTGCTTCGCGTTGTCGAGCGTCGTATCGGATTTTTGCGTTGTTGCGTCGCGTTATCGAGCGTCTACCTCTAAGCGCGACAGCGACATTTAAGTGGCGCCAACAGGATTCCGTAGTAATATTTATCCAGTCAATTATTTCATATCCGACCCGATAAACAGATGCCCTATAAATTTTGCTTTTACGGCACATGATACGTCACGGACTACTTTTGTATTTATTATCAGAAGGAAGTGATATAATTGTTGTTATAACAAACTAACAAACAGAGACTACTTGAATAAAAATTAAATATTTCAATATGTAGATCTTACAATATAGTGATCATTTAAGGAAATAAAATTATTGAAACTTTGGAACTATTTTTTTGTGTATATGAACACCTGGCGGATAACATTGACAATAGCCTTATCTGAAACTCTTAAAAGATAGGTATTCAATATCTTTAGTAAATTATTACCGAATGCCAGATGTGACAGGATAAATAGAATAATAGGATAATGTCTTAATTGAGAAAGTTTATCTGGCTCGGCTTCGAAATTTATCGATAAATTCCTACGCCTTGCCAGATAAACGTTCTCATATTAAGACACTAACCTATTATTCTCTATATCTCAACCGTAAACTGAACAACTTGTCCATACCCTTGCGGACGCAACATCGGTCCAGTCGACGTTATTGGAATCAACGATTATACAAACAATTTAGTAAATCCATTTTTGAAATTCAGAAACGAATATTTCACGGCGTTTCACTGTTACTTCCTAAAATTTTAATGTTAACTGGGCGTTGATGTTTGAAATAAACAACCTTTCCGCTAGAACGGTATCATAACAAAAATATTTCGTCATCGGAACTGTTCGAGATCACAGATGCTTGTTTAGAGGCTCAAATATTTAGTCAGCAGTCTCACTAGCCCACCTCACAACTCAACTACTTATGAAGCTCAATACTGAATTTTAGGGTCTATCAGTACGAGTATACAACATCAAAGTATGGTCTTATATACCCTATGAGTTGTGCACTGGGCAAATTTCAGTATTTATATAACCCCTAAACAAGCACATGTGCTTGAGAAAAGAGCAATCATTCAATTTCACAAAAAAAAAATCGGAAAAAATGCAACGAATACTTATAAGATGTTAGAAACGACTCGCAGACAGATGTGTTTGGCGCTCTCTTACGTTAGGGAGTTGTCAAGAGGTAGCGTATGCGAGTATTGGCACCGTATACAATATACTGATTAAAGAGTTAAAGATGCGAAACGTAAATTTCACAGTTTAACAGATTATTTCTTTTATTTCAATTCATATCAATTAAATAATAATTAAAACATGGTTACTAGT
The DNA here is from genome assembly GCA_012932295.1 of Cyclina sinensis. Lineage (NCBI taxonomy): Eukaryota > Metazoa > Mollusca > Bivalvia > Venerida > Veneridae > Cyclina > Cyclina sinensis. The sequence goes on along the minus strand of JAAONU010000012.1, from coordinate 8,296,428 downwards.
ATCTGAAGCAGACATAGTAAAATTCTGACTTCACAAGGACAGCGCTCTACCTCACATGATCGCTGCTTCGACCAAGTTTGAAATAAGTCTCTTGGGGTCTGTGCTTATCAAACACCCACCATACTCACCGGATACTCACTCTTCGAATTTGCTATTTTTTCTATCAATTAAGTTGTATTTGATAGGACAGAGGTTTGAAACTCATAAAGAACTGCAGTTGGCGACAAATGCCACGATTAAGCAGTACGAACAGTATGAATTAGGCTGCCATGAACACTGATTTTAAATACAAAAACATGTTTCAAAATGCAGCATAATTCATGACTTCACTCATTCTATCTGGTGTCGTTAATCTCGGAAAATATTAACGTTTACTGGACCGATGACGGTTTTTTATGGCATTGCGTGTGCCGCCGTCACTCAGACGAATTTACATAAAACCTCACTATCAAGTGCGCAATATACCGCCGTTTCATGCCATGTATCTTTTATGAGACAGTTTGTGTAATATAAAAGGTATACAGGAAGTCTACGTATTTTTGAACAACCCTCATACTGCGAGTACGATAAAAGTTTTGCTCTTCATTGTAGGCCACTGATTGAACAAGATATAAAATAATACAAATAATATTTGACCTGGTCACCGAATTCTTATCTGGGTACATGATGGAATTTTTTTTTAAAGAAAAGTAGAGTTTAGAGCCGTAGTGAGGTCATGCTAATAGTGTAAAATAATTTTACATAATTCCTGAGTCATAAATTTTAAATGGTCTTTTATTATACTGACCCACGTGAAGACAAAAGACTCCCTAAATATTTTGGTCACTTTATAGTGTAAATAAAATAGAAACAATCATTCGTACCATATGAACCATGTAAATGTCGCCAGAGCAGTCTTATTAGTAAGGCCAACAAATTGCTTGAAAGTGTTTCAACGTCATTTTTTCTGCACAAATATTAATCATTTATAATAAGTTATATCAAACACGATCACTATCGAACAATTGCAAAATTGAATTCGTTTAACCTCTAAATAATGTAGGAAAATATTGCACTTCACCACCCTTCGTCATATTTATAATTGGAAATAACTTTGTTGTTTTCATGTTGAATCCGAGAGCAAAGAATTCTGTCTGCTTGCAGGTCTGTTTTTCTGTCATATTTCTTCGTCTTTACTGAAGGTTAGTCTCTTCATAGCAGGATTACAGAAATAACAGTAACTAATAAGCATTATATTTTCATATCTTTTAAGTTTCATATGCACAGCTAGACCAGGTACTGAGCATTCCTGTAAAGTTTGGATGACATTGCATTAGTAGTTTTTAGGTGTAGTCCAGACAAGTTTTCGAACGGACGGACGGACAGACAGACGACGGAGAAGTGATCCCGATATGTCGCGGCTACTTTGTAGCAGGCGACATAAAAAGGAGGTTTGCATCAGCCATGCAAAAGAACGGCGCGTGTGAAAATACCTGTATGTGATAAAAGTTACGATAGGAGTTATCAACCTTTAAAAAATAACGTCCCGAGCCTCGTTTTGAGAGCTTCTTAAAAGTGCACTCTCATATCTTTTATATCTACATAACCATATCTGCTTAGGTTATAGACTGGCATTCTGTTATTCTAATTTTTGCTCGACTCAACATAACAACGTAACCGAATACCTGCAATATAATAAACAAACTGCTTCATTATTTCACGCCAGTATCGCATTTTTGTTTAATTGTAGACGTGTGCGCCTATAACTAAATCCACAGATGTAAAAGTAAATATTGTCATGTTAAGACTGATAGAAGCAGAACTCACAGTAGCAGAAATGATACGTATGAATCTGCTAACAAATACAAACGCATAATGAAATATTCTTTGGTGAAGTACAGAAGACAAAGAAAGAAAACAAACTAGATGGGTGTTCAGTTGAATACTTGTGTCGCCCTTGGGTACTTTGTTAGAATAACTAAAAAGGTAAACAAGAGCCTGCTGGAAAAGACAGCATGCTAGTCCAAGTACAACAACACCTGTCCGCAGACAGCATGCTCCATTTGTCTCAGAGCTGGATAATAAATTATAAGCCAAATTAAACAAGGTGAAAAAATGATTGGGGGAGGGCAAGTACCTTGTCATATAAGATGAAAAAAAAAATTTTTTGTGTGCGTGGGGGGGGGGGGGGGGGGGGGGGAGGGGTGAAGTCAAGTACATATGTATTAAAAAAAATTCGGGCTCTGGGGGGGTGGGTGGGGGACCGGTTGGTGGTAGGGGGTTGAGGGTGGATGGGGAGTCACGTACCCATGTATTAAAAAAACAATTCGGGCCCCGGGGGGACTGGTTGGGGGAGGGGCGTTGAGGGGTATGGGGAGTCAAGTACCTATGTATTAAGAAAATAATAAAAAATTCGGGCCTCCATGGGAGGAGACTGGTTGGGGGTGGGGTTGAGTGGTAGATTGTGAGTCAAGTACCTATGTATTAAAACAAATCGTGCCCGGGGGGACTGGTTTCGGGGTGTAAAAAATAAGGGGGATAACGTGGGAGGGGTGGGGGTCCCCATGCAGAGGGGTTGGGAGGAGGGGGGAGTACTTACCCATCTCATGTCAGTTAATATTTTATTTCTAGGCTTAAGAAGCTTTTTTCCTATATATAAGTATAAGCAAAATCAAGTGACCCCTGGGGGTGGGGCTAACTTTGACCCCAGGGACATGGATACCAACAATCTTTGCAGGGGTCTTCCTGGTGATCAAATATTCTAAGTTTGAATGGAATATCTTTGACATTTTTGAGAAATGGACATTATCAAAAAGGTTAACCAAGAAATTTTAAGTTGAAAAAAGGGGCATTACATTGCAAAAATAAATTTGAGGGTTATCTGCTCTTGAGAAATGGTGTTGTCTTAAGTGAAACAATTGTAAGCATTACAACTGGAAAGTTTGATGAAGAAATATTAAGAAATGGCATAGTTATTGCCAGTGTTAAGTTTTCATGACAAAATCCAAGTACAAAAAGGGGCATAACTCTGTCAAATGTGACCTTGATCTATAGATTTTGGCATCATCCCGACCTTGTTGTCATAGGCAATATAATTTGAAAGCTTGATAAGGAAATGTTAAGAAATGGCAAAGTTATAGCCAACGTTAAGTTTTCGTGACGGTCGGACGGACGGACCGACGGACAAAGCGATCCCTATGTATCGCCGTTTCTTCGAAACCCCGGGGGGACTGGTTGGGGGGAGGGGGGTTGAACTGCTCTTGGAATTATATTAAAAGTGTAAGTAGCAAGGAAAGCAATGTAAACCTTAAAATGGAACTTTTTCTGTCAGTAATCTAAAGATTAGCCTGAACGAAAACCATATAGATCCTAGTTTTCAAAACGTCTTAGTAGACAAAACGTTGAATGACGACATTACATAAAAGCAATTTCTAAAGCAAAGTCTGTGGGATAGCGACAGGTCCTGATAGAGTGCAGAATGAATAATATTCTACTGCTACATGTGACAAATCACGTTTCTAAGTTTATTGGATATACTGTCCTAAAGGGGCGTCATAAAAACACTTATAGTCATATAGTATTTAGGATAGAACACCTTTTTTGGTTACATATTTGCTTTAAATATGTCAGCTGAATTTTGTTAAGAAAAAGGAACTTTTGTAGCTTTAATGATCAACATTATTTTTTGTCCAATAGCATTGCAGTATTTTTCAAATTTCTGCTAACTCTAACCTATACTTGGTGACTTCCATAAAAGCATTTCAATTCTGTTTGTAAACGGGCTTGTGGTCAAACTTCTTTGTTTAAACAGAAGCCGTAAGTTCTTCAAAATTATTAGAACTACGTATAGCGAATAAAAAAACTCGCATTGTTATAAATGATGAAATTTCAATTGTTTTCATGCGTAATTCTTGTGTTAGACGATCAGAGCATTTATCACCAGATCTATTTTCCCCTAACTTAATGATGTTGAAAATCATTTTTAACGCGTGGTGAACCTAGTGCCCTAGTTATAAATGAATAGATATGAACTTGAGATTAGAAGTAATGATTTACGCTATTAATACAGTACGTCTTCCAAATACACAAGAAGAACCCATTAAGGTTTTTAATAAATTTTCATCCAGTCAGATAAATTTTATTAGTAAATCAGCAACACATGCTATGAACTGAGAATAATTACAACAAAATGTGTTTTAAAAATATGGCAATGAAACATTATAATGGCACAGTTTTCAAACGCCAATGGGATTATTCAGTCTGTTTAGACAATTTATAAAACCTTGATTTGTCGGTGAATGTCAGTTAAAACTGTTCAGTAATAGTGTACTGTCAATATTGACTGGTGGTTGGGAAGTTTTGATTAATGGTGACCTCTGTATTTTAGGAAAAGTTCAAACTGATAAATTGAAACATATTTTACATGTTAAACATAGACATATCTAAAAAGTCTTTATCAATAGCTATAAAAATTTGGGCTACTCATAAATATTTGCTAATATATTACTTTGGTACTGAAATATTTTAAACAATAATAGTAATAATAGTTAAACATATATCAATCAGAATTCTTTCTCTGTATAGACTGTATGTAGATGTGACTGATTTATATTTTGTGTTTTACCATACAGTCTGGAGGTATTATTTGTGCAAATTTCTTTATTTTCTTTTTGTTTGTTACTTTTTATATTTTTTACCTCATGTCACATCTATATGTACTGATTTTTTGAATGAACTTTGCAACAGTAAGCAAATCCGTACCTTAGTATGGTTTTATATTGATTTAACTGATTTTATTTTGGTATTTTCCCATGTTTTACTTTATAGAATGTTTACCAATGTAATTTTGATGAGTTGTTTGCTAACCTACTTGCCAGCATAGCATTGCTTGCAATACAAAATAAATTAAGCATCAAATTGATATTAATTTCTTTAGAAGAAGATAACTGAATAATCATTAATTTTACTCAGACACAGACGACGTAAAACACTGGCCGGAAATTTGGAAGCTATATACTAGCATTTTTGATTGACTTGACTATATCGAAGTATTACAGATTTTTGGCGAAACTGAAAAAAATGTAAAAATATGTACAAAACAAAACTAGAATGCTGGTACATGACCGAATACTATAAAAAAAATTCCAGTTGAATTTTACACAATGAAAACCAGACAGAGTGTTGGCATTGTGAATGTAGAGAAACGGTTCATTTGTTTCAACAAAATTCAAACTGTAGTTAAGTAGAAAATGGAAAGATATCTTAGGTAGTTACGTAGACAATGGACAGATATCTTAGGTAGTTACGTAGACAATGGAAATATATCTTAGGTAGTTACGTAGACAATGGACAGATATCTTAGGTAGTTACGTAGACAATGGAAATATATCTTAGGTAGTTACGTAGAAAATGGAAAGATATCTTAGGTAGTTCAGTAGAAAATGGAAATATATCTTAGGTAGTTACGTAGAAAATGGAAATATATCTTAGGTAGTTCAGTAGAAAATGGAAATATATCTTAGGTAGTTCAGTAGACAATGGAAAGATATCTTAAGTAGTTAAGTAGAAAATGGAAAGATATCTTAGGTAGTTACGTAGACAATGGAAATATATCTTAGGTAGTTACGTAGACAATGGAAAGATATCTTAGGTAGTTACGTAGACAATGGAAAGATATCTTAGGTAGTTACGTAGAAAATGGAAATATATCTTAGGTAGTTCAGTAGACAAATGAAATATATCTTAGGTAGTTACGTAGACAATGGACAGATATCTTAGGTAGTTCAGTAGACAATGGAAAGATATCTTAGGTAGTTCAGTAGACAATGGAAATATATCTTAGGTAGTTACGTAGACAATGGACAGATATCTTAGGTAGTTCAGTAGACAATGGAAAGATATCTTAGGTAGTTCAGTAGACAATGGAAATATATCTTAGGTAGTTCAGTAGACAATGGAAAGATATCTTAGGTAGTTCAGTAGAAAATGGAAAGATATCTTAGGTAGTTCAGTAGAAAATGGAAATATATCTTAGGTAGTTCAGTAGACAATGGAAAGATATCTTAGGTAGTTACGTAGACAATGGAAAGATATCTTAGGTAGTTACGTAGAAAATGGAAATATATCTTAGGTAGTTCAGTAGACAATGGAAATATATCTTAGGTAGTTACGTAGACAATGGACAGATATCTTAGGTAGTTCAGTAGAGAATGGAAAGATATCTTAGGTAGTTCAGTAGACAATGGAAAGATATCTTAGGTAGTTCAGTAGAAAATGGAAATATATCTTAGGTAGTTACGTAGAAAATGGAAATATATCTTAGGTAGTTCAGTAGAAAATGGAAATATATCTTAGGTAGTTCAGTAGACAATGGAAAGATATCTTAAGTAGTTAAGTAGAAAATGGAAAGATATCTTAGGTAGTTACGTAGAAAATGTTAAGATATATGGAAATGTAAAGATATCTGAGGTAGTTACAAAATATATATGGTCAAAAGAAAGAACTGATGAAGAAGTCATTTAATATTGCACACAAAATAAATAATGCTTGTTGTATAAAAGGTTATTTCGTCGGAAAGTTGTCTAAATCAGACGTAAACATAATACATGTAGTAAAAACAATTTTTAGTGAAAAATGTCTATTAGTGTTTTACTCTAACAAATGTCAAAATCATGATAGGTTACCAGAAAAAAAACGTTTAATATTTTGTTATTTAATTAAGTTAGAGAAGTGAAAATTGAATATGGCGATCTATGCCACTTCTCAATTTCGATTATAATATTGCAAGCTAAATGTGTTCCAAAAAGAATAAATATATTCTTCTGGTTTTAGTACAATTTTGAAGTTTTAAATACATATGACAGTTCTCAGGAGCAAAATAAAATATTTAAAAAAAGCAATTCTGATTAGAACTTTAAAAATCAGAGCAAATCTTTTTCATTGTATGAGATACGATTATGTAAATAAACTTGAAATCTGCCACGGATACAACACTGATATTAACGATTTAAAGAAAAACGAAATTAAACAATTAAAATCTTTCTTTCAAGTGCAGACATCATGAAATTTTACACAAAATGAACTATTAAATTATTCGCGAAAAAGAAGATACATGAAATTAATAGGAAAACAAAATTTGCAGTTGTAAGACTAAAATAAGATAATACTTGATATTACGTTTACATGTTTTAATTTATTGAGAAATTACCAGATTCATATACGTCTTGCCTAAAACGCCGGTGTAACTTCTTATACAATATGTTAGACTACTTCAAGAGAAGAAATCTTAACATAAATATAAAAACAGAATGATTTTCATAAGTTCTCTCCTAAAATGTAAAATAAATTTCATGAGAGGTTTACGGAACGTGGAAACGAATGATACTTTTGGAAATGGTGAATATGTAAACACCTAGGACAAAACACACCTAGGACGAATAACAACTAGGAAAAAACACACTTAGGACAAATAACACCTAGAACGAATAACACCTAAGACAAAAAACACCTAAGACGAATAATACTTATGACAAAACAAATCTAGGAGGAATAACACCTAGGACAAAACAAATCTAGGAGGAATAACACCTAGGACAAAACAAATCTAGGAGGAATAACACCTAGGACAAAACACACCTAGGACTAATTAACACATAGGACAAAACACACTTAGGACAAATTACACCTTAAACGAAAAAACACCTAGGCCAAAATTGAGGACAAAAACACCTAGGACAAAATACACCTAGGACAGAAAACACCTAGGTCAAAACAAATCTACGACGAGTAATACCTAGGACATATAACACTTGGGACAAAACACACCTAGGGCAATTAACAGCTAGGGCGAACAACACTTAGGACAAACACACACCTAGAACGAAAAAATCCTAGGCAGATAACACCTGGGGCAAAACACATCTAGGACGATGAACACCTAGGACAAAACACACCTAGGACGATGAACACCTAGGACAAAACACACTAAGGACGAATAACTCCTAGGACAAAACACACCTAGGACGATGAACACCTAGGACAAAACACACTTAGGACAAATGACTTAAACTGATTGTGATCTAATTTTCAGTCGTTGTTGAAAGGAATTTTGGTTTACCTAAAACAAACGTATTTACCTTAAACAAACATATTTACATAAAACAAACATATTTACCTAAAACAAACATATCTAAGGGTCACAAAATAGGATTAGTGGCGTTTTCTTATTATTATTAATAACTGTATGCATATATCATTGTTTTTTTTTCTCTGACTATTATTGTAAGGGAGTGCTTCAAAGCCCTTGCACTCCCATGATGCACGGGTGAAATCCTCTAATATAAAAAGGTGAAAGGTAAACAGTGCACTTTCAAAAACAGTAAAATATAACTTAGTAACAATTTCTAATATTTGTAGTTTATAACATTTTCAACAGTCTTAAAAACATTATCTTACAAAAGCAGAAACTTCTTTTTATTTCTATAGTGTTACACTTTTCACATAACTGATGATTCATCATTATGGTGCGATGTATATAAAATATTAGTTGCCATAAAACCTCTTATAGATTGATACACGCCATAATCTAGCGGTGCTGATTCGTTCCATCAGTTTATTGACCTGCACTATATCATTGCAGTATTGACACGACGAGATAAGTTATATCTTTATGACCATTCATATTCTAGTACATTTCATAAATTAGAAGTTCAAGTACACTAAAAATACGGTAATAGCAAATTCACATTACCACAGGCTCTAGATTATTTGCCTTTACAAACTTTACTTCAAGGTTAGCTGAAATTCACCGACTCTCAAAAAAAACCACGGAGGGCTTTTGTCTCATCCGAATGGCTTGATGTTTACTTTTTCTTTTGAATTTCTTTTGAACTGCCATTTATCAGAGCACCATGCATCAAATTAACTTAATCGTCTTTTTAAGTAAAATGTTCAGCTAAATGCAGATCCCTTTAAATGATTTATGTTTGTTTTACAATTTAAATTTTCTCAAAATACTTCAAAAGGAATTCTAAAATCTTACAGAGGAAATAATGTGTTCTTTGTCTGTTTCTTTGACAATATTTATTTCAGACGAGATATTGTGTGCATATATTAGGTAAATTAAACAGTCAATTAATAAAACAACAAAAATAGTAAACTGTAGTAGTTTTTGTGACTCCCATTAACAATCAGTCGCAGGTTTAAAATAAATCCTACGTTCTAAGAATGTTTTTTCCTTCAAAATATATATTAAACTTATTACCCGTCATAACCCTTCATATTTTACTCAACTTTTACACATTTCAATAAAAAAACCTTTTACCAGCATGGAAAGTTTGAAAATAATTTCTTTTAACACATTAATTGTACTTTTTTGGAGATGTTAAGTTTCATCCACTGGCATTCTTCTTAATCTTATAATATTTTGTCTGTAAGCATCAATTTCTGAACAACAATCCTGTATTTACAACAGTTCTCAATGATAAAGCTATTATTGTTATGTTTTATTGTGGTTTATTTGTTCATAAGCTCATAGCAACTTTTTTCAGGGGTAAATCCCTTTTAAATATATGTTTACTTTAGATATTACTACTAATCATTTGATTATTTGAGATCTGATAACAACAGGGATTGTTTATACCCAAACTTCCCTGACTGCGAATAGAACTGACGTAATGAAGCTGGTATTTGTGTCTGTGGTCGTGCATTACTATCTGCAGGAAAAAACGTAAAAAAGATAAGAGGTATAAAGCGATGACAATATGTAATGTAATTCAATAAATCAATTATTTTATTAGGAGTTTAAAAAATGCCATATCTAATGTCTATAATCTAATTTTTATCACATACTTTTAAAAGTTTCAAGGGTTGCTATTCTATTCTTCTTTTTTTCTTCCCTTTTTAATACTATTATGAGTTGGCAGATCCTCTTATAAAAGTATGAGAGTTGTCATTTTATCAAATATTTTGTCAGATTGTTAAGATATGTCATCATATTCAAAATAATTTCATAAGACTTTTAAGGTTTGTCATTGTCATTTTCTCTGTTATTTTAAAGGAAATTCAAGGGATTTTATTTCTTTACTTTATACAAAGGTTGCTATTTATCAATTATTTTATTTCCATTTAGACAGACATAATATATTTTAGTTGTTATATTTACAGTTACATTGTATGACCGTGTTTGTATCCATTGAAGTATTAATGCTATATCTTTAATATTAATCATTGCTAATACTTAAGGCAAAAGTGCCGTGCTATATCTTTTATATTAATCATTGCTAATACTTAAGGCAAAAGTGCCGTGCTATATCTTTTATATTAATCATTGCTAATACTTAAGGCAAAAAGTGCTGTGCTATATCTTTAATATTAACCATTGCTAATAATTAAGGCAAAAGTGCCGTGCTATATCTTTGATATTAACCATTGCTAATACTTAAGGCAAAAATGCCGTGCTATATCTTTGATATTAATCATTGCTAATACTTAAGGCAAAAGTGCCGTGCTATATCTTTAATATAAATCATTGCTAATACTTAAGGCAAAAGTGCTGTGCTATATCTTTAATATAAATCATTGCTAATACTTCAGGCTAAAGTGCCGTGATATATCTTTAATATTAATCATTGCTAATACTTAAGGCAAAAGTGCCGTGGTATATCTTTAATATTAACCATTGCTAATACTTCAGGCAAAAGTGCCGTGGTATATCTTTAATATTAACCATTGTTATTACTTCAGGCAAAAGTGCTTTTATATTTAAGATTTGTGATCAATATATATTTTGCCATTCGGTATCTTTTAAAAAGTAACTTTATTCAGATGGTTATATGCCCGGACAAAATTCATTATAAAACCAAAGAAACGTAGAATAACTTAAAACTGGATGAGGAAGAGTTATGCTTCTTGGGCACTGCACTTCTCATTGTCGCCAGCTATTCATATTTTGTCACACCAATGCACTTCATTGTTTTAAATAATCAAGCTCCCAGTGGAATTCGAACCCGCACCAATCGGCACCAATTGCCTAGCAATGCAAGGTCAGAACAACTCAGACCACTCGGTCATCGCAACCGCCCCTGAAATTGTGCAAATAATGCTGCTTGGGTATTGCACTACTCCTTGTCGACAGCTATCTATAATTAAGTTTTACGTCAATTTTCGTCACATTTACAAAGTTATGTTCCAGGCAGAAAAAATATTAAAGACGGGAGATAATTCCAAAGTGGGATAGGTAGAGTTATGGTTCTTATGCACTGCGTTTTCTCTTCTTATCATCTATCTTTCTTTTAAGTTTCAAGTCAATCCCTTTCAAGTTATGATCCAGACAAAAAATCATTAAATACAAATGTAGTTAGAAAAGGAGAAATAACTCAGAAACAGGAATAGACATTGTTATGTTTCTTAGGCAACTGCATTTTCCTAGTCATCATTTCTCTATATTTTAAGTTTCATATCAATTCACTTCATAGTTTAAAAGTAATGCTCCTGACAAAAAAGAAGGGAGATAAATGAAAACTGTGACACGGTAGAGTTATAGTTCTTGAGCACTGTATTTCTACTTCTACTACCTATCTTAATCCTAAGTTTCAATACAATCCCTTCCATAGTGTTCAATTTGTGCTCCAGACCAAAGTTCATTTTAGAAACTTATAAAGGGAAGGTTACTCAATAATAAAATATGGACGCCGCCCGGCCGCCCATCCACAGGGTTTCCGATAATACGTCCCATCTTTCAACGGACATATAAAAAGTATACCATTGTGGTAAAATTTACTACCAGCTTTCACACTGCTGAATGCACGGAAACTGCCGACGTCAAGAAGTATTTTGAATCATTACACCTGGCAATATCTCCGCTACAGAAAGAGCCGAGCTTAAACGTATTTTGGATAATGGGACCAAACAATGACTGCTCAGACCATACACTGCTGCATGAAAGGAGTGTACCGATATCAAGAAATATTTTGAATCATTACACCAGCCATTGACTCCTCAGCCATACCAATATTTTTCCCAGGTAATAATATTACAAATTCTCTAAGCCACTATTGCAGCAAGAATCCTATTGTCTCAAGACCCCTACATTTTCAATAAGATTAAAGAAGACCTGGTTACCAATATGTTTGTGACATAAACGTGATAAAGCACATGATAACATGCATGTCATTAAAGCTGTGATTTTTATTTCTTGGAGAGAAACTTCAAACTAAATTTGAAAATTGTGAATGGCGAACATGAGATTGGAATTATTCTTTATTTTGAGATAAGATAAGAATATTTGAATGAATAGTTCCTTTTTGCACCAAGCTTGCCGATGCAATCTCGGGGTACAGTTGCTTGTTCTTGTATTATTTATTTTCAACAGTATGCACAATAATCGCTTATGTATTATATATATTACACGATTTGTGTTAAGACATAGTTTGCAAATTGAAACCAAAACATGTTGCAATGGATTATTATGTAACATTTGTATTTAGTACAATATCATAACTGGAAGGGGGCGACAATTTTTAGATGGCATATTAGTTACAGCTGAAATAGTAGATATGCTTTTTATGGGATCAATTATTTAAAAAATGGAACAATTATAAATTTACTTTAAGTCTGAATAAAATAAATTGCCGACTTAGAGAGCTTGTAATTGCCAAATTTTCTACATTGCGAAACATGGCATATATATACTGAAACTGATAAAGAAAAATCGAATCTTCTAAATTTGTCAGTACAACCTTTTACCAACTGGGTGCGGTTTTATCATTTGATAAATAATGCACTTTTGAATAGGACATTATTGTTGTTGCTTTCAGGTCATGAAACGATTTCTGCTAAATGAAAGCTACGTTCAATAGAATAATCTGTATTAAAGTCTCACCAGTGTACATATAGTTTTTACACATACAAAGTAAAGATAAATATCATTTCAAATTCTGTACATTGCCACTGACACGTAAAACTATAATTTAATTTTTCAGTTTTAAACTGGGCTAAAACAGTAATATTTCGTAAATAAATGCTTTTCTTTTTGACCGAGGCTATCGGCCTTAAGGCAGGGTATGGAACATGAACGACCATCGTCTAAAACTTACGTTCGATCCATTCTATTTCACTCCTTTGATAAAGTTGTATGCAATATGTACTGTGGGTTACCGACAATAATGATTTTAAACCAGTCTCGTTTATTATTCTTCAAATATTTCACTATGAAATACAAATGTAAAGGGTCTATAGGAACTTTTTGGGGGCTCAAGATGTAAAAAGTATCCATTTCATACATACACACACGCGCGAGCACACAAACGACTGACAAAAAGCAGGTGTTAACTAATCACGCGTTCTTGTTTTATAAGACTGAATAATGATGCATAATGATGAATAATGATGAAATTCATCAAATCTTAGCACTGGAATATATCCAGTTACGCTCATAATACAATATGCTTAATATTTTAAACGTTAAAACTGAACAAAATTTGTTTATGATTTGCTAGCGCATATACTACGGCAAAACATAAAATAAAATGTTTCTTATTAAATTCAATAATTTGGTTTTATTTCAAAAGTAATTTTCTTTTAAAACCGCTGTAATGTAGGGGAATTTTTTCTTTAGAAATACAAAAGGAATTAGGAAAGTGTGACTACAAATTTGATTTAGTTCAAAACTTTAATTGTTTCTTATCCCCTCATCAAAGTTTATATTTTCATACGTAAACCGTCTAAAATAAAATGCAGTCTTGTTAAATATGTTATATGCACATACCCGTTTCTTTTATCCAAAATTTGCTTTTTTTAAGAATAAACTCCCATGTGAATTCAGCTTCTTTCGCACTTTTTGGAGAAGAATTTTATTAAGTAGCAATGTCTATATGAATCAGCAAAGATAATTATCAACTTCACTGTTGCCTACTTCACCAGATGTGGTGTTTCGATGGTAGAACTTTGTCACGTGACTGTTTGATATCAATAAAAGCGGAAACTGAAGAGCTGGTGATAAAATCTATCGTGATAAGTACCGTATATAGTATAAAAAATAAACATAAACTGACTTTAAATGTTCAGCGAATTGATATGGTTCTCTGTAACCAAATACCGGAGCGACATATCAGCATTGTACACTTATCAAAAAATACCTTCATTTACAGCGTATTGTGTTAAAGCCAATATATTGTTCTTCTTAAGTGTTAAAGTTACTTTGTAGAGCTGAGATAATAGATAACAGCTCCCCGCATGATTTTCATACTTCTGTTGGTGATATTAAACTAAATAGAATCATATAAGGCTGTACAATTATCGACGACTGAATCGCTAAATATGATGTAAGATCTTAAAAAGAATCATAATAATAACATATAATTTAAAACGAAACAAAGCAAACACAAAAAGTTATAAAGTAATTAGAGTTATATTTGATTCCTTTCATAAAAGAAAAAATAATCTGTTGATGGTAAATTTTTCTTTCTTTCATTTTTGCAAATACAAATATCGTTGTCGATATTGGAGCATTATAATCATAGGTACTGTATTGTCACACCTTAACAGTATATTATAAAGAAAAACACCTCCTTCTGAAAATAACAGAAACTAAAATTAACTGTTTTGTAGACGGCATTTAGATTTTAGATTAACCAACCCTAACCCTACCCCAACAAATTCAGTCATTCATGTTTAGGTCTTTTCGCTCACTCATCGAAACATTTATTCTGATACAATATTTGATCGATTGTCACATAAGCGATCCGTGTTACTAAGGACACCGAACAAACTGCAAAAGACATAAGAACGACAAGAATTCTCTGCCTACCACCAAAATAAAAGGTCTGTCTGTTTAAACATTTATGATAACATTTTCATAAATAGAAGTTCAGTTATCAACTAACAATAATGAAATTACCTAATTCAAAATGTTTCTAACTACCGTTGTATAAAGGAAAGTTGTTTTTGATTTTTTTCTTTAACAATAACCTGTAGCACAGTGATTCAAAGTCATTGCTATTTATAGAATATAAGTATTTCATCACCTGCTAGCCTGCTCATATTTGTTCAGGTCATGACCTTGCTTAGTTGGGTTGATGCAGTTTAATTAAAAGATCAAATTTGTTAAGAATTCAAGCTTTATTATTTAACAATTCGGATGTCAAGAGCTGCGAATGTTTAGCTTAGATATATATTTTTTAATTTTTGAATTATCTGATTATACCACAGGAGTTTGAAATTCTGTCAATAAACAAGTGATATTGTAAAAATTATGCCCTTTATATAATAAAAAAAAAAACACCAGGATTTCAACGCCTTTTCCCCACCCATTAAACGTCGACCGAATTAAACGAACGGAACACAGTGGTAACAACCTAGCGAGCCTTCTCGATAAAGAACACTTAAACCTACCTAAAACAACCGACCATATTCTTTAACACGCTATTCATAAGGAATAATCTAACAAATTATGCTCAATCTTGATTTTACAACTTAAAGTCGAAGCCATTCGCTGACGTCACACAATCTCAGCACCACAATAAGCGTAATATCATCGATCGAGAAGGCTCGCCAGGTTGTTACCACACTGTGTTACGTCCGTATAATTCGGTCAGACGTGTAATGGGTGGGGAAAAGGCGATGCATTCTTGGTGTTTTTTTTATTATTATTTAGAGGGCATAATTTTTATAATATTACTTGTTTATTGATAGAATTTCAAACTCCTGTGATCATACTTAGGTAATATATTTTATCTATATGCTTAAACTTAATCTCTGAAGCGGACTGTTTACAAAACGTCGCCGAGTTTGCAAAACGAGATTGCACAGTATGAAAATTGTGTGTTTACAAAGAAAACTTTAATGTGAATTCAAAAACAATCGATTATTAATTATAAAAGCATTTTTTATGTCAGGAAAAAAAGGTCTCGGTACTATTCAATAATTATCAACAAATAGATTTAGATGGAATATGTACCTTTTGATATTATGACTGTTAAACCCGAAGACTGTGAAACTTAACAGATAAAATAGGCTATTAAAATGAAAGGTCAAAGCACACAATGATATGGCCAGCAAACCTCTGTTACAATGTTATCTTCTCTGTAAACTGCACTGACCTTTTACCAATGTGTACAACTGATCCTTATATCTCCTGATTAAGATAAAATAGTACCCTTACAATAACTTCTTAAGTGACCCTGTACATTTAAGATAATATACTACACAAAATTTGATAAGGATCACTTTCTAAAGTTTAATTTATTTGATAATATATGTATAACAAACGACCAACTTTGCAGTTTTTGTAAAGCTTGTGTATTCTACACAAAGCAGTACACTGTGTTATCGATTCTTTTATCTATAGCGCTGTTAAGTTGCACGGGAAAAGTGATAACCACGAAATTCGGGTGCTTGGCGACCTGTATTTTTATGTACATGCTTTAGCCCTACACTTGAAACTCAATCCCGCAAGACGCCATACGCGGGCTTATCAGTAGCATGAGGAGACGGTGTCAGGCCGTAATCAACACAAATGGCCACCACACTCGATATTGACAACATCTTTACACTTGGCTCACTTTAAAATTAATTCCACTTTTAACACCAATGTATAAAAACCTAATAAGCCACCCTTATCCAGATCACACCGTTTTCACGCTTCAGTGATTAATAAGAACATAAAAAAAAACCAAATTAATACACTCAAATATCAAAATTACCAAAATATCGCTTTCAATTTAATAATTGTTGTATACCCATGAAATATATGCAATCGAATAAGCGACCCCTATCAAATTTTGAGTAATATAAGTCATTGTACGACCAAACTATATCAGATTGTAATGTCATTCGTCAGAGTTCGAGTATCTTGATCGGGCAAAGGGAAATCTGCGCACGGATGAAAGATTTTCTTTCATTAAAATGCAGTTACATAATATATTGTTATATATTTTTGAAATGCAACTGAACTCAGCTACGCCCGTTCCAAGGCGGTATCCCCGCGGGTTGTCATTTCGTTAAATGTTTGTGGTGTCTTTTTTAATTGGTCACTCATTTTCACACTGTTGAATGTTGCTTGTTCATCGACATTCTGTCATATTTAAATAGAGTAAGCATTGAGTGATCTTTTGTACTAGAATTGATCATACTGGTAAGCTCGTTTTTTACAGGCCCTTTACTTTGGGATCAGTGATTCAGCAAGGAAATACTTTAATACATAAGCCAGAAGCGCGCAAGCTATGTCAATATTACGTAGGCCATGACGTCACTTATTGTCGCTTTACATGCAATGGTATTCCTGGGGAAAAACTTTCACCTTTAAGGTTATCTGCTCAGTCTTCTGTCCAAATACTACCTAAAATAAAATAATTTACTATCAGCAGCCGGTGATTCACCAAGACAGCTTGTTTGTTCTTATGAGAACCTGTTGGTGAGGTTGGTGCACCCTAGAACCTGTTTTAAACCTCGAGAAGCAAATCTTTTGCCACTGACCTTTCCAAGGAGGTACCCCTGCCCAGTTACTTAGGAGTAAATATTAACTGATAAAAATATGAATATATGTAAAGTTGTTAGTACTCAAGCATACGGCATTCGACATTAAATATTCAATAAACCATCATTCACTTTTCACAAAAATCTAGACCAAACTAGATCTATATAAAAATCGAGTTATTTTTCATGTACGAAAGAGCCAAACTATTAGCATAAAATTTCTGTGATAAAATGATGAGCACAGAAAAATATTCAAAATGATTAAAAGGCACATAATATGTCTGTCAGTGAACCAAAAGGTTAATAATCCTAAAGCTTACATCTAGATCTATTTATAAAAAACATTTCAGAAATGAAAATATCGTCTCCATATCTGATAAACTCAAATGCATGTTAGATTAAGATTCAAAACAGGATATCAACAATCTTAAAACGTTTAAGTCCTTTTATCAAACAATTAATTCTAGTATTTTAGCAAATGCACGATTTTTTTTTAAAAGTGATTTAAAAAGCAGCAAATTCGTGTGATTGATTGATTCACTAAACGCAGTTTGAAAAGATGACAAGCGTTGTTTGCAATATAACCATTATTTATTTATCATATGGACATGTGTACAGAAGATTAAACAGAAAAAAAACCAGAAAGTGCACCGACTAAGTGGGCCTATATATCCCCTTACAATAACACGCGCGCGCTCACACACACACGCAAGAACGCACGCACGCACCCGCACGCACGCATGCATGCACACACACATGTAGATATAACTTGTTATTATCATAAAGTCAACGATGCATTCATTAACATAGAATAATATCAAAGCTGTTGTAGTTAATGAAAGAAGTTTTGGAACAATAACTTCTTGACAAAAATTCTAATAGACTCTAACTTTATCTTATCAGTCAGATGAATGTTTTATGCTAAAGTTCTATGCAGACCATACTGAAAGTAATGAGTTTCATCATTTATATACAAATGCTTTCTCGTCTATATAAGTAAGCCGTAGCAATGTATAGGCACTGAGCAGTAGCAGTACACGGCAGTAGGGAAACGTGGTTGGCAGTAGCAGTAGGAGCAGGAGCAGTAGATGAAACGTGAAGATGGCAGTAGCAGTACAGCAGTAGCAGTAGGAAAAACGTGAAGTTGGCAGTAGCCGTAAGAGCAGTAACCGCAGGAGAAACGTGAAGATGGCAATAGCAGTAACAGCAGTAGCAGTACAAGCAGTAGCAGTAGGAAAGTCTTAAAAGTCTAGAAAGTCTGAATGAAAATAAGACATGTTTTAACATCTTGAGCCCCCCGCAAGTCTATAGCATTGGTCTGTGACTGTTTCTGACACTCTCGCAGACTTTCAGGAATTTTGGTGCCAATCGGGAAAATGTCGTATTTAATGTCTACGGACCCTCCCAGGTCGATTTACCGGTCTGCAGCTGTTTCTGCACTCTCGAAGACTTTCAGGAATTTTGGTGCCAATCAGGAAAAGGTCATATGTCATCTTTGATGTCTAGGGAACCTCCTGGGTGGATTTGACCGATCTGCAATTGTTTCAGACACTCTGGCAGTCTTTCAGGAACTTTGGTGCCAATCGAGAAAATGTCATTTTTATGTTTAGGACTTTCCGGAGTCCATTCTTAGGGTCTGCGACTGTTACTAACATTCTTGCAGAAGTTTAGTGCCAATCGAAAAAATGTTATTTTTGATGTCTAGTGATACTCCCGGTTTGATTGCACCAGTCTGCGACTGTTTCAGACTTTCGCAGACTTTCAGAGTTTCCTTCTGCTACTGCTCTTACCGCTACTGCGAATTTCACATTTTATGTACTGCTACTGCTCTTACTGCTACTGCCAACTCCATGTTTTTCCTACTGTACTGCTGGTACTGTTACCGTCAACTTCCTGTTTTTCCTGCTGCTACTGCTTGTACTGCTACTGCCAACTTCACGTTTTATCAACTGCTACTACTGTAAACTTCACGTTTCATCTACTGCTACTGCTATCACTGCTTCTGCCAACTTCACCTTTTTCCTACTGCTACTGCTGGTACTGCTACCGCCAACTTCACATTTTTCCTACTGTTACTGCTAGTACTGCTACTGCCAAATTCACGTTAGATTTAATTTCTACTGCTAAATGCAACTGCTTACTGCAAGCATGTATGTATAGTTACAGGTATTTGTAGGTTTTCTATGTGATAAAGATATATAGACAGACAGACAGACAGAGATAGAGAGACAGACAGATAGACAGATAGATAGATGAAAGAGAGAGAGAGAGAGACAGACAGACAGACAGACAGACAGACAGACCAAAAAGACGTATCTTCTGTATTCAGTATTTCCGACGATTTAATTATTTTATTATAGAATTCTGAACTACTTTCTTGACGTATGTTAGATGGAATAGTTTTTTCGTAAACCTCTACTGGATACAGCTATGTTAAAACACATATTCATATTATGGGTTTTTATTATGGGATGAAAAAGGGTCTCACTCAAATACACTTTCATGCCTTTTATTCAACTCGTCTAAAAATGATGTTTTAAGCTCGCCAGAGACTCGCTAAACAGCATCCTTTCTGAATCATCTGAATATAAGTTTGAATGGAATAAGAAATCATATCAGATATTATATATATTTAT
This sequence comes from Cyclina sinensis, assembly GCA_012932295.1. Lineage (NCBI taxonomy): Eukaryota > Metazoa > Mollusca > Bivalvia > Venerida > Veneridae > Cyclina > Cyclina sinensis. Next base: position 8,276,341 of record JAAONU010000012.1, on the reverse strand, counting down.
ATTATCTTTTGCACAATTATATATCATGTTGTCATATTATTCCAGTTTTAATATTTTAATATATCTCTACGATACTCAAATTGACTAGAAGCTTGCAGAAACTTTAGTCTAGCTGCAGAATGCTCATAATGATTAGACGCTTGCAGAAACGTTAGTCTAGCTGCACAATGCTCAAAATGCATCTTGCGCTCAAATTTTGCCCGCTTAAACGGACCTTTTTTGAAATTCTTTGATTGGACTATTTACAAGGCTTACACAATAAACTTTCCCTGACCGTCACTTCTTTTATTGTTCTTATTAAACGCCGAATTACAGGTGTTAAAAAGAAAAAAATGGATTATACTGTTAAGTAATTAATATAGTTTATATCAGTAACAAATAGTGTCTTGCGTTTTTGAAAAAAATAAACAAACTATATTTTTAGTCTGCATACGCCGTTTATATGGTTACAATGGTTACAACTGCCAATAATTGAAAATAAAAGTAATGAATTCATGCCGTTACGTATTTACAATGGTTACAATCAGTTACAAGCAGTAAACTGTGTTCTATTTTGAACGACTAGACGCTTGTAAGAACGTTTGTCAATTCGTGGTCACCTATTTATCAGGTCCAAAACATCACAAAATAGTAAAACAAGCGAAATTCCATACACCTGCTCAAATCTATCAAACTTAAACCTGTAAGCTAATTTTTTACGGAATTGTCCCAGCACGAGTCACTTGAAAGCTATTGGACGATAAAGAATATTTCTCTTACACGAAACAACCCGCATTTCACGTCCATAAGTTCGGTGCTCTGACTGACTGAAAATGATTGTTCTTGAAGTTTGACAAATGCGGGAAAATGTGTTAGAAAGTCGTCTTTATTTTTTTAAACTAAGATTAAAATATGACTGTTAATATAAATTTTGATTGAAGGTCATAACAATTTTTCAAAGTGTAAAAGATTATTATAGATTTGGTTTCACAGCAAACTAATACATTCAGTAAGACCGTGTCAAATTAACAGCCAGTATTTACGGTTACTGAAGCACCCAAACTTATCAGACACTGAATCGCAAGAAGAAATACTCAAACAGACTTAATAAAATTTGCTTTATCATCTGTGAACATTAAATTAAAAACGCAAAATTGGCAATAATGCAGATGAAAACGGAAGAATGTAAAGCTGAAAAATGAATAAAACGAAGCCATTTCTATGACAGATTTTTTTTAGAAGACGGAGTACACGATTTAGATCAATACATCGGAAGAACAGCAGACGACGCAGAACACAACTTGTCTGTACAATAAACCGATAACACTAAAATGAAATTGCCCACTAACGAAAAAAAATAGCACAGACAAAGATAACGACAAAATAATTGTTGATATCTGCAACAATAGACCTTTCCAGAAATTAGTACCTACCTGATTACCTCCATTGCGTCTGCCATTAAGGAATGCGCAGATTGAAGCAGTTTTATAATGCGGAGCTTAGAAAAAGTCCCATTTTTTAGCTGTAATGTTAATGTGACTTTGTATATTAGAGAAACAGATTCAAATAAACCACATGAAGCATTAAATATCAGCAAAGATCTATCTCTAGGTCTTTTAACTGAAAATAGTATATTTGTAAACGATTTTTTTGCTGACATCTGAATCTATTGAACTGTTAACTAAAGGTTTTGTGATATTCTCCGGTAGATTAATTCTTTTTATTTTATCAAAATTTCACGAAAAACTGCTTTTATAAAGTACATGTATCTATCTTTAAAATATCTGACCAAAAGGGTACAGTTATATAGGTGTCATAATAATTTTGTTTTCCGTATTACAAGAAATATCATCAGCAATAATGTTAAAAATAAGAAAGAAAGCAAACGTTCTATTGTAAGATCAATATCTTACAAACGTGTGGCTTGCAGCTATTATTTTCTTTCTGCATACACAAACTCACATGTTGTACATATCAATACTTTTTAAAAACAGATTCCCCAAGTGCAAGAAATTAAGTATAGAAAGGTCCATTCGGCAACAGATGCTTAATTTTATTAGGTCTTGAAAATATTGCTGGTAAGGAAGAATATATATTCTTAAATTTCATATAACAATCAGGAACAAATAAAGACCATATTTTATAGACTTCAGGCATTTTCTCAAGAGCGAATCTCGTTACTACGGTGTTTTACTCTGACTGATCAAGCAAGACCGACAATGACAATTAACGGTGACTTACCACAAAAAAGACAGTATGTCACCCCTATATTACGTAACCACATTCCTTCACCACAGGACACCGCAAAAGACAAAAGACAGTTTGATAATTAAAAAAATGCTAAATAATGCATATTTATTGTCAAGTATTCTTTGAAACTGTATCAAAGAATAAAGCAAGTTTTAGTTAAAATATAATGAACATGCGGTTGATGAGCGAGATGTTTAATTTTGTCATTCTGTCCATTTTGTAAGCTTTCAGAGTTGTTCAAATAATTGAAATCATAGTTTCAACTTTCGAAAAGGAAAACAGTGTTTTCAAAATTATTTGTGTTTTACACATATTTTATGGTTCACACAACTCAAGCTTCCACTTTGAACAGTCCAAGGTCTTCTTTTAACAGTCTTTCATGTGATAAATAGTTAATAATATGTTCAAGTCAGGAATAAAACATACAAAATAGTTTTAATATATCAATAAACTGATGCTTATCCTGCAACAAAATTCACGTGATATAAGACAGTATGTCACCTTGAACTAAGCTAAAAAGTTACACAGAGCTATACAGAACTTAAGCATCATAGCGAGGTTTAGCAGTCCTTTAATGGCGGACGGTCACGTGACCTTCATAATGGCGGCGGTCAATTTATCAATTATGGAACAGTCTATAAAATGAATGTAAAACCACCTATTACCATCAGCGATATATAGATCTCATCTTATTGGCCAGAAAAGAAGTGGCAATTACAGCTGGTATGTAAATTCGAAAGCTGGAAGGTTAAGCATCATGTATTCAGTCATAAGAAAAAACCTAAAATATACCAAATCTGAAAATATCAATGTCTTCCTCACTGAAGGCCTGACAAGAAAAGCACAGAAACTAGTGAACAAATTAGATATTGCTCGAAAAGAAAACAAACAGTAACTGGATAAGCAATGGTTGTACATTCAACAAATCAACACCTAAGAGCAAAACCAAACAAATAAGAACAATGGGTAATCTCGAAAAAAATCTCCAAGTTACAGGGAACAATGAAATTGTTGAATAAACTGTGTGCATGACACCAGGTAGATATAACGTAGAATTTATACACCTATTGAAGTCTAGCTCAGTTCTAAGCTTAGTTCCTTTGTGTACATAATTATCAGGTTATCTTTGATTGTTTTCCTGGTTGTAGAACTCTCAGTTGCTTCAATTTTCAACAATGTCATTATGTGCGTTTCTATTTTCAACCGGTGTAAGGGACATAACTTTGAATGGTTATCAAATATTAAATACATGCTAATCTGGCTAAATGATGAAGGTATTCTATAGAAAGTATCTTTATCAAATCCCCTTAGTAAGTTTGTATACTGTTATCATATGAACAAAAGTTACGTTATAATTTGGTTTTTGTCTGGTAGTATCAGTTCTAACTGGCATCTCCTATTATTTCATATTGTCTGGTTTGAACTTTCTAGGTAAAGTTTTACTTTTGTTTGATAAATTTGAAATTAAACTCACCAATTTATTTTCTTGTTATAAACTGTACAAAAATCAGTTACACTGTACAATTTACTCAGTAATCAAATAACAACTATGTGAACTACTGCTTTATCTTCATTCAAAAGTTTACAAATATACAATATCATACAAACAATTTGAAAAATGTATGTGACCTTTAGCCTATCTTGTTTCGATGAGTAGTTAAGAATCCTGAAACAAAATATATGAAACAGGAACGTCAGAATATAATAATATGTAGTCGAATACTGGTTAGAGCAATAACCTCCTCTAAACTTGTCATTGTTCTTTTGTTTAAACGAAAAGCCAATAGAATCAATATTTACACTAAATCCGCTTTCTTTTCTTTAATGATTTGAAGTATTTAGTCTTATCCTTCGTATACTAAATACCGGGATATACTAATTATCGGTAACATCCGAATATCTCCAATTATATGAACATGCGCAGTAATCCCGCAGTATCTTCCGTAGCGTTTGTTTACATTTGGATACCGGCATCTGTCAAACTTTTTTCTCTTAGAATCATGGCGTATTTACGGGTTAGTAACAAGTTGAAATATGTAAGTCATAAAATAAAACATATTTTCAATCCAAAGCTAGTATGTTTTCTTACAAATCCGAAGTAAATACTTAATAAAATACGTTGTTTTCCTTGTGTTTCAGCTGAGAGAACAGGTGCTCATATTTCGATGACGTCATTGACAAAAAATTACCTACTACATTAAACTTCTGCACAATATTTCCAGTCTGGTGAATTTAATTGAAAATTAATTGCCAATTTTGAAATTGTAATAAAAGAGTTTTTTCTTATGTAAAATAGTTTTTTCAGCTCTCTCCTATAAGGTATGGTGGCAAAAAGCGTCTGTACACCCCAGCCATAAATGTTGTCAAAGGCTTATGATGAGGTCAGAAACAAGGGTATTCCAATTCACAAAGCTACTAGAATGTTTGGAGTTCCAGACAGCACTTTACGTGACAGATTTTGTGGACCAATTGCAACCAAGTCTAGAATCTAAACGTTTCAATACCAACCCTGGACCAGCATCTACTATCACCTACCAGGAAGAGCAACAACTGGTAAACCATTGCTCTTACATGGCAAGCATTGGTTTTGGATAATCTTGAGCTGAGTTTATGAATCTTGCCACTGATTTTTTCCTTTCAATACGAACATGAACTGAAAGAAAATCAGCTGCATTGTACACTATTCTCAATATCTGTCATACTCTTTTCTTTCACAAGTTATTATTTTGCTGTTGTTGTTGTTGTCGCTACTGAGAGCCTTTAAACTTATGAGATAATATAGAAGTAGAAATGTGTCCATAGGACACAGATGCCTCCACTCAACCTAGCTACTCATATAGCTAGCAATATGGCCACGAGATAGTCAAACACGCTGAATCATTAATAAGATTGGTTTAACAAAATGACAACTATAAGAAACCTGTTGTGGTGTGTAGACTCAAAATACTGTCTCCAACACTGTGACAAATGGATGAATATTATCCTTTACAATTCTGTATGTCTAGTTGGACATTCTTGGAGCAGATGGTGTTTTCATGTCTAATTTGTACTAAGTTCCTAAGTTATATGTTCTGTAAGCCAGGCTGTTTATAAAATGTCCATTGTCATCTAAATAGCAAACAATTTTAAGCAATTGTTGGAACAAAATTTCACCATTTCCATACTTAAATGTTGAATTCTGCTTAAGCTGGTGCTAACGGGCGTTGACATAGACATTTGCTTCAGTCAGACACAGTATGTCAACCCTGCTCAGAACTGGGTGACTCTAGCTCCAGCGCTTTTGCAGTTTTGTGACACAAGTTGAAAATTGCAAATTTTGAGTACGTAAGGGGCCATAATTCTAACACTTCCGAACAAATCTATACGGGAAACCCCAGGTGCACAACTTTACATGCTGATCAACATTCCTGTAAAGTTTCTTGACTGTAGGTGCAACACTTTTGTTGGTACGGGCAAAACAATTTGAAAATTGCAAATTTTGAGTACGTAAGGGACCATAACTCTCACAATTCCGAATAAATCTATACGGGAAAGCCCAGGTGCATAACTTAACATGCTGATCAACATTCCTGTAAAGTTTCTTGACTTTAAGTGCAGCGCCTTTGCAGGTACAGGCGACACAAGTTGAGAATTACCTTTTTTGACTAAGTAAGGGACCATTACTGTAACTGTTCCAAACAAGAAATCGGTAGAACCGATGGATGCTCCCCGAAACAATGCCAATTCCAAAAGGGCTATTGTTTAATATGTATTTTTTTAAAGTATGAAAAATAACAAAGGGCAATAACTCCTAAATTATGCAAAATAGAGTTACGGATCTTACACGATGCACTTCTCTTTATAGAGATCTATCTACCAATAAAGTTTCATGTTAATATCTCTTATACTTTGTGAGATATGCCCCGGACAAAAATAAGTATGAGGAATTTCAAAAGGCAATAACTCAAAAATTGATAAAGCAAGAGTTATGGCTCTTGTGCACTGCACTGCTCATCAATAAATCTATCTACTTATAAAGTTTCAAGCTGATAACTCTTATACTTTGTGAGATATGCCCCGGAAAAAAATAAGTATGAGAAATTTCAAAGGGCAATAACTAAACAATTAAGAAAGCACTGCTGCTTAATGAGATCAAACTACCAATGAAGTTTGGTCTTGATATCTCTCATAGTTTTTGTGTTATGCTCCGGACAAAATTATGACGGACGGATGAACGGACGGACGAACGGGACGGACGGACGGACAAAGCGGCAACTATATGCTCGCTCTTTGGGGAGCATACTTAATCTATAAGGAAAACCCCAGGCGCACAACTTCACATGCCAATCAACATTCCTGTAAAGTTTCTTGACTATAGCTCCAGTGCTTTTGGAGCTACAGGCGACACAACTTTTTGGGACGGACGGACGGACATACAGACGGACGGACGGACGAGGGGAAATCTAAATGCCCCCTCCCCCCTTCCCCCCAGAGTGTGGGCATAAAAAATACTCGACCGAATTACAATTGAATAGGTGTTTATCAGATCAACTGTACCTTTAGATTATCTTGCAATTTATACTTTACATGAACTAAAACATATGTTTCGAGAAAATTTATGTAAAAAACAGAACTCAACATTTCTACACAGCAGTGTGTGGATTTTATTTAATAATTATGATAGTTTTTATGTAAGCTGCATTTCTTACTTCTTTTTTTCCCTCCTTTTTTTTCGTTCTTGAATGGATTATTTGTAAATCTTGTAATTTGTATTCTACTAGGTTTCAATGTGCATAAGCCACCATATGTTGATAAACAGTTTACGTTTTCTATTTTATTTTAGATCACGACAAAGGCTTAATCACGTCACAGTTTGCAAAAGCCAAACAATCCATTCAGAATATTGTATCAATATCATCTATTCATGAAAACAACCTTTTGATGAAAGATTCTCTGGCTACCACAAGTAAACTCAATATATCTCGGACTTGAAAGCGATTAATGTAGAAGTGTACGTGAAAACTATCCAAAAAAAAACAAAAAAAAAAAACAGTCAATTACTGAAAATCGAAAACTTAAAACACTGTTTTTTATGAACAGCCATGATTCATTATCTATTTATAAAGTCATTTCGCGAGTGGCTTTTGTTAGCAGAATAATGTGATAAGGAAAAACGAAAAATCACACAATTTTAGTGTCAGGCTTTTATAGCTGTTATCCTTAATATGGGGATAATTTGAAAACCCAAAATTGCTCAATATTGGAACAAACAGCATCTAAGTCAGGATACTGTGTTTCGGCGAAAACAATTTCAGCTCTTGCTCAAGTTCTTACATGTTGTTGACAACAGACGGACAAGTTAAAGACACAGTCCAAGATATCGGTATAATATGACCGGCTGAACAGGAAAAAGTGCACTCGAACACCTGGTATATTATTGATATACAGTCCAACCTCCGCAAACGTAGACTCCCATGAAATACATCCTCTATACTGCGACATTTCGATTTCCCCCGTTGGAATTCTGTGCAATTTCACCTCTCTCGAGCGGCACCTCTGTCCAGCGTTTCTCCCAAAAAAGTGGAAAAAGTTAAGAAAAGCAGCCTCCCTACACAGTCAAAAAGTAGAGGAAAGGATAACAAATTAATTTATAGATCGGTTTAAAAAAGGACACCTTAAACAATTAACCAAAATGAAAACCCGAGGGGTTACCACCATGGAACGGCATATGGCAAATGTTTTGCCATTAGGGGTTTAGACCAGGTTCTAGTTAAAACACCGATTTTGCATAATATAAACTTATGAATAATTTTCTGTGATGCTTTAAATCTTTAATTAGTTTCAATATTTAGTTGTATGTGTTTTTTATTGTTTTTTTTAAGATCTCATTTATTTAAATATTTATAGTTATTTGATTAAGTTAGTGATATTAATAGTAATTATTTTTTTATATTTTAACAGGAGAACATTAATTTCATTAATCAGTGTTCTTATTTATCCGTTTTATGCCATACCTTGAACATTGTGTTTTATAACTATCTTGTTATGTAAAACGACACTGGATATGTATGTATAAAAATAGTCGTTATATCAAGTAATAAAGTTTCAGTTTCAGTTTTATTTTATTTTACTCTCTATGAAGACACATCTCCGTTAACGAGACTTTAGAAATGACGAGAGGCAGGACCATTATGCAGCCGTACATCCCGTCAAAAGCTGAAGTTCTGGTGCCTGGCAGAAAATGAAACGGGAAAAGTTGATGCATATGGAGCCTTATCTTCGCTGGACCCAAGAACCTACCCCCGCAAGGCCAACTTCAGAGCAAATTTTGTCCTAATTCTGTTAGGACTGTCAGGTTTGCTGAAAATTGTGTTTACGACAGCTTCTTTTGCGCCTTGTAGTTGTCCCGAAGACGTATTGACAATGTTACGCATATGACAGGAACTCTGCCAATGAACACACCAACATCGCCGGTAATATTTCACTTCCGAATTCAGAATGTATACTAGTATCAGAAAACAAAAACCGTAGTTCAATAGATCTTTGTTTTCTTAATACTTCAATCAATTAATTATGTACTTTGATTACATGTTATTATATCACAAAAACGATAAAAAGCAACCATAGCAGTTTTATGTGGATTGGTTCATTGAAATGTAAACTAAAAAATATCATATTGATTTGATTGTCTCACACATGATTTCTCATTTTTATTATTTATAAATTTATTTGTAAATAAATTGACCAACTGCTGGAGTATACTTGAAAGAACACGTATGAATAAGCCGGAAACATATTAAACACTACTGACAATAGTAACCTGTAATATTTCATAAGTGAACGATTATTTTTCACCGGAGCGTGACCTGAAGGTAGAATCAGGTACATAGATGATCATCGTCTGATACCTACGTTAGATCCATTCCGTTTCACTCTTTTGATCATGTTGATATAGACCGTTCCATAATTTACAAGATTAATTTTGATGCAAAGAGTCAAAGGCGGCGCACATGGTTTTAAAATAAGATGAATAATAAATGTATAAATTAACCTAAACAATTGTACACGTGTGTAGTACATGTTGTACATTTTGATGATATAATCAAGTTATTTACAGATTGGATGTAAAAAGATTTTAAAGGGGGATATTTGAATTATATCCATGTTTTAATCACTTTTATTGAAATTGTGAAATCATGTTAATTTCACTTTTCTTCAACAAAATGACCAGATATGAATGACTATATTCTCATAAAAAATCATTAGATCTTTCACTTTTTATGAAAATTGCATATTATAATAATCAAGTGTTCTTCGTCTGCGACACAATTCAGCAGTTGAATATTCCAAATGTCTATTTTTACTTTATTTCAACAATCTATACACTTTTAATGATTTTAGTCTGTTTAAATCCTACTGTTTTGTGTCTTTTTCTATTCTATGCTGGTTGCGCAACCATGATAGACAGGATATAATCCATTTTTACAAACTCAGATTTTCAATCTATTTCTTGCAGAAATGTTATGATTTCATTGTTTATATTGTATGCATGAAGAGAATACCATCACACATGCACATGCAGTGGTCATAAGCCTTCAACGTACATTAAATACTATACTTTATATAGATTTGCAGCGATTGACCACGGAACATTTTGGAACCATCAATAGCAAATTAAGTAAATTGAAACAAGGATGACTTCACTGATCGGAAAGTTTGAAAAGGGTTGCTAAGTTTACTCTCCAAAGTTTCTAGGCAGCCGAAGACATGTCAAAATTTCAAATTTAAACATTGAATGACAATTCCAAAAATATGTTTTTCTTCCCACAGAGAATGAGAATTTGAGATCCATGGACGGTTATTTCTGTAGAAGAGAACTGTAGAAGAGAGTGGTCATTATAAATTATTTAAAATCACCTCGTAATCTTGCTTTTTCCCCGGTCTGTGTTTAAGAGAAAATTATATCTAAAGAATTTACCGTCTCTGGTAGGAAACGGGAAACGAAGTTTTGTGTAGCAGTAGCAGTAATACAGTGTGAGTGTATTTCTGAAATTGGAACAAAGAGAGCTGCCGACCTGACAGTGCTTCCAATAGGTAATCAACTATGGAGTACACATTCTCCTATAATAGATGAAGGGCTTTACTACTAAATATTTTCTTGTATGCATAATATTCCCAGATTTGGTGAAAAATATACCAAGATACTTGTCTCTGAAGGTGTGTCCTCGATTTTGAAATAACAATTCCTATGTTATCGACATCCAAAAAATAAAACCTTACACGTAATATCTTTGTTCGAATTCCACATTTCAAAGTATGGTATAACATCCCAGTAGGCATTTTACATTGAGCCGATATTGGACCGATATGGTTTTTAATATCGGCCCAATATCTGATTCCAATATCGGTGCATCATCGGTTTTGCAAAGTGAATGCTATATCGGTATGATGTCGTTTCCAACATCGAGCCAACATAGGACCTACATAATAACAATGTTGAGTCGATGTCAGTATGCCTATATTGGACCGATATAAAATTGTATTTATTGGACCTGCATATTTTTTCCACTACTGGTCCCATCTGCAGGACTTGTGCAATAACAAGTTAACCACTATCACCCTCTATCTGTCATCCAATAAACCTGGAAAGACTCTGGTTCAACTCTAAGTAATATTAAGTATCCATAAACCATAGTAATAATACATACACACATTTAAAGCCAGTGATTTTGTTTTATTATTTATTTCATTCCACTTATTGCAAAAATACAACTGTTTTCAATCAATATAACAATGTACAGAAAAGAATTATTTTCCAATTATAAAAGTTAACAAGAGCTGTCACTGGAGACAGCATGATTGGCTTTTTAAGTACTATATATCGTTCAGAAACAATTAAGGAATCAATTTTTACTCAAGATCTAAAGAAATACAGACAAGAATCTTATATCTGCTGGCACCACTGATCATCATGTTCTCAATATTACTTTAATTTCAGGATGTATTTTAAACACTGAAGATATGCAAAGAAAACCTGTCTTAACTCGAAGAACATGCTCATTTTCCAACTTTTGGACACAGCAAACATACACTAATTTCAAATCAATGCAGTGGCTGTGGTACAATGTATAACTTACTGTTGACAAGGTTTGGTGGTTAAAATCACCATTTATCAACTTATTACATATTAAATGTAAAACAGATAATCTTCAGAGCTGAGCCAGATAAATTTTTTCCATCCACGACACCAACATATTCTATTTATCCTTTCTAATTATTTCTTATGATTTTCACCAACACTGGCGTCTCTGGAATTTCACTGGGGTCAATATTTTGGAGCGCTTCAGTCATTCCATTGGTCCATCAATTATTGCGCCCCTTTCGTGGTGACTGGTCTTTGGCACCCATAGGCCACTCCTTGAGAATGTCTCTATAATCAATGACTGCTGCACTTTTTGTTGAGGCATTCTTTTGAACACACTCTGTTTAAAACACAAAAGAAACAATTCAACATTAAACTTCACTTGTACAGGGGACAATTTAGAAAAGAAGGCAAAGTTAGGTGTTTTTTCATGAAGAAAAACGCTTAGCCTTATCAGTCTGCTTAAAATTATATTTAAAATTGACTTAGTACACACAATCCTAAAATCACTTTCAAAATCAAGACGCGAAAATATGTGACTTTCTTTATTATTGTGCTCTTTCATCATACATGTAAAGGCTCAACCATAAAATAGTATCAGACTATTAAAGAACTATTTGACATCTTAATATATAACAATATTACAGTACCTGTTGTTGCAATATAAATCAAGCTCCTGAAGAAAATCAGATTGGCGCATGCTGAATGCAGGTTTCTAACGCAGCAGTTACTTCCCTTTCAGTATAGATAACTCAAAGCAGTGTTACTTCCCTTGCTAATGTTATCGGCCCGAGATCAGCCCGATATATGAAAACGGTCTGAATTTTAATGTGGACAAAACCTTGCTTTTTCGTTTCGTTTAGCACATATTCAACCAAATATTTAAACGTATTGATTGTATCTAAATATAGGTCTATGATAAAATATAATAGACGTTGATGTAGGTAGACTTGAGATAATGGCTTTATATCGGACCAATATTGTAAACTGATATCAGAGTACCTATATCAGTACGATATACTTGTGCCTGCTGGGATCATTTCAAATATTTTTAATTTGTCTGCACTAGATAACACCCAAAGTACAACTGGTACTCTATCATATTCATGGTTAAACGGTTTAGTGGCGTAGTGAACAGATATGTTTTTTGTAACTGTAACAACTGAATTGACTCCAGCAAAGTAAGAATGTTCTTCAAATTCATCCTTGTGCCTGTATTCACAAAGACAGACCTATATCTTTATTATTGCATTAAAACGACAGAATTTGTATAATTTCTATTTTCAAGTTAGTTTATACAAATCAATTTTATTTCGATTGTGACGAAAGCTTTTAGCTTATAGAATCATTCTCAAATCCGTCCCTGGAACCAACCAGTACTAAGTAATGAGAATAAAGTTTCTTGCTGAAGGAATTAACCGATGCTGACACGGCCGCTGACGGGGTTCGAACTCGTGTCTTGACTAGCGATCCTTAGATTACAAGTCCGACCTTTTAGCCACTCGGCTTCACCTTTCTTTATATAGCTATAGTTGAAAGAATTAACAAAGATTTGCATTTCAGATTAAGTAGCAACACACTGAATACACAAGTACTTGCAGCGCTTTGATTTGTTTTGGGGAATGTCATTAAGTCTGTAATTTGTGCATCAAAAACTTTTAATTAAAAATACAAACTTACCTGATTTGGATCAATTTATTTTTAAAATCAATAAATACAATTTATGAAGTGGTATTTTAAGTGATGTACAGAATAATTGGATTTTTTTACATTGATAATGATCCAAGATTCTCCCATATTGATTACGTCAGCGCATGGTAAAAAATGAAACACTATCCCAATATAGGCGTCGCCGTTCTCGGCGCCGCCAATAAAGTAACTGCCGCCATTATGAAGGTCACGTGACCGTCCGCCATGCTAAACCTCCATATAATGCTTAAATTCCGTATAACTTTGTATAACTTTAGCAAATTTCAGGGTGACAAACTGCCTTATATCGCGTGAATTTTGTGACAAAATCAATATCATTTTATTGTATTATCGTTACTATTTTGTATGTTTTATTCCTGACTTTAACATATTATTAACTTGAATTATTTTACACATGAAAGACTGTGAAAAAAAGACCATGGACTGTTCAGAATTAAAGCTTGAGTTGTGCAAAACACGTATAATATGTGTAAAACACATAAAGTATTGAAAGCACTGTTCTCCATTTCGAAAGTTGAAACTATTTCAATTATTTGAACAACTCTTAAAGCTTACAAAATGACAAAATTAACATCTCGCCCATCAACTGCATGTTCACTCTATGTTATCTAAAACTTGTTTTATTCTTTCAAAGAATACTTTACAATGAAAGAACATAATTTAGCGCGATTGTTTTTTTTTTACACTGTCTTTTGTCTTTCGCGGTGTCCTGTGGTGGAGTGTGGATGGTGACATACTGTCTTTGCTTTGATAAGTCACCGTTAATTGTCATTATCGGTCTTGCTTGATTAGTCACAGTAAAAGACTTTAATAACGAAATTTGGTCTTGCGAAAATGCTTGAAGGCTACAAAACAGTCTTTATTTGTTCCTGATTGTTATATGAAATGTAGCATCTGTTGCCGTATGGACCTTTTCCTATTCTTTATTTCTTGTATTTTTGAAATCTGTTTTTGCAAAGTATTGATATGTACAGCATGGGAGTTTGTGTGTGCAGAAAGAAAATAATAGCTGCAAGCCACAAGTTTGTAAGATATTGATCTTACAATAATACGTTTGCATTCCTTCTTCTTATCTTTAACCTCACTGTTGTTGATATTTCTTGTAATACGGAAATCATTGTGACACCTATAAAATTCTACCCTTTTAGTCAGATATATTAAAATAGATACGTGTGCTTTTTAAATTTTGATAAAATAAACAAAATTAATATACCGGAGAATATCACGAGACCTTTATTTAAAAGTTCATTAGATTGAGATGTCGGCAAAATTCGTTTACAAATATACTTTGTTACAGTTAGAAGACCATGGGAATGATCTTTGTGGATAATAAAGGCTTCATGCAAATTATATGAATCTGGTTCTCTAACATACTGCGTCAGAATCACATTACAGGTATAAAAATGGAACGTTTTCCACGCTCCGCATTATAAAACTGCTTCAATCTGCAGTCCCTTAATAGCGGATGCAAGGGAGGTAATCAGAGAGGTACGACTTTCCGGAACGGTCTATAGTACGGAATATGTACCGTGGGATACCGACGATGTAGCTAGCTGTACGGAATATGTACCGTGGGTTACCGACAATGTAGCTAGCTTTACGGACAAAGTAGCGTTAGTAACCGATGATGTAACTAGTATTTCGAACATGAAAGTCCGCAACAGAAAGATGCAGTGCATCTAAGAATACACAACCAAGAGCGGGATTCGAACTCCGATCTCCCGCGTGACACGCCAACATTCTAACCTCTGGGCCAAAGAATCGATTCCCTGACGCAGTTGTCAGAGGTTGTATTTATACAATTATAGAAAAGTGTGCACTAGACCGTAACACTATATGTACGGAATATGTTACGTGGGTCACCGATGATGTAGCTAGTTGTACGGAATGTACCGTTGGTCACCGACAATAAGAAATTACAAACCAGCCTTGTTTAATATTCTTCAAACTTTTCACAATAAAACAAAAATGCATAGAGGTTTTTAGAAACTAAAAAAAAAACAGGTTTTCATCATAACGTACGCAGTCTTGTTTTGCAAGACTTAATATTGATGAATAATGATGAAAAATGATGACGTTCACAAAATCTTGGAAACTGAATTATAACCCATTTTACTCAGAATACAATATGTCCACTTTTCTTAACGTAAAAAATGATTTTGTTTAAATAGTATGCCCTGCTTGCGCATATACTGAGACCAAACGCCGAATAAAATATTTCTAATTAAATTCATTATGTGGTTTAATTTCGAAAGTAGTTTTCCTTCCCTTTAAACTGCTGTAATGTAGGAAATGTTTTGTCGTAAGAAATAGAAAAGGAACAAGGAAAACATGATTACTTATTTTGTCCGATTTAACTTAAATTGCTTCTTCTCCTTTTATCAAACTATTAAATTTTAGATTTCACAATGTTAAACCATATAAAATGCAGTCTAGTAAAATATTTCACAGGCTCATACCTGTTGCCTTAATGCAAACTTTGCCATTTTCAAAATAAACTCCCATGTGAATAAAGTTTTTTTTTCGCAGTTTTTGGATAAGAATATTATTAAGTAACAATAGCTATTTGAATTCACAAAGGTATCGCCTTCACAGTTACCTGCTTAAGTAAATTAGGTGTTTCGCGGGTGGGAACTTTGTCACGTGACTGTTTGATAGCAATAAACAGTCAATGATAAAGTTTATACTTTGTGATTTGTATCGTATATACTACAATAATCATGCAGAAGCTGGCTTCATTTGTTAATTGAATTAACACAAATCAAATAAATACTTAATTAATCAAGAAAATCATTCTATGTGTTAAAGAACTTCAAGAACTACATTAAGTGCGCTCTAACTATTCTACAAGACATGTAAACAGTACAAGCAGTAAACTGATAGTGTATATAGTCAGAGTGATCCGTAGTATTTAAACATTAATGGGAGGTTACTCTAGTAACAAGATTGATAAGCCATAATGCTTCATCTTCCATCGTTTCAAAAGGCATTACTGTATGAATAATGATGATTGTAAGTTTTCTTCTGCAAAACAAGTATCTAGGATTTTATGATAATAAATTCCAGCTTGTTATTTTCTGTGAAATTAAAAACCCTTTTTAATCATTTCCTTTCTAATGTTTCCAGATTATTTATTCACTTGTCAATAAATTTGTTTATTGTTCATTTACAAGTTTTCAATTATACTTGGTTTTACGATCTTCCCATACATAGTGCTGCTGTTCACTAACAGTTTTTCTAGGAGGACTACTCTCTGGCATTTCTTTGATATCTGATCCCGCTGAACCTGAATTTGACAGGTTATCATTATTTAATCTATCAGAACTATGACATAACGCACCATGTGATATTAAGGGCTGTTCGCCTGTTTTCATTAGATCCTTTGTATTCCTGCGGTAAATTTGGCTATTTTCTGTCTCAACCACTTACGTTAGTATGATCGATTACAGGGATTGTCGATCAAGTAGCTGGACTCCATGTCTTATCCTGATGTTGGATTCTGGCTGGGTCGCCTATATTTAGAGGTTGTAACAGTTTGGCATTTTTATCATAACAGTGCTTTGACCTGGTCTTAGACTTGAGATCTGACCAACTTTGGTGAGGGTACATGAGGCAATAAGTTTTCGATGATTGTTGGCAAGATAGAACGAAGTTGCCTTGCCATTAAGAGCAGGGAGGGACTAAACCCTATGTCAGCATGAGGTGTGGATCAGAATTCAAGAAAACTTTTTCTTGGATCTGACCCGTCTTGTTTTGCTTCCTTTAATATCCATTTAGAAACTGTTTTCCAGACAGATTTCAGATTGATTAACTAGTTCCTTTATGTCAGCGGAAATGACAGATATGGATCTATTTAGACATTTTTTTCTATCCCTAAAAGACTTTGATGAAGGAAGTTTAACATCTGCACCCTCAGTGATTTAGGAATTATGACCTTTTTACCTTTCAAAAGTAACCCATTAACTGCTGACACTTCATCTCTCTAGTTCCAGAAAGGATGACTTTTATGACAGCAATACTTTTTCTGGTTAGGCCAACCAAACTTAATGGTTTCTTGAAGTTTGCATAATTGATCGTCATTTTTTAGAAGTGAAAGCTTCTAAAGCTACACCCAAGATTTTTTAGTTAAAATCACATGACCGCCTCTTATCCTTACATTCGCGTTGAAAAATAGTACCATGGGTTGTATGAGTTTTCATTGCAATGTCGATAAAAAATCTTTGATATTGTAGAATTCTGTTGATTTTGAAAGCATGAAGTATAATTTCTTTTTTTGTTTTGCAAATCAAACTGTAAAAAACAAGTTAGTAATTAAGTATTCATCCGCAAAAAATCATTCATAAAATTTACTATGCATTGAAACACTCGTTTGCTTATCGGCGATTTATTCCGAATGCGTGTCATGAGATAACGTAGACACGAAAACGTACACGAACAACCAATCACGCTTTTGACTCTGTTGATAATACTTTTTTGTTGTTTTGTTGACAGCTCAATCAGAATAACTCAAATATTTTCATCTAATAAATGTGCTTAAAATATTTTTACATACTTGCTTTTAGTTTGCATGTTGATTAAAGTTTCAATGTCACTATATTAACCTGTTTTCCCGAATCTTGACAAAAAAACCCTTTCTGCATTATCAACTGTCCCTATTTATGGCGGTAATTCGCGTTTTAAAGAACGAAATATATTGTGTTTATGCCAATCAAAAAAAGTATTTGAGACTTCCATTAATCAAGCCATTTCTTGATTATATACACAACAGTTTCCCGAAACACGTTCGTCTAAATGAAAACATTTAAACAGTACCTATATTCGAAATTCGGATAACTGATGAAACGTCCGAAAATCGAAAACTCTAATCTTTTCCAATATGCCAAACCGAATATTGGAATACTGATTTCAGTATTCGTTCCAATCCCTACTTTTTCATAACCTTTTACTTGTATATAATGTATATAATAATCTATATATTTAATGCTTTTCTTGAAACACCTTCAGTTGATTATTGATAAAAACAGATCTCCAAATATCTTCGCCATAAAGAAAGGATTAAAACATTTCAATGAAAACATTCGGGGTTTCATCATGACCATGTTTGCCTGAAATGAATTTCAGGCCACATTTCCTTTACAAAAGATAAGATCCAGTCTGTTTTTTTAAGTATCTGATAACATAGGACTCTTTTATATGCAAGTTTACTTCATGTAAGGTAGAATTTATGTGTCACATTATAAACTTATCACAAGAAGTTATTCTACATAGTCATTATGTAGGTCTAGGACAAATCTGAGTAGACTGATATCCAAATTACATCTAGTTAAACATCACTGAATGTTTTGAACATGGTCATGGAGTCAAGAAATTACATGTAGGTTCTGTTAACATCTGTGTTGTCAGTATAATTGCATTTAAACACCGGGGTAACAGTATAAAAGGGACAAAGAGTGAGAAAATGTCTACTTTTCACTTACAAACAGGCCAGTTTAGAGCTCAGAATTTGAAATAAAATCTGGATTTTCTCTAGTTTTATTGAATCATTTTCTCTGAAATTTAGCATAAAGATCCTTTATAACACTTTGAATATAAGTCTTAAAAATGTCAGTTGTTTGTTGTATATAAATCATGTTTTTCAAACAAAAATTGTTGTCTGCTAGAAAATTCAAATTTCCCGGTAACTGATAAACCAAGCCCACTTTGAGGTCATGAACTTCAAACATCCAATAAAATACTACTGACTCACTGCGTGTTTGTTTACATTCTATCACTGACAGATGGCGGGAGAAATAAAGTGTTTTCACACAATATTTTAAAGTTTATTTGGGTCAAAGATGCACTATTATTACTTACATATTCTTTAGATAAAGATATTTAGTATTAAGGTTTTTCCAAATAATGGCCCATACATGGGATTTAGCTGGATTTGAATGCCATTGTCTAACTAACAATAACACACACTTTAATTGTACAATCTCATGCCTCTGCCATTCAAACTTTTTACATCTTGGACCCCACTTCAAAGAATCCTTCTTTTTTTGCTATATAATGTTGATCAGTCCATATATTTCTGTGGTGCACCATTGTCCAAATCTCTTATACTTTTCCTTTCATAAACCAAAGATTTTATCAGTAAGTGCCATAGTTTCATCTTCCAGCCAATGCTGTATTTTTCTTTCATGGTTTGCAAAAACAGAAGACCCTTTCTCACTTGTGTTACCTTCTTCAATTCTATACTCAGGATAATCCTGCTCGATTTATTTTTGGTGGTTGTTGTTGTTGTTCTAAAGGCCCAATATTTAAATTTAACTTTGATTTTGAACTATATTCCATTATAACATTTTTGTGTTGCATTCCGGCTAAGTCCATCCGCTAGTTGAATTTTATTTCCTGACACATGCCTAATTTCAAACCTATAGGGACTTAATTGTAGAACCAACCTTTGCAAACGAATTTCTATGGAGTGCATATGTTTTCTAAGTGCACCTAATGAGGTTAGTTGGTGATTTTCCACAATTACGTCACGCCCACAACACTTTTAATGGAATTTCTTAAATCTGTATTCTGTGGATAATAACTCCTTTCCTATCTGACCCATGTTTTTGTGACTGAATCAGACTGCGTGATGCATATGCACCGGCACTGCCCCCATTGCATAACTGGATGAGTCTACTTGTAATGTCAAGGGTTTGTGAGGATCGTAGTAAGCCAAGACTGTGTCATTACAAATGGTTTTTTATGTCCCCGAAGAGAGGCATATAGTAATCGCACTGTCTGTCCATCCGTCCGTCCGTCCATCCGTCCATCCGCACTACAGAAAAGAAATAGGGGGTCATCTAACTGTAAACATAACAAAAGAGAACAATAGAGTTCATTCCGTAACAATAGTACAAGGGACCAATGACCCTCTATTAAACAAAAGAAAATAACAAAAGAAAAGGCCCCAATCCAGTTTCGGCCGGACGTCCGTCCGTCCGTCCGTCTGTCCTGTAAAATCTTGTCCTCGCTTCATCTCGAAAACCTCTTGAGGGATTTCATCGAAACTTAACAGTTTCTGTCACCAAGTCTAGTTGTGCATGTCGTCAGGAGATTCCGCTTGTTTATTCTTGGCAGAGTTATGAGCACTTAGTCTTTTTTTCACTCAAAAATCTTGTCCTCTCTTCATCTCCAAAACTGCTTGAGGGATTTCGTTGAAACTTAACAGGAGTGTTTGTCACCAAACGTAGTTGTGCATATCATGTCAGGAGATTCCGCTCGGATTTTTTTTGGCAGAGTTATTGGCCCTTAGTCGTTTTTTCACTCTATTTTCTATATTAAAGTCGTGTCCACACTTCATCTCAAAAAACCGCTTGGAGAATTTCATTGAAACTTCCCAGGAATGTTTGTCACCAAGCCTCGTTGTGCATATTGTCAGGATTTGTGCTCGGTTTATTTTGGCAGAGTTATGGGCTCTTAGTCCTTTTTTACTCTAACTTCTTTATTAAAATCTTGTACACACTTCATCTCCAAAACGGCTTGGAGGGTTTCATTGAAACTTCACAGGAATGTTTGTCACCAAGCCTTGTTGTGCTTACCTTCAAGAGTTTTTGCTCAGATTATTTTTGGCAAAGTTATGGGCACTTAGTCATTTTTTACTCTAGCTTCTATATTAAAATCTTGTCCACGCTTCATCTCCAAAACCACTGGAGGATTTCATTGCAAATACACAGAAATGTTTGTCACCAAACCTAGCTGTGCATATCGTCAGGAGTTTCTTGTCGGGTTATTTTTTGGCAGTGTTATGGGCCCTTAGTCATTTTTAACTCTACTTTTCGAAGAAAAAAGTGGAGCTATTGTTATGAGCCTCTCATTGGAGTCAGTAAACCTTTTTGTTAAGGGCCATTTCTCAAAAACTATCAAAGCCATTTACTTCAAATTAGGAATACATGTTCATTTTCAAAATGCGACACCATTTCACAAGGGCAGATAACCCTCAAATTTATTTTTGCAAAGTTATGCCCTTTTTTCAACTTAAAATTTCTTTGTTTACCTTTTTGTTAATGTCCGTTTCTCAAAAAGTGTCAAAGATATTCCATTCAAACTTGGAATACTTAATCACCAGCAAAAACCCTGCAAAGATTGTTTGTACCCATGTCCCTGGGGATCAAA
Source organism: Cyclina sinensis (assembly GCA_012932295.1). Lineage (NCBI taxonomy): Eukaryota > Metazoa > Mollusca > Bivalvia > Venerida > Veneridae > Cyclina > Cyclina sinensis. The sequence goes on along the minus strand of JAAONU010000012.1, from coordinate 8,255,133 downwards.
ATAAGCCCCAACCCAGGGGTCACTTGATTTTGCTTATACTTATATATAAGGAAAAAACTTCTTAAGCCTAGAAATAAACTTTAACTTACATAGGATGGGTAAGTACTTCCCCTCCCCTACCTCCTCCAACCTCCCCTCTGCTTTGGGACCCCACAACCCTGGCATTAACCCCCCTCCCCTCCCCGAATAATTCTTTTCATTATAATTATCTTTTTTACAAAATATGTAGGTACTTGACTTTTAAATATGTATGTATGAAGTGACTTGACTCCCCTCCCCCTCACCCCCCAAAAGAAAAAAGATTTTTTTTTAAATATGTAGGTATTAAGTGACTTAACTCCCCCCCGGGCATTACCCGCTTCCCCCCCCCCTCCAATTATTTTTTTGATATGTATGTTGTATGAAGTTACTTTACCCATCCCCCCTCCCCCACCCGGCAAAAATTCTTTTTTCTCCTAGATTTGAAATGACCTTCTTAAGCCTTGAAATAAAATTTTTATAGACCAATTTTTTTCCATTATTTTTTTTAAATACATAGGTACTTGACTCCAAAATGCATGGGGACCCCTCCCCTCCACGTTACCCCCCCCCCCCCCCCCTCTCTAAAAATATCATCTTATATGACTAGGTACTTGCCCTCCTCCACTCAAATATTTTTTTCACTTGGGCCTCTTGTTTGACTTGGCTTATAATTAATTATCCAGCACTGAGAAAAGTGGAGCGTACTGTCTGCGGACAGGTCTTGTTTACTATAACCTCTGTATTAAAATCTTGTCCAAGCTTCATCTCCAAAACTGCTTGGGGGATTTTATTGAAACCAGAATGTTTGACACCAAGCCTTGTTATATGTTAAACACCAGTAGGGGTTGAAAATAAAACAATATTGTTCATATTCAAGACCAAACTCACAGCTTTCTATTTCATTGAATAATTATGACTTCAACCTTCATATAAGAATCTGAAGCAGGAAAACATTACTCTACCATTTACCTTCAGTTCATGCTCTATTTTTGTCTGATCTCTTTTCCACAGGCATATTCAATTATATATTAAATTTTACACCAGTTTCAATCCAAAGCTACATTTCGAAGGCATACGTCAATTTCCAGTGACAGCTCTTGTTTCATCTTTTCAAAGGACTGTCTCTGTGGATCATTCCACAAAAAAGACAACATCTTTTCGAATCAGTTTCTTCATTGGACCAGTTATTTCTGATAAGTTGTTTATGAATCGGGCAAGGTAATTGACCATCCCAAGTACCACCTAAATCAGCTTTCGAGGTGGGTGGCTTCAAGTTCTTAATGTCCGACACTTTTGAAGCGTTGAGTTCAAGCTCCAATGATGTAAGCTGGTGCCCCCAGTAGGATCTCTGGTCAACCCCTACCTCCAGTTTCTTAGGCTTAAAGCGAATCTCTTTCTCTAATGTCCGGTCTAGGACAGCTCTTAAGTTCCTATTATGAATGTCCCTGGTGGGTCCCCATACACATATATCATCAACAATGGTTTCTACCCCTTCTAGCCGCTTCTAGGACTCGAACTAGGTAATCCCCCGAGATAGACAACCCGTATGGACAACGCTGATACATATAGACACCTTGAAGGCAGTCAAATGTGATGACTTTTCAGACAGCTTGATTGCCATATATGCTGATTTACAATCTAGCTTTGTAAAGACTTTTGGATTTTCAAATTTATCTACACAGAAACTTCCCATTGTTTATTAACAAACCATGTACGTGTACATGTATATAAACAAACAACAACCACAAAAAGTCCGTCTGCTAACAACTTCATAAAGGTTTAAACTTGTAAAAATAAACAGAATGCCTGAAGAGCTTGGACTTTCAGGCTAATATATAATGATTTTGATAATGATTCTTTATCTGAAATCGACAATTAAGCTTTTCATCACAGTTATCAGTTGTTTTTATGCGATTGCACCATGGGATGAAAAGCAACAAATTTAGTCCACTCGCCGACAATTTGGTTAGAACAAAAGACTGTATACAGCACGTATGTATAGTTAGGTAACAGAATAAAATATGTCTACATTTTTAAAGGTAAAAAATAACCCTGACTAAATGATTGAAGAGAGTGTTTTGCTTGCGCATATACTGAGACCAAACGTCAAATGAAATATTTCTTATCAAATTCAGTTTGTAGATCAATTTCAAAAGTATTTTAGCTTTAAAACTGCCGTAATTTAGGAAAAAGTTTTGTCTTATGAAGAGGAAAAGATAAAAGGAAAATAGGATTACATATTTTGTCCGATTTTACGTATTTTGATTGAGTTCCAACCTTAATTGCTTCGTCTTCTGATACCGAAATTTTACATTTTAGACTATCATATTTTAAACTATATAAAATGCACGAATGTAAAGTATTTTATATGCACATACCTGTTTTCTTTATCCAAACTTTGTCATTACTTTTTAAATAAACTCCCATAAAGTTTTTTTTGCACTTTTTGGAGAAGAATACTATTAAACAATTGCTTTTGAATTCACAAAGATATCATCTTCACTGTTGCCCACTTTAGTAAAAGTAGTGTTTTCTTGGATGGGTACTTTGCCACGTGACTGTTTGACAGCAATGAAAGCAGAGACTGAAGAGGCGGTGATAAAGTTTATAATTTGTGATTGGTACCGTAAATACTATAATAACCATGTATAAACTTATTTTACATGTTAACTGTAATTCCTATCACTTTCAAATCTATATAAGCGATATTGAAACCAATGATTAATTGTCATTCCTAGCAAAGATCATACAAATGTACCGATGAATATGATGTAATATCGAACGGATAATATCATTACTGACCCAATAGTCAACAAGTGTTTTACTATACCGGGTAATTATAACATATAAAAAAGAAACAAAACAAAGGCAAACAATTTATAAACTAGAAAGAAAATAATGCACGTGTACCATTCATATGCAAGAAATTAATAACTCATTCTATTTGATATGATCAACACGTGACGTCAACATGTGCAAGATTTGTGGGCAGAACATCATCAGCATAGGTGTTGTATTGTCAAAACCTTAAGTTAAGTAGAGTAACAGTATATGATACAGAATTTGATATCACAGTCAGTTTGGTTGCACTCTTTAGCTTAAACTATACTAGAAAGTGAGCAAATACACAGTCAATGGTTTAGAAATAACTCACGATTATTAACAAGTTTAGTTATTAGGCTACGTTCAGATGTATTCGAAATCATACCACTACCAAACCATTTCCAGTGTCATCATGGTCATAATTGTTACTTATTAATTGTAACTGACGCAAACGTCTTTCCGAAAAATATCGAATTACGACAAAACAAATGATTTTGCATCTGACTAGGAATTCATAGCGTAATAAATAGAATTAAAAAATGTTTCTCTAAATTATTTCAGGCTTTTTGTGTGTATTACATCAACGCCCGCCTTCTCACGCAATTATTTAATTCACCAAAAAAGGATCATTTACATACAGACTTGTCTGTTTATTCATTTAAGGTTAAACAGTATAACATGCTGCAGTATTTTAGACTTGCTGTCAGCTGATAGAAAACAGACACTGTGTCTGATGATACTGTTGAGATGACTATCATTTCATCTGTATCGGTACATAAACATCAAACAGTAGATAAAATCAATCTGACCTGTTTCGTTGCGTTTCACGTATTGCAAAACAAGGAAAAAAAACAAGTTACAGCAAACAGGAGGCTTTGCCAACAAAATATTTAACAAGTCATATATATTTGTGCTGTTACGGTGGATGCAATTACTAAAATCGAGATTAGTTACAGGTATTGTATAAACGTTAATGTGAAAATATAAGGGATGTCATCCGTAGCCGAATCCGCTATCCGGATGTATCCGGATCAGATATCTAGATACATACGGATAGTCGGATCGTTGTTACGTATTCATACGAGTGTAGTTTGCTGACACGTCGTAACCATTTTTCGCGACCATTTTCACAAGACAATGAATGACGTCGTAATGGATCGTATTTTAACAAATATTGATACACCCCATGTTTTAGAGCTATTAAAACTTACGTTGTCTATTTGTGTTCTTGTAACAGTTTGTTTACTTTTTCGAATGATTGGTTTCTTAAGAAAGTTCAGCCTGCTAATTCATTCCAGCCATAATATACACAATGAATAGTGTCCTGATACAGAAGCAAACACATAAATCTATTTATGTAGGTTATGAAGCTGGTTAAACTTTTTTTCTTGCTGTGATGTCTATTATGCAACAGTTTGTCATCGATTTCAGAACTTAAAAATATATTTTGACATTAACACCAATCTGATAAATCCTAATGCTATTATAAAATGATCATTTTTTACACTGATTCGCTTAATGAGAAAGCTAATATTGAAGTATTTATCTAGCTAATATTACTGTTTAACAGTTAACGCATGTTTAATTGACTTCTTCACACAGCCATGTTTTCGTAGGGCAGTATGGGAAATTTAAATATGATAGATGTTGTTCATATATATGAAAAGTCGAAAACTAATTTGGTTAAGAAGGATGCTTATGTTATTATGTTAAGTAACAGAAAATGTTGTAGTTTTAGTTGTTTTTTTTTTTGTTTTTTGTTTTTGTTTTTTTTTTTAATTTTGCAGTACTAGCTTTATTGATGGTGTAGTAAAAGAATTTAATAATCCCTTTTGGAAAGATGTACTAAACGCTTTTTTCGAATCTGATTAAAACATTACAGACAGAAGATATACTAGTAGATGACTTTTTTCAACTACCATCTCTCTTACAACACAGTCAAATTGGTAATAATAAATACACCAGTAAAACAGGTCTGAAAATATTTTTTAACGTTCATCGGGCTACAAACTGCTGTGAAAAAATTATGAATGCTTCTACACTGAAAATGAAAATGAAAATGGCTGATTCTTTACAAGAAGAAACATATACTTTTCCATTGACACCTTTTTGTCCAAATTTATTAAAAAGTCAGATGTACCAAAATGCGAAAGTTAATGGTGTTTCAGCTTTCAAAATGAGAATTAACAGTGGAAAAATATATAGCTTCATTTAAGTGTTAGTAACGATACATACATTCAATGGTTCCAAATGACGATCATATACAGAATTATAGGCACAAATGATCGATTGCATAACATGAATAAAACCACGACATTTGTGTACTTTCTGTGAAAAATGAAAAAAGATATTTGTTCTTATGTAAAGAAAGTTAATTTAACATTATTCGATCGGTTTCAGTAGAATTTTAAAGCTTGCCCCCTTAATTATGAACGAAATTATTAAATCTGAGAAATATCAACGATATTGGTACCTACCATAATTGTTACATGATAGATAATGAAAAAAATACTTGGATATGCAATAACTTGACACTCTTACAAATAGGAAGTTTTCTTTACAAATGGCTATTTCATAAAAGTGGTTTGAGACCAGAACAGAAAGATTAACCGCACTCAGTTTATCACTTAAGCACCTTCGATCTCTTTAAGTGAGGCGTTATTAACCTTTAACTTTTTGGTTTTTACCTTTTTCAGTTCTGTTAACCAAAAGATGAAAAATATGTTATGTTTTTTTTTCTTCCTGAAATAATTTTGATATTGTAGGTATTAGTATATAGTAAAGCGGAATATTTGTTCTTAACTAACAGCATATCATTATTACCATTATTTATAAGGTGAACAGAGAATGGCTCCTCGCCCTTTGCCCAACCTATGACAGGGACGACAAACGGAGTTACCTAATTGGGGCCTCAAACCCCTACCGAAAAACAACAACAGCAACAAAACTAGTTCGTCGAATATTTTATTGGCACATAGAACAGCATAACTTTGTTACGGAATTAAAATTATTATCCCCCTTTAGACCAATGCCGTTGTTAACACCGGAGGGGACTGTAGGTTTTAAGTCCGTTTTTCCGTCCTACCGGAAATCTGTATTCCGCAAAAAAGTTCACTAATTAATCTAGTACATTAGCAGTTTCTTCAGGTTTAGGTGTCTTTTTGGTAATACAGAGGAGATTTTTCGAATTTTCTTACACAGAGAAGTAATGTTGATGTAAATTACATAAAGATATAATACGGCTTTCAAACCGTCATATTTTAACACAAAACTCTATGTTTGATTTCATGTACATGGTTGCCATAAATGCACATGAAAACTAGTTTCACATGATAATTTTGTATGTTTTTTATATGCCCAAAGGAGGCATATTATGTTTTGGTCCTGAGCGTCCGTCCGTCAGTTAGCAATTTGGTTTCTGGAGGATAACTTAAGTACTGTTTGGCCTACACTCTTTTACCTTCGCCCACATTGAGTGGATGACCCCTATTGATTTATTGATTGTCGAGACAGTAGCTAAAAGGTCTAGGTCACATAGACCTTAACAGTGAAAACCATTTCCGCTATGTAATTCGATAATCATTTGTTATAGAGACTTCAAACTTTATATCATGATTGCACACATCGAGTGGATGATCCCTATACATTTTGAGTTCAGTATGTCAAAGGTCAAGGTCACAGTGACCTAAATGTTTAGAATAATTTACACTCTGTAACTCGACAATCGTTTGTTATAGAGACTTCAAGATTCACATAATGGTTGCACACATTGAGTGAATGACCCCTATTGATCTTGGGGTCAGTAGGTCAAAGGTCAAGGTCACAGTGACCTAAGCACTAAACACTATTTCCGCTGTAAAACTTTATAACTATTTATCATACAGACCTATAATTATTGATTACATTGAGGAAATGACCCCCGTACATCTTAGAATCAGTGGGTCAGATGTCAAGGACACAATGACCTAAACACTGAAAAGCATTTCCGCTGTATAACTTGGAAACTACTTCCCATACAGACTTCAAACTTCTTAGGATGACTACCATCATTGATTACATGACCCGTATACTGTTCGGGCTAAGTACATAAAAGGTTATGGTGACAATCAACTAAACAATATTTCTACACTATAACTTGATAACTATGCATCAACGCATGAACATCATAACTTCTGAAAGACTGACATTTATACAAATTATAAAACCTAAAATTCAGATCTGATATAGATCTATAAAACTCTAAAATCAAAATTATAATATATATTAAAAATCAAAATATTACAATTCATAAAGAAATTCAAAATTTAACGCAAATCATTTAATTTCAAAGCCTAAGGTTTCCTCCCTTATATCACAAATCTATCATACTTAAAAAAACACCCTTAGGGCATATAATGTTCCGCCTAGCGGTGCTTTTGTTTGAACTACATTTGTCTGCTACCTTACAGAAAGTTAGATTTTACCTAACAGCAGCAATAAAACGTTCCTCTAATTGACTATTGTCTTAGTATTTCTTGACATCCTTTCCTTTGTTAAAGACTAATTTCTTTTTCATGTACATGTACTGTAATATTAAAAGTCTGCTAGGTAGACATCCGTAATTTTTTTGCATTTATTTCATAATACTGAAATGTAAAAAACGGACAACGGGAGAAAATAGAGACACTTTGATGTTGTCCAACCAATATCTCTATAGATGTCTGTCTGGACTGATGTGTGTCACAATTCGTTTCGGCGTTCCTTCTAAACAACAGGCAGGCATAATTTTGCAAAATATATAGCTCAATATCTGAATATTTAAGTAAAACACTCATGTCTCGGACGCTTAATCTAAGGCTTTCTACCAACAGCTATGACAGCAGCAGCATGGAAATATGACAGCAACAAAATATTACATAGACCCGAAGTCCACACAAGTATTTTGTAACTAATTACAAAATTACAATTACTAAACTGCAACGGTATATCTAAGGCACAATTATATTTAATTAACTTTATCAGAATTTAATCACTTGAAACACAAGAAAAACATTGTTGAATAGCATCAAGTCGGGGAACAAGATTCTGAAGACATGAACGTCGAGGACACGTGTCATTTTATACATACATAATATTTATATAACTGCAGAAATGTTGGTGCATTTAAATGGACCATCTGTGAGTTAAATAATTTCATACTGATGCCGCCTTGATCATAAGTAGTTTGTTAAACCAACGCTCTAACCACTGAGCTCAAGGGTGAGCTTTTGGGATCATTGATTATCCGGTGTCCGTCGGCGTGCGTCGTCAACAATTTGATTTGAACGACTTCTCCTCCTATACTGCTAAGCAAACTTTGACGAAACATGCCTGGGATATTTCTTGCATGAAGTTCTACCAAAGTTGTTCAAAGAATTGAATTTCATCAAGAACTCTGATTGCCATGGCAACAGAAAGGAAAAACTTTGAAAATCTTCTTTTCTGAAACCACAAGGCCCTGAACCTTAAAATTTAGTATGTAACATTGCCTAGTGGACTTCTACCAAGGTTGTTCAAATAATACCCATGGGGTTAAAATTGGTCCTTCCCCGGGGTTCATTTGATTTTACATAGGCTTATATAGAGGAAAACCTTAAAATTGACCCTTCCTTAGGGCTCACTTGATTTTTATAGACTTATATAGGGAAATCCTTTAAAAGATCATCTTGTCTGAAACAAAACCAATGGCTAAGATTTTCTTACATCAGCTCAAGGAGTTCTGCCATTGTTGTTCAAATTATAACCCTGGGGTCATAATCCACAAGACCTAGAACTTAGACATTTTGTAAAGAGCATCAGTTAGAGGTAATCGTTCAAGTTTGTGCAAATTGTGTCTCAGAGGTCCATATTGGCCCCCTCCCGGGGTCCAATTTGTGCAAAATATTTAATCTTAAATAATCTTCTTGTTTGAAACCATAAATTTTAAACCTAAGATTTTTGCATGGAGCATCATCTGGGGGACCTCTATTAATATTGTTTAAATAATGCCCCTTGGGTCATTAATAGCTTTGCCACTTGATTTTACATAGGCTTATATAGGGAAGACTTAAAAAAAAAAATTCTTATCTGAAAACACAAAGCCTAGAGCTTAAATACTTTGTGTCAACCACAAGCTAGAGTTCCTCTACGAGGTTTGTCCAAAATATGACCATGCTCGAAATTGGCCCTTCCCCGGAGGTCAATTTATTTTACATAGGCCTATATAGGAAAAATAAAATCTTCTGGTATAAAACCACAAGACCTAGAACTTAGATATTTTGCATCGAGCATCAGCTAAATGCATTCTAAAAAGTTTGTTCAAATAATGCCCCTTGGATCAAAATTCTTGTACACCGGGTGTCACTTGATTTCACGTGAACTTATGTAGAGAACACCTTAGAAAAATATTCTTGTCTGAAACCAAAAGTCAAGGGCTAAGATTTTTGAATGAAACATCAGCTAGAGGTCCTCTACCAAGATTGTGTTAGATTAAGCCCCAATGGTCATTAATGGCCCAGCCCCGGGGTCTCTTGATTTTAAATAAGCTTACAGAAGAAAGACTTAAACAATCATCTTGTCTGAAACCACAAGACCTAAAACTTAAGATATTTTGCAAACAGCATCGGCTAGAGGTCATCTACCACGTTTATTTAAATAATGCCCATTGAGTGAACATGGTTTTACTGTGGGAGTCACTTGGATTCATATAGATTCATATAGAGAGAACCTATAAAAAGCTTCTGATGTTTGCTCAACAGCAGACCCAAAGGCAAAGTATTTAGGTGAGCGATCCAGGGCCATCATGGTCCTCTTGTTAACTGATAATCTTGTTTTGTTTTGAATAATTTTCTTTCACCACGTTTCCCCACTTATCTGTCTGATTGTTTTATGATACTAACACGATAAAAACTTGTGTTTTATCAAAGCATTTTTCCGTTACAATAGTGTCTGTTTGCATATTGAAAAGGATTTTTCAAATTAGTTATTGCATATTGAGCCAAATTTCTAGAAACTGCCGGACTCAGACCAAAAACATATTTGTCTCTAAAAATTTCCCTTCTTGGTTTGAAGTGGTATTACGTAATACCTTTGAAAACAAGGCAGTGCTTACATATGAATCAACAGCTGTTTTAAGATGCTGTCAAATTTATCCTGGTTAATTTCTTATTAGAGTCTTATAGTGAGTACGTTTAATGATTTACTTTCTCTAATTCAAACATTTCTGTCGATACTTTAAGAATAATTGCATGTATTCGGAGTCCCTTCAAAAGTAGGACAAAGTAACGGCTTCTGTTTTTTTCTTCGAATGAGTATGAATAGTATTTCAATGAAAAGAAATATTTAATAAATAAATTTGATAAAATTAGAATTTCCACCTAGCTATATACTTAAGATACCATTTATAAATTGTAATAGTTGTTAGAGACATACAGACCTGTCTTAAATTATTTATACTGGATTATTGAAGTTTCAAATCAAAACTACATAAATTCGCACTGCCTTTCGAAATCAACAAATACCGACGTTGGCGATAAATTAGACATAAGAAATGCCTAAGTGTAAGTGTGCTTGGTACAAAATCGCTATGTTTCTATACAAATACGAATGCACGTTTGTATATAGCCTGTGTGTTTTTTGCTAGGCTTTATTTCAAAACTTAAGTTATTTTGTAAGGGCCAGATTATTTTGCGCGTAAAATAAAGTAAAGGCATAGTCCGTTCGTTCGCGTTTTCTTCTGTCCAAAGCAATTCGGTTTCTTACAGAACTTGAACAGAATTTCAAAGAATAATTGCATCTTGTTTTATTTTGATATGCCAACTGATTATGTTAAACAGGTAGCAATTGTTATAGTGTCATACCTGGCAGTTTTGACATTTAGCTAGTTAGTTTTCTCGCATGGACGGAAGATGGAAGAATTTTTTACACAAACATTTGTGGAGAGATTATTCACGTACCTTATCAAGAATATCACAAATTGCTTAACGTTTCATGGAACAATATTAAGTAGATAATAACTTGATTTAAAAATAAAAGCTGTGTCTTCAAACTGGGTGGTTAAAAATATAACAAAACTACATGCAGAAACCAAGTACCAGTGTAAAAATTTCTCTTAAAGGAAGTCAAGTTTTTTCAATTGAGTATGTAATTTTCTAAAGGTATTTCAAACAATCGGCAAACACAATTAAGTGGTTATATTACTCTGAGAGATAAGGGAATTTGTTCCTATTCAACAGTTTTTTCACTTACTTTTTTATATCTTTTTTGTGATTGTCAACATGCAGGATCAATTTAACAGTTCCATATTTACATTTTTACTACCTTTTTAGCTCACCTGTCACGCAGTGACAGAGTGAGCTATTAGGATACCCTTGTGTCCGGCGTCCGTCGTCCGTCCGTCGTCCGTCGTCAACATTTTCTTTAAATGACATCTCCTCCTAAACCCCTGGCCCAATTTTAAAATAACTTCATACTAATGGTCCTTAGATGTCCCTTTACCAAGTTTGCTCAAATGGTTCCGGTCCAATGCACAATATGGCTGTGAGGCCCTAAAAGGTGTTTTTAAAATGGAAATTTCAAAAATCTTCTTGTCTGAAATAACAAGGCCCAGAGCTTTCATATTTGGTATGAAGCATCATCTAGGGGACCTCTGTCAAGTTTGCTCAAATCATGACTTCCGGGGTCAAACTGGTTCAGCCCCGGGGGTAAATAGATTTTACTTAGAATTTATATAGGAAAAACTTCAAAAATCTTCTTCTCCAGAACCACAAAGCCTGGCGCTTAGATATTTTGCATGTAGCATTAACTAGTAGACTTCTACCAAGTTTGCTCAAATCATGATCCCCGGGGTCAAGTTGATCCCGCCCGGGGGTCAGTTAATTTTATATAGAGTTTATATAGGAAAAACTTCAAAAATCTTCTTCTCCAGAACCACAAAGGCTAGAGCTTAGATATTTTGCATGTAGCATAACCAAGTAGACCTTAACCAAGTTTGCTCAAATCATGATCCCCGGGGTCAGATTGACCCCGCCCCGGGGGTCAATTGATTTTATATAGAGTTTATATAGGAAAAACTTCAAAAATCTTCTTCTCCAGAACCACAAAGCCTGGAGCTTAGATATTTTGCATGTAGCATTACCTAGTAGACTTCTACCAAGTTTGCTCAAATCATGATCCCCGGGGTCAAGTTGACCCCGCCCGGGGGTCAATTGATTTTATATAGAGTTTATATAGGAAAAACTTCAAAAATCTTCTTCTCCAGAACCACAAAGCCTGGAGCTTAGATATTTTGCATGTAGCATTACCTAGTAGACCTTTACCAAGTTTGCTTAAATCATGATCCCCGGGGTCAAATTGACCCCGCCCCATAGTCAATTCATTTTATATATAGTTTATATAGGAAAAACTTCAAAAATCTTCTTCTCCAGAACTGCAGGCCTGGAGCTTAGATATTTTGCATGTAGCATTAACTAGTAGACTTCTACCAAGTTTGCTCAAATCATGATCCCCGGGGTCAAATTGACCCCGCCTGGGGGTCAGTTGATTTTATATAGAGTTTATATAGGAAAAACTTCAAAAAATCTTCTACTCCAGAACCAGAAAGCCTAGAGCTTAGAAATTTTGCATGTAGCATGACCTAGTAGACCTTAACCAAGTTTGCTCAAATCATGATCCCCGGGGTCAAATTGACCCCGCCCCATAGTCAATTCATTTTATATATAGTTTATATAGCCATCTGATCTTAGTCTGCAAAGTTTGCTTCGGTCTTCCCAACTGCTGAGTTCAGTACGTACAGTCCATGGTCTGTGGATCACCTATCTTGTGTGTCATAACGTGCTCTCAAATTCTGTACTGGTACAGAATTTACCAACACAGGTTAACTGCATACCATTATGTAACTTAAATACTGTCTCAAAATAGCATATACCCTAACACAAAAGTCACTTCTAGACTGTACATTTCTGAAGGAAACTACCTTCAGCCAAAATGAAAACATTACACCTGTTTCAGATATCCATATTTCAATTTGTACTTCATACAATAGTTTCATGTTAACTTACAAAGAAAAAAAAATGTATCGAAAGTCTAATGACTTTGAAATGTTAACATTTTCCATGTATTTATCATCTAGACGAAATGAGGTAAACTGGAAATTATTAAAACAGTTCATGTAAAGTTAAAACTTCACCAATCAGCAAGTGTGGACACATGCCCTTCTTTCACCAATTCTCTCCTCATTATGTCTACAATATCGTTTCATGGTCTATCAGGTGAGCGATTCAGGGCCATCATGGCCCTCTTGTTTCCTTTTTTAACGTTGTCAAGATGTATAACTTATATTAGAATAACTGAACCTACTATACTTCTTTTTTCCCATTTGACCTTTTAATAATATACCAAGATATTCTTCACATTTAGATAAAAGGTTTCTCTTTTAAAGAGAACAGTTTGCCGGTTTAACGCTGTTTTTTTTATTCTATAAGGTAACTTTTTCCCAATGTTACAGTAATGCTTATTTATACCAACACATTTTTGATCATATGCTTGTTTTGAATAAAAGGTATATACAATGACAGTTGAGAATAATATTTCATATTTGATACGAATAAATACCAGTTAATGTGAGGAAAGAGGAAGCATGATGTGTATTTATTGTATCTGTTTTATTTTACATTAAATAGCACATTTTTCCAGTGTTACAGGAATGCGTATTTATACCAATACCTTTTGATCATATTTTTGTTTTTTCTTTGTAATGTCTTTTTCTATAAACATTTTCGTACTTATAAAGACATGCAGTAGCTGGAATCAGAAAATGGTGTGCTTTTTTTCCAATTAATCATTTATCACATAACAAAAATTATGTTGTCCATGTATGTTGTTCTTATACAGCTTTCGCTTTTCTTTTGTACAATATTTCAAAGCTTCAGTTTAAAACAATAATGCGGACAAAAAACATTATGAATCGTATGTTCACTTTCGTGTATAAGGGCAAAACTCATCTTCTTTTTTAGACAATAACTTCGAAAATTATTATTTGCAAATATATTCACTAAACTTATGAAAAATGATGAAATGATTCACCAAAAATTACACATATACAAAACAGTATAAAAAACATTTATTAAAAAGACAGCATGAAGATACATATATAAATTACATAAATGTAATAAAGTGAATAACATTTAAAATTCAGAGCCTGAATAGTGGAAATGGTAGGAAGTGAATTTTCATTATACCATTGAAAAAAATGTAACATAAAATAAATATTGAATAAATACTTACATATATTTAGAGACATTACTATGTATTTGTTAAAATATATAGAGCATAAGGCCAAACTTACTTACTTACTTAAAATGCTATTCAAATATAATCGATGTAGTTCAAATTTATGCGATTTCTGTGGCAGTTATATAGAAACTATTCACGAGCTTTTCTGGGAATTATCTATTATACAACACATCTGGTCACAGCTACATCCACCTCTTCTTTTAAACAATAGTGATTTTTGATACAATAAAGAAACAGTGTTTTTTGGAGAACTTAACAAGAACAAACATAGTGATGTAGTAAATGTTATCATTATTCTGATGAAATACTACATTTTTAAAAAGGAATACCAAAAATGTAAGCCAACTTTTTAATTTTTTATAAACTTTTTGTTGATAAGAATACAGATTGAAAAAGAAATTACATTTTCAAATGATAAAGTCGAATCATATAAACAAAAATGGAGTAAACTCTCTGACATCCTAACAAAAGCAAAACAAAAAAATAATAACAAGGTAAAGTTTAAACCATAAAAGAAACAAAACAAAAAGACAACATCAAAAATATAACTAAAACTAACTCACTTTTATGATGTTTACCAGTATTTTTTTCTCTCAAATGCAATAAATGAGTTGAGTGTGTGTGTACTTTTTTTCTTTTGAGAATGTGTGAATGAATGGGTGATAAATAAATGAGAGAGTAGATGTTACATTTTATTTTTGCTATAATATATAATGATATAAATGTGAATGTAAATATGTATGTCTTTATATATATGAACTATTGAATAAATGAGAAAAAAAGTTAGTTTTCTCTGTTAATCAATTAACAAAGTAGAAAAACATAACTATTTTTCTGTCAACAAAATTTTCTTTTCTTAATTGATTTGTAAAATGGTTACATTTAGAAACTTTGTAATGATTACACAGCGATATTTTCATGTTCTTATTTTTGCACAGATCTAATGACATAATCATATGGTGCTAGAATATGCAACTGGTATAAAATGCTTGAATGTAATTACCTTTAAAGTTTGCTTAGCATGGGTTATTTGCGTTTTATTTTCTGGTTTCGTTATATTCATAACACAAATTGTACACAAGGAAAATGTTTTAGATGAATCTCAATTATAATGACCTCTGGACTACAGACTTGGGGTAATTGTAATCGTGTAATCGATTGCAATTAACTATAATTTGTTCATATAATTGAAAGTATTTTTTACCTTTGAAAATTTGAGTATATTTATTCGTAATCGTAATCATTAAATGTCATAGAAAAAGCTGTAACAGTCGATTACTTTTAAGTTACATTTCGACTACTTTAACTTGGCAACAAATGTTGCCTTTCTCCTAATCTGTCTCGTAAGCAGAGCAAGATGTTAAACCTTTTGACTAAATGTGAACTTAATTATATCCCATTTGTAGTATTACATTGTTACTGAGTTACAAAACATATTTTATTCAGCCTGGAGCTTGGGCTAAAATATTTATCTGTATGAAAAATCAATAGTCTTTCATTTAACAGATATCCCTAGTTTATTGTCCCTTGACTAAACTTAAATGGTGTAATATCCTACACTTACGGTTAGATTAGTTTATCATTTTCATTGTTTTTTACCCGTTACATACCAGGAGTGTATTTGATTTTCTGTCTGCACATCAGAAGTGACAATATGTCATCTAGTTTTTTAATGCCATCGGATGTTAATGGAATAACAAAAACAAAATGCAAACTATGCAGGTGTTTTAAGTCTGGGTCTACAACAATTTGAACAGTTAATAATGATAAAATGCAGTGCCAACATCTAAAATATATAATGGAGGATTTCTAACTTAAAAATCTTGGATTATTCAAACTTTTGAACATAAATGTCACACTGTATATATTACACTGTGTATGTTATATCAAAAAATGTAGAAGGTATATGAAAAATAAACCTTTATGCTTGTATGTAAATAGATAGAGCAAAATTCATTTTCATACATTTTCTGTCTTTATTTAAATATAATCGAAGATATAGTGATGAAATCGTAATGTAATCGATTACATTTTTTGGTAATTGACTTCAAGTCTGCTGGACAATACACCTTCTACATATTTTTTTTTTCGAATAAATCCTTTGAGTGTCCGTTGTATAACGTGATTGTTGATAATATGCCGTGTAGAAAGACTGTCTGCACGGTAGTTGACTTTAATAGAGGGAATGGGGCTCTGGCGTTAGAGCTCAATCATGTCATGTCGTTGTCGATAACAACCGAAACGTGGACGTCTAACAGCGCCGAGAGCTTTATCACCGTCAGAGAACAACACATTAGTGATGGCTGGGAATTAAAATCCAATGTGCTTATTAAACGTGCTACGCCCGAGCGACACCCGGGTTAAAATCTCGCCCATCGTATTCAAGACTGTATGGAGGAGTTTAAGTTAAGTTCAAAAATAAATGCCTGTGTGCACGACATTGTCAGAAATATGGACAGTGGTGCAATTTTGTGCATAGAGTGATTAAGGTTGTTTTGTGCATACGCTCCAGCTAAATGTCAAACCTGCTTTACAGATTACAGAGGTGTCAGACGTCGCGTCGAAATGTCGTAAGCATGTTGGACATTTCAGGCGTAGCACAACATTAAATGCCGAATTTGCCGAACAGTCGGTGTTGTGTCAGGCATAATGCTAGATCCCAAATGAACCAAAAAATCAGAAGAGTGCTCTTTACCTAGAAAACAGTGATTGGGGTTAATTGAAGAGAAACAAACACAGAATACATGTGTAAATGTCTCTGTGTCTGAAATATATCCGGTAGTAAGCTGACTGATTTACAATCGTCTAGTCACCTCTGCGGACAATAATGAAACAGCAACCAAGGTAAAGGAGTTGTTCCGTAAGGAGCAAGTTATCGGTACGAGCCGACGGGTGAAACGACACAAGTCTCAATCCCAGTACTTAGGGCCTTTCTGGACCCTAGCTACAAAAACTTCAATTTCTTCACGTCTGTTCAACGCAAAAGAACGCGTCTCGTCGAGACGATCTGCCATTACGTCTGCAATTTAGTCAACCCGAAACACCTGCTACACGCAGAAAACTGGACATTGTTGAGGACGGTTCACCAGATAGGTCGGCAGTTGAGGACGAACTTCAAATTATCTCTGCGAGAAGAGTGCTTCTGACAATGACCCACTGAAATGGTAGAAGAAGAACAAGGAACGTTTCCCAAAGGTGTCTGCAATTGCTAAGCAAGTTTTAAGTGTAACTGTTACATCGGTACCCTCAGAAAAAGGGTTCAGAAAAAGTGTTCATTTGCATTGGAAGACTGGGAGAGTGGATGTAAAAACAAAATAAGATTATTAGATTAGAAAGTTGTTTTTAATTGTTGTTAAATTATTCATTTTTTAAAATTAGGATGTGTCATGGCAAACTCTTTGTAGTTTCGATCGATGGATCGGGAGCTAGTACTGGCACTTGCCAGGAAATATGGTTTTCGACATAAAAGGACATAAAAACGAATATTCGAATATATTCGAAAATTAAAAACGAACATTCGAATCTTTAAATCTCTATACGTTCCCGGTCCTAATGTAATGTGTGTTCTTTGGAACAAAAAGCATTCCCGATTCAGCCCTTGTGTATTAATCGACTCATGTTCTATCCTGTTTCTACATGTTTAAACTTTTTGACAAAAGCTTGATATAGATAGGCACGATTGAAATTTGAATGAATTGACCAGGTACGAAGTTCCTTTCGAAAATGATTTCCAGCCAATTTTCTATGCTAAATTTGATTCTTTATTACAATGTTTTGTTCAGATATATTGTCAAGAGAAAAGTGAAGAAGTAATCACAACAGTTTTATAAACCTGCAGAATTTGGTTTAATTAAACAAAATTAAGTTGAACAACAAAGTTTAAACAATGAAACAATGAGTTACAATATGATGTTTACTAATCCAAAATACCTTATTGTCACTATCATCATTCACAGAATCCTTTTAAATTGAATTTTTTTCCAGCTGCAAATATAGACCGTTCCAAAAATTAGTACCTACCTGATTACCTCCATTGCGTCCGCCATTAACGGACTGCGCAGCCAGAAGCTGTTTTATAGTGCGGAGCTTAGAAAAAGTCCATTTTTATAGCTGTAATGTGATTGCGACATCGTATGTTAGAGAAACAGATACATATAAAACATATGAAGCATTTATTATCAGCAAAGATCTATCTCAATTTCTTTTAGCTGAAAAAAAAAGTATATTTGTAAACGATTTTTTGCTGACATCTAAATCTATTCATCTGTTTAATAAAGGTCGTTTGATATTCTCGAGTAGATTAATTCTTTTTATCAAAATTTCACGAAAAACTGCTTTTAAAAAGTACATCGGTCTATCTTTAAAAAATCTGACCAAAAGGGTACAGTTATGTAGGTGTCGTTATAATTTTGTTTTCCGTATTATAAGAAATATCATCAACAATAATGTTAGAAATAAGAAGAAGGAAAGCAAGCGTATTATTGTAAGATCAATATCTTACAAACATGTTCCTTGTAGCTGTTATTTTCTTTGTGCATACGCAAATTCACATGTTGTACATATCAACACTTTGCAAAGAAAGATTTTCCAAATGCAAGAAATACAGTATAAAAAGAAGGCAATCTATACGGCAACAGATGCTAAATTCCATACGGTCTTGAAAAGTTTGCTTGTAAGGAAGAATATATATTCTTAAGTTTCATCTAACAATCAGGAACAAATAAAGCCCATGTTTTATAGCCTTCAGGCATTTTCTCAAGAGCAAATTTCGTTATTATAGGGTTTTACTGTGACTAATCAAGCAAGACCGACAATGACAATTAACGGCGACATCAAAACAGAGACAGTATGTCACCCCAATATTACGTAACTACATTCCTTTACCACAGGACACCGCGAAAGACAAAAGACAGTTTGATTATTAAAGAAACGCTTTATTATGCATATTTATTGTCAAATATTCTTTGAAACTGTATCAAAGAATAAAGCAAGTTTTAGTTAAATAGAGTGAACATGCGGTTGATGAGATGTTTAATTTTGTCATTTTGTCCATTATGTAAGCTTTGTCGTTATTTCGCCTATCGCCTTTCGGGGCGAAAACACGACAACACAAAATCTGCCACATTGTCTTTATTTCGCCTTTCGCGTGTCGGGGCGAAAACACGACAAACAAAGGTCGCCAACACGAAAGATTTCTACCGGCGGACACCAAAACTTCTAAGACAAAACTTTCGTCTCTTCTCCTGTGATAATTTCGTTATTTCGCCTGACATATTTCGTGTTTTCGTGTCTTCGCCCCGAAACGCGAAAGGCGAAATAACGAAAATTGGGCGAATACACGAAATGGCGGAATTCAGCCACCATAGTTTTGCTCAAATATCTAAGGTATAGAGTCTGTGGTTTCTACAAGAGGAGATTCTCCAGAACCACATGGTCTAGAACTTTCATATTTTGCATGAAGCATTCACCAACTTTGTTCCAAGCATGACCATTGGGTTCAAATTAACCCAGCCCCCGGGGGTCAATAGGTCAAACTTTTAAACCTTTTTAACTTCATTTATGTTTAAGCTATAACCTTCATATTCGGGCAAATGAATCATCAGATCATTGTTTATTATTTGACATGCTGATGTTCGACCTTGAATCCAATTTGACCTTGACCGTTAAGGTCAAATATTTTTACCTTCGTAACTTTATTATTGTTCAATAAATAGCCTTAATATTTGGAAATGATTTACATATGAACACTTGTTATATTCATTTGACATGCTTCATATGACCCTGACTTATATTCAATATTGACTATTAAGATCAAGGCTTCATAACTTATCATTTGTTTATGCAAAGACCTTTATGTTTTAACATTCAATACATATGATATTTTTCACGTGCTGAAGTATATATCTTGTGTTCTATTTGACATTGATCATTGTTAGGTGATGTATACAAGCAAACGATAAACTACTTTTGTTCCCACTATTATTTAGTGCTATTTAATGCGGCGGCATTGTATTTTTTTCACAAATACAAAAAATCCAGAAATCAAGTAACCTCCGGGGCAGGGTCATTTTTACTCCATGAACATATTTTGAACAATCTTGGTAGAGGTTCACTAAAATATTCAACACACCAAATTTCAAAGCTCTATCCCTGGTGGTTTCAGAGAAGAATACTGTTATTATTTTTTTTCTGTGTGGTTGCCATAGCAACCAGAGTTCTTTATTGAATTCAATTCTTTGAACAACTTTGGTAGAACTTCATGAAACAATCATCCCTGCAAAGTTTCTCAGTCTTCAATCTGGTGATGTTGGAGAAGAAGTCATTTAAAGGTCAAAATGTAAACGACATATGACGAAAGCTGGACTACGGATATCATACCATCACAATAGTTCACCTTTAAGCACTTTGTGCTCAGGTGAGATAAACAAAATTTAATTAGTTTATTAACAAGTCTTGTGTTAACGTCAGGCATACATGTCGTTCCTTAACATGGAAAACTTGTTTTATAGTGCTGAGCTAGTAAATAAGAAAACAAACGCATGACTTTCAAACCTTTGCTTATTGTTTGTGGTGTCTTTTCATTGATCAATGTAAAAAATTATGCTCTCTTTTCCACTCTACTTCTTGACTGTGTAGGGAGACTTTGTTTCTTGACTGTGATTTTCCGGATATGCGTTTTTTTTCACTTTTATGTTTTAATACAAATAATGCATTGAGAAGAACACACTGATACCTTTTTAGTACAAAATCGCATCACGACAACATTTTATAATGTAAATTTAACATCATTACCAAAAAAAGAGAAAACAAACACATCGAAGAAGAACATCTGATATTACTTTTACTATATAAAATCGTATTTCAGCCTTTTCGCATCATCTTGTCGCTGTTTTGTCCTTGGTGTCCAATGAGAGAAGTAACGAAAAGACGATACGAAGTTGCTAAGAACGATACGATAGCGCGATATTAATAGCGTGTCTTCGCATCGTGGTTTCATACTTTCTAATCATAATTCGCGTCCTTGCAACGTACTTTTGTGTCTTAAAATTGTGTTATCGTACTTTCGCCTTGAAGGCGATAGAGCGGAGCTAGGATGGCTCCTACAGGACACCGTAGGAGAGAGTTGAGTTTATTTACTCTCGGTAACGGCTGAGGCCATGTGAACAAGCAATATTACCGGCTCTTCTTGCTATCAAACAGTCAAGTGAAAAAGTTCCATAGCGAAACACCACATCTACTAAAGCAGGCAACAGTGAATGTGATGTCTTTGTGGATTCATATGGCCATTGTTATTTGTAATGTTCTTCACCAGAAAATGGGGAAGAAGCTTAATTAACATGGGAGTTTATTTTTAAAATAAAGTTTGGATAAAGTAAACAGGTATGTGTCTATAACATATTTTACTATACTACATTTTAGAAAGTTCACATATGAAACCTATTTCTTTTTTGATGAGATAAAAATAAACAATTAAAGGTTGGACTTTAATCAAAATAAGTTAATTAAAAACACCACTATTATTCCTTTTATTTTATACAGACAAACTTTTCCTACATTGCAACGAGAGGTACGTTTGATATCAAAACATATACTGATTTAATTAAAAATATTCTGTTTGATATTTGGTCTCAGTATACATACTTTAAAAAATGTTGGTCAGTTTTTACGTTTAAACTGTAGGCATATTGTACTCTGAGTGTATTGTAATATTATTCAGTTCCAGGACTTAATGATCTTCAAGATTATTCATCATTGTTCATCATTATTGAGTCTTGCCAAACGGAACCGCCTTGCCTTTCTTCTTCAATGAAACGAGACCTTTATTAAAGAGAAATCCCTTTACGGCCTTTCATCTGTAACTAATATGCCACTTTATGTGCATGTACTGTTAACAAATGAAATTATTATGAGTTATTTCTCCATCCAATAATATTTCTTCTTAAAACTCAAACATTGCTGTATTAACGCTGCCAATCAAATCTAAGTCACATTATTCATTAGTAATATTAATATTTTTAAAATTGAGGTAAAGTTTTTGCGTGAATGTTGAATAATATAAATAATTCTAAAATGCATTGATATCGATCCAAACCCAATTACTGTTGTTTAGAAATCAGCTTTGTTTGGATTTATTTAGAACCACATGGAAGATCTGTTACATAAAGGTCCATTGTTTGGCAACACACAACATTTATACATACAAAGGAGATTATACTGCATACTGCGAATTTACAATTGGTAAAAAAGCAAACACTTCATGTTGAAATAGTCTGTTTATACTGATAATTAAGCCAGGATTACACCTGAAACAAGCATCGAGACAACCCCGGGATTTGTACTGGCGAAGTTGTAAGTGAAAGTCATTATCCATTAAAATGTTCATACATGTATTTTTATCTGCAACGAAACGGCATATTGCTGCTCTTAGTTTTTCCATTCACGGTCTTCAAATTTCAGTTTTAAATAATTTTAAAAGAAATTAGAATCACAGCTTATCGGACACTGTTAGTTTTTACCGAATCTATATGTCTAACTTTCAGTTTTTGGTAATTATATAGTTTATGAAAAGAGCAAAATATGTCTTTATCGCTTATTCTCATTTTCGCCTTCAAACTTCAGTTTTTGGTAACTATATAGTTTATGAAAAGAGCAAAATATGTCTTTATCGCTTATTCTCATCTTCGCCTTCAAACTAAATATATAATTATGAAACAACATGACCACGACGGTTTCCTTGCGTAGGTCGCAAACATATAAATTTAACATGTCCATCTGCTGAAATAGTGAGAGGCTTTGTAGGGCCGATGTGTTTTAGCCTGTATAACGTATGTATACCAACGATACAAAAATTGAATCCATTATGTCATCAAATTCCATTAAAGTTATAAACAATCTAGTTATTTTTTCATATATTGCAACACGAATAAGACAGGTTAATTAACATGGAAACTACATCGGATTCATAATGTATTGTAAAAACTACCACGTACTCTATGTAATCATTACATAAGTTTCTCAAGAAAACCACTGATTTATAATGATCATGTCTTTGCTTTTTACATGCGTTGTTATTTTTATAAATTTAGTATTTGGCTATAAATTTGCTATGTGCTGTTTTATGCCAATAAAGTTATGCTATGCTATGCTACGCTATGCTATGTTTCAGCCTGTATAGCTATTTTAGCCATGACATTTATTTTTTTTTATTTATTTACAATATGTATGTGGTTTTTTTTTGTATTATAACGCCATGCAATCTGACATTTCATTTCATATTAAATCTATTCATTTTTCTGCTTTTAGCCCATTCACCACATTGATTTAAAAAGGATTTCTATTTAAAATCACAAAACAGTCTGTTTATTTTGAAAAAAACACACACAATTAAACAAGTCTGTAAATTGCCCCCACTCCCCCCTCGGAAGTTAAAATGTTGTTATAAACACATATGTTACATAATAATCCATTGTTTGGCCACACGTAACATATTTAGATTGCAATCTGTCATCCAATAATTCTAAATGCTGCGGCAGAGGGTTTTTAATTTGTTTACGAACATACATAATTTTTTATATATTAAAGTTCTATAACACATTGATTTATCATAGAAAGTACTAAGAAGCTCGGAGCCAAGGTATTATATTCCTAATATTTAAAAGTGGAGATAGCGACAATACAAAGAACTATACAGACATAACTAAAAACAATAAGTCTACTACTGATTTCATTTTCATTCTAAACTTTATCATAATGAAAACTTTAAATTCTAAAAAAGCCTATATTGAGACTATGCAGACTATGCGAAATGTTTTGACAGAATTGACAGTAATATTTTATGGCAAAAATGTTATATTCTTTGTCAGCGATATCATCAACAGCTGTGACGTATAAGTTGATAGTTTAATCACATGAAATGAACTAAAACTTTTCATCATTTTTGTTTTGTCGATGATGCTGTTCCTTTTGCTTTGTGTCCGCAAACTTTACAGTCCTTTTTGTGTCGCCTGCTACAAAGATGCCGCGACATATAGGGATCAATTCTCCGTCATCTGTCGGTCACGAAATTTGTCCGGACTACTCCTCAAAAAGTACTGGAGCAATTTCATCAACTTTTCAGGAATGATCAGGACCAAGTCTAGCTATGCATATTGTCGGCATTTTCCAGTTCAATGATTTTTGACAGAGTTATGATCTTTTAATGATTTTTATTTTTAAAGTTTGGCCAGACTACTTCTGTTATACTACTAATGCAATTTGAATGAAATGTTACAGGATTGATCGGTACCTCAAGTACTTGCGCATATTTAACGGGATTTTAGGTTAATTGATTTTACAACTGCTTTATTGCCTTTCATCAGGCGACACATGTGATCACTGATCGCTCTTTTTAGACAACCTTGAGCATAATTGCACACGGTAGGGTATTAAAATAAATACCAGTAAAATCAAGGTCATTATATTACGAAACGGAAAAGCCTCATCACAGCTGTAAATTATACGATACAAATTAAATATAGTATCCTCTTTCAAATACCTCCGTATTCATTTATTTAATCAAAGTGCTTACTGAGCTGTAGGGCTGATGAAATCATACAACTCTGTGTTTGATTTTGTGTTAGAAATAAAAACACTTATTTTGCTCTGTTGGTTTACTGTTAATAAAAATAAGCTAAAAACAAAACATAAATTTGAGAACTGTAATATCTAAACATCAGTTCAGTATTGTCAAGATATTGATAAAACAACAATCGTTAGAGTTTACACCTGCCTAATATAAAGGATAGAAATCGTTGCTAATTAAAATTACATAAATCTGTGTAAGATGTCTAGACCACCTTAACACTGACTTTTGATCCTATGTGGCCATCTTCTTGGTCTGTATAGAAGTAATGGATGCTATGAGTTTTCTGTTTTGCTTAAGCAATATATTGGAATTTATTATATACCCATAAATTTTCTTTCTAAAATACACGCAAATCTAGAAGCGTGAATACACTTACACGGATACACTGGTGGCTGACGATGTCAAACCGCGAGCCATTTCGTTGCGAAGACATGTAATGGTTTCATTGTGAGTATTTGTTTACATCTAGCGTGGCATGCATATGCGGTTTACACATTTTAATATATTTTGCTTTTTTTCGGTGTTGATCTTTGGATAGTTACAGAGAAATGGTCAGTTAATGTGTATGTTATGTTTGTGTATGCCCTATATGCGACATTTTGTTTTTTCTTAAATAGTTTTGTGTTTATTAGTGTTTAATTACTACGTGTTACATAAAAATCCTTGTTTATTTGCAAAACGGTATTAAAGTAAGATAAAATGATCAAAGAAAGAGTCATTTGTCGAAATATCGGTGAATATTTGTTCCTGCAACAATAAGATGTCTCTGTTATTACAAAAACATTATTAAAATCGGCAATTTACACCATTTTTTGTGTCAGTGTTTCGCACAGAGTGTGTCTAGGTTTTCATACGAAGTACATCAAAATAGTGTGTGTTTCGTTACAAAGTCAACAAAGTCAATTTTTTTTTCTTTATTCAGAATCTTATGTGACTAAATTTGAGAACATAAAATACACAGGCAGGTTTTGGGCCTGTCTTTTGTCCATCGCTGGTTTCTTCCACATCAATGTTCACATCCTTGTCAGTGTTGTTATTAACATCCTGAAAAATATAACAGCACACATTTAAACTATGACATAATACCGATGAGAGCTTCATATGTATCTGTTGATAAGCAACAAAAAAGTACTACAAAAAATGCTCATTTTTCTCACAAACAGATCTGGCATCCCCGGATCAAGAAATTTGTAGCTGAGGGCAACATGCGGCAAGATACCGAAATAACGAGCCGCATAGCGGTGAGTGGTGGTAGACGCAGGAAGGGGGATCTTCCTCAAGAAGGTTGTGTGTATATGTTTGTGTACCGGGGCTATAAATTGTACCTATAAATTTCCTGGGTAGAACCAGTACTCCGTCCCCGGTTTGGATAGAAACAGAGTCCGCAGCATTGACTGGATTGCTTGGTTTATGAACTGGCGCAATAATGGCCCAGATAAGATAGTCGTGGGACGCATCTTCAAGGTAATAACTATAGTGTTCCTATACACATGTATATAATTAACGTCTCATCATTGTCGCTGCTAGTTATGCCTCCATCAACAAAAGAAATGTTTAGCCAGTCCATGCACTCACCCATCTGAAAACAAAGAAAATGCAGATTGTCTACAGCCAAACTAAGTGATGATATACGAGTTTATAAGGCCGAAGCGTCAAATCAAAGTTGAAATAAATAAAAAAAAATTATGATTAACTTGGATTGAATTAAACAATTAAAGACCTATACATCAAAAGAAGTCTGCTTAATCAATGCAAAATGTTACCATGACGAATTCTTTTAAGTGAAACTTAAACAGAAGAAAACATAGACATATTCTGTTGATGTCTTCAATAGAAAACACATACACCTTCAGTTGAAAACCCATACCTAATGCAGTGACTTCGAGAGAAAACCCATACTCATTTCTTATAATCACGACCAAGCATTTAAGGCAATTTTGTAGGAATAGAGGCATAAAATCAAATGAAAAACATGTACAGTCCAAACATATGTTGAACTCTTTTTCAAAAGCTGAAAGTTTAAGCAAAATAATTACATTTAATAACGGATGCTTGTGTTTATCATGAATTTGCTGTATAAAACCACACGATCAAAAAGAAACTGTCTGATTTTAATCAACTTACGGTCAAACAACTGCAAATTAGTCACAAGATAGCTTTGCTAGCAATTGGTAAAGATTTACAGCTTACGTTTCACACAAATACTCTTACCTTTATATGAACAGTTAACAATTTCAGTAAACACAGGCGTGTGTGAGGCGTGTGTGTAAACAAATACTCACAACGAAACCATTACCTGTCTTCGTAACGAAACGGCTCGCAGTTTGACATCGTCAGCCACCGGTAAGATAGAAAAATCCGTATTGTGTTAGTGTCAAATACGGTACCATGTATGGAAATGCCGGACTATTTTTCTTGGTTGGCTCCCATCCTTGTTGTGCGTGACGTAGTCTTTGAAGAGGCAACCGATACTATAGGCACCTTGCGGGAAATCCGTTTCTATTTTTAGTATCGAAATCCCCCCGTCAAAATATAAACAAACCTAATTTAATGAGTTTTATTGAATTCTATTACAAATTTTTAACATAAAAATCCATAAATTGTACCCTTCTATCAAAATCTTATGAATACACACCAACAAGATTGATGAACTGTCCAATTACAATTATCAACAAAACCGTGAAAACAGATGACATTTCTCCGCCACTTCCCAAACGCAGTATGATTATTCCAATAATTGAATCTGACAGTGAAAGTGAATAATTTGTATATACTCGAACGCACAATCCAATTGAAGTTTTAAATTCTTCTTAGCTAAATACTGTTTATCTTTCCCACACTCGTTGACATTGTTCAATTTATGATGTGTGTTCAGCATGGCGGCCATTTAAATGATTTTTTTTTCAGTTGATAGACTGATGTTGGAGGCGTGGCTTCTTTTTGCAAAGCTGATGTATTCATCCGCCATTCATCATTTTATTTTTCAATGATATTTTTGTTTGTGAAATAAAAGTTCAGTTAATTGAATGATTTTGTCTTTTTTGTTGTCTAAAATTTATAGGTATATAATAAAAGGAAAATTATGTTGTAGCAGCTGTCTGAGACCTTGTATTTTGCCTTCGGCCTCGCGAGATATCGATTTCCCCACGCTGTTCGTAGCAAAATACAAGGTCTCAGACAGCTACTACAACATAATATTCCCTATGTATTGTATAAAATAAACATTAAAATACCGTGGTAACACTACTTAAAGCATAAATAAGCTTATCTAAAAGGGTACATGACTAAACAAGTTTATACACCTTTTTTTCTTTTATGATATCTTAAAACAACATGCCTCTCTGTTGCTGTGCTTTGTTTTTTTCTTTTTAAAAACATTTTAAAAAATGAATCAATTGAAATGGATTAATTTCTAGGTAATTTTATGTAAGTAAATTCACATATTTAAAAACTGACTTGTGAAGTTAATATTACAATGAAAAATATGAAATGTCTAAAATAATTATGTATTAAATACTGAACTCTCAAAAACAATTAGATATGCCTTTATTTCAGGGCTTGATACATGTTTTAAAAACATATTGTTTGGCAGATAGTTGTAAAGAAAATACTTATTTCATCAATGTTAAATGGAAACTTCCATAGCGTCTTTAAATGTAAGAGGTTTAGGTAATCAACAGAAACGATTGCAAGTCTTTGAATGGTTAAGACAAACAAATAAATCAATTTTTATGTTACAAGAAACACATTCTACTATGAAAACATTTAAAACATGGAAAAATGATTGGCATGGTGAATACTTTTTTAGTGGAGTAAATTTAACAAAGAAGGGGTAGCCATTTTAATTCATCCGAATAAAAACATCAGATTATTAATAAGACAGAATTGCTTACAGGTCGAATTATAACAGCGGGTATCAACATAGACGAAAATATAATAACATTAGTTAATATTTACCCAATAATGATGATATAAACTTTTTTAATATTCTAGAAACATATATTCAAAACAATAATTATAAATCCTTTATAATCGGGGTAGATTTTAACACAATACTAGACTTAAGACTGGACAAATTAAATAACAGTAGAGACACCCATAAAAAATGCAGAAATAAAATACAAGAACTATTATATACTTGTGATTTAATTGATATATGGCGAATAAAAAACCAGGAAAAAACAAAAATATACTTTGCATTCTAATACAAAACCGCATGTTCATTGCAGATTAGATTATTTTTTAATTTCAGACAACTTGCAAAGTATAGTTAAATCATGTAATATAAAAACTGGTTATAAAACAGATCATTCACTTATAGATATAACCATCGATAACATACGAATTGAAAAAGGTCCCCGTTTATTTAAAATAAATAACACAATTATACTAGAAAAAGAGTACCCAGATACTATAAAAGCAGTTATTAAAGAAATTGCGAAAAATAATCAAAATTGTAATCCAAACGTATTATGGGAGATAATAAAAGGTACAATACGAAATGAAACAATAAAATATTCTGCATATATGAATAAACAACAAAAAAAGAAGAATATGAATTACAGCATGATATAAATTTATTAGAGCATAACTGAATAATGAGATAACAAACACAGATAACATTACTATGCAACTGACTGAAAAAAAAAATTGGAAAAAATGAACGATCGTAAAATAAATGGACATATATTAAGAACAAGAGCAATTCACGTGGAATACAACGAAAAAAACACAAAATACTGTGCAGATTTAGAAAGGAAAAAGGCAGAAAAGGAATGTATAAATAAATTAAGGGTTAATAATGAAATAATTGATGGAAAAGAAAATATTCAAGAAGCACAAGTATTTTTTTTTCAAAAACTTTATGAAGAGAATAACAGTAGTTATGATCAAGAATTTATGATAAACTTTTCTCTCAAGAAATTAATAAATTAAGTGAAGCAGAAAAACAAAGCTGTGAGGGTTTGTTAACACAATATGAATGTGATTGCGCTTTAAAAGATATGGAGAATAATAAGAGTCCAGGATCAGATGTATTGAGTGTTGAATTCTACAAGATATTTGGAACTCTATAAAAACTTTCTATTTAGATTCAATAAATTACTCATATCAAACTGGACATCTCACTACTTTATATCCTTAATTCCAAAACCTAATAAAGACCTTTTGCATTTATCTAACTGGAGACCCATAAGTTTATTAAATGTAGATTACAAAATTGCAACAAAAGCTATATCAAACAGAATAAAACGTGTTTTACCAACTAACATAAGCTTTGAACAAACCGGTTTCATGATAAATAGATATATAGGAGAAAATGTACGGACCATATTTGATACAATAGAATACTTAAGTAAAAATAACAAACCATGACTCCTATTCTTTGTAGATTTTGAAAAGGCATTTGATAGCATAAAACATGATTATATTACACAATGCTTAAAAAGATTTGATTTTGGTAAACAATTAAAACATAATTTGAATTACAGTAAATGGAACAGAAATAAAACAGACCTTTTTTGCAGATGATGCAACGTTTATCAACAACTGAAGTCAAATCTCTTTTGAAACACTTATTGAGACATTAACCAAATTCAGTAAAGTTTCAGGCCTAAACCTCAATACATCAAAATCAAAAGTTTTAAGGGTGGGATCTTTAAATAAAACAAATATAGTATTCTGCAAAACCAAGAACTTCATTTGGACTTCTTCACATGCAAATACTCTAGGAATGACCTTTTACAATGACTCGAAATTAAATCTTGAAAAGAATTTAGAACCAAAAATAAAAGAATTTCAAGAATGCTTAAAACAGTGGCAACATAGGAAACTTACATTAATGGGAAAAATTACAGTGATCAAAACTTTTGCTATTCCTAAATTAATTTATCCTTTCTCTGTCTTAAAAAATCCAGCACAAAAAGATATAGATATCATTACATAAGACATGTTTAAATTTATATGGGATGGTAAACCAGAATAAAATAAAAGAGTTCAACTCTATCAAAACCACATGAATGGTGGATTAAAACTTACTAACATAGAAATGATAATAAATGCTATTAAATCTGGCTGGGTAAAAAGATATATTGATGAAAAGAACAATGGAAAATGGAAAATATTCTTTCAAGACATCTTTAAAAATTTTGGAGATTCTCTTTTATTTGAAAGTAATCTCAATCAAAAAGATATAGAAAAAATTGCAAAGAAAGGAACTTTTATACATGATGTGATAACATCTTGGTTTTTAGTAAGCAATAAATTCACAGGTGAAATTGATAAAGTTGGAAAACAAATAATCTGGAATAATTCAGATATAAAAATACAAAATACAACAGTATTTTATAAAACTTGGTTTCAAAAAGGAATAAAATACATTGAACATCTATTCGATTATCGAACAAAAAGATTCCTCAACTTTAATCAATTTAGATATCTTTATAACATTCAGAAAACAGACTTTCTTAAATATCATAGTCTTATTAAAAGCATACCACCTCAATATAAACAAAAAACTTATTTTCTAAGGACCATACATGATTTTGACTGGGATATGAGGAATTGGCGTTAAAAAAGCATGCAGGACGGTGTACTGTAAGAAATTAGAGTTGTGTCCCTTGAACAAAACCTTATGCAGGAAGAAATAAATACAATGGGTAAAAGTACACTTTTAAACAAAATTAACACATTAAAGAAGATAACAAAATATATATACAATATTCAGATGGAAAATTATGAAAATAAAAAAAATAAAAAAGGACGGTGTACCTAAATACACAACGGTGTTTTCTTGGGCCAGGTGCCACACAGAATCCAGAATAAGTTAGTATGGTATACAACAGATAACATTGGCGATGGATGTAACGCTCTTGACCGACGTATTTATAATTATTTAAAAGCCTCTGGTTAATTTTATCAAAATGTCGGAGATCCAAGACCCCTATTGGAGAGGTCTCCATTTCCATTCTTATGTTTTGTGGCATTGTATGCATTGGCTTCAGTACCACCAGACGAGTGACTGGTCTTTTAAGAAGTTGCACCAATATGCAACTATCACCTGGGTTTTGATATACCTATATTAAGGTTTATTAAAATCCAGCTATCACTAAATCATTAGAGACGGTTTCTACCTTTTTTAACGACCCTCTGTATATGTGCTACTAGTAATTCCAAGTTCAATGTTTTGTTCTGTTTGTTGCTTTTTTGTACATTTATTTGAGTATTTCTCCTATTTTGAAGATATGAAGTACATACAGGTAAAGAAAAAAAGTTTCTTTTATGCTTCTTTTATTCAATGAATTTTTCGAAGTATTTTTTATCCTTTGTCAAAGAAACGTATATATGAATATAACCAAGCGCATAAACGATGAAAAAATGTTTTAAAAAATGGTGAAGCACTGTAACAGAATTTTCAAAATATTTGAAATAGCGACACAGTTCAAATACTTTGGAATTAATTTATTCAAAAAATGTAAACTGGCATTAACTACACAAACATAAATCTCACAAATCATCTTATCAGTTTCAAAACAATGTTATAAAAATGTTCGATAAGTCTAATTTTGAGACAATCGCCCTGAACTCACTTGTCCAGTCGTTATTTTTTTGTCAGGGCACCCAAATCCGCCAAAAAATACGTGTTGTCAGTCTGTTGTCATCTAAAAGCATAGTCTATTCTAGTATCTGAACACAGCCAGCCATCCCAGTAGATACTAGGGAGCCAGCATGTTTCGCCGAAGGATAAATCTGTGTCCGCCTTAATAAACTTCATTGCACAATTGTAGAAACAATCTGCACACTGATATTGTCAATATCCCCAGATAAAAGAACAATAGTCAGAGACTGGCTGTAACGCAAGAATTATATAGTTTTTTAAATGTTTTAAATTCTTATTGCTTCAATGAGTAAAGTTTTGGTACAACACTACTTAGGGCCTGTTGGCACTCTTTGACAACGTACACAGTTAAAACTGTAATCACGTTTTTTATGTATAAAACACCGAGGTATTTGGAAATAAGTCCACGGCTTCTTATTCTTTATTGCTAGCTACTGAAGCGGTATTCTCTACGCCTGGCATGTACTCTCTACGGAAGTGCATTTATTTAGACTTATTTGTATTTACCAATATCCTCCATCGTTTACAGCAGTCTTGCATGGTATTCTGGGTTGGAAATTAAGACTATATCAATAGCATTGAGATCGATTATTCGTTAACCTTTACCCCAAATCAAGGTCATTAATTCCTTAGACGAGGTCGTTAATGAAAATAACAAAAATAACTGTGGAGACAAGTTGTCTCCCTGTTTAACGCCTGTAGAACACTGAAACAACTCTGAGGACACGGACCTCCTATATCTGCTTTTTACGGTGTTATATATGTTTCCATCTAAGCAATTGAGTAGTAGTTTGTGCACCTTGTAGCTTGTTATTGGCGTCGGTATTATACTGGTGTTTAACACAAGCTGAAATAATTGACGTAATATCGCGATAATGGCTGAACACCTCAGAACGTCATTTGGTGTCTGGTCAAAACCGCATACGGATTTGAGTTTCGTGGCCATAACAATGCTAAATATCTCTTCGAGAGTAATATTCCCGTGAATCATTATCACCGTAAACATGGAAAAAAATTTTAAAGTTGTTCCTTCAGCGTTCAAAACCCTGTTTTTCTTCAGATAGATCATCGCCATTAAAAGCAACTTTTTACTGGGATCGGTGTTTGTTGAGCACCAGGCTTACGAATCATATTCCAGTTAGAAATCTTTGGGATTTGAGGACGACAAAGAGCGGTTGCAGTCTGGTACTGACGTTCTGTGGTATATAGCGTTTGTCAAAGAAATCTCTGGCTTCAATGTAGTCTCCTCGTAGAGCACGTTTCTCATTCCTATTGCGCAACACCTTAAGTACACCCTTCTAAATATGCATATTGTTTCATAAATTAGTTAAATTATCACCTTAGTTAGGCTTCCTATTTTTGTTCAAGAAAGTATTCTTTATTTCCATAATGATTGCATTTCACAGTTTTTTTTGGCAAATACAGTCAATATCTTTTTGTATTTCTCTGCAGCTTTCAATGTTTGTTATAATGTTAAACAGAGCCCTTCTTGACAAATCGCTTAACGTAAAATGTCATGACGGTGTAGGCAATTGACTAATGGCCAAGGTTGTCTGTCTGCAATTGAATATTTGGCATCCGGAACAGGCTGATTGGATAACAATAATAAATAATTGCATATTTTGGAATACCAACATAGACTTGATGCTCGAGTAATCGAGTTTTAAATGTTTATCGAATTCTTAATATTGTAATATATTTTGTATGAAGAACGTGACTTATAAGCCCATACGGCCGGGTGTTGCATTATGTGTTGCTATCATGTTTTATGTAGTGCGTTAATTACAGAAAACTTTAATGAATTCTATTCTTTTCAATTTAATCTATGTGAACTTGTCTGTTAACCATATTGGTTTTTCTAATTGAATAGTATAGAATATGAAGTTTAATATAACATATACAATTGTACACGCCAATATAATGTTTTATTGCCATTATCAAATGCATTTTGTTGTTATTATTCTCAGCCCATAGCATGTGTTGAAGATTTACTAAAATATTTGACTGACCGGATGAAATTCTATTAAGAACCTTGATGGGTTCTTCTGTATTTAGAAGACGTACTGTATTATGAGTGAGCAAAAATTATCACGGCTACCCTAAAGTTTATATCTATGTCTTCATCAATAACTACAACACTAAGTACATCACAAGTTGAAAATAAATAATTTTCAATATCATAAAGTTAAGAAAAAATAGTACCGATATTACATTCCCTCTTGTCTTACACCAGAATTACACACGAAAATAATTGAACTTGAAGTTCTCATATTTCTAATTTTCTTATTGTTTTTTGTACTTCACAATTGAATCTTTCGTTATGCATTCGTATTTTGGGCGGAATCATACATATCGTTTTACTATCAAAATTAACATGGCTATACTTGTGGAATCAATTATATGCGCGTTTCTCTGCAATGGGAACTGAATTATTTTTATCAGGGCTGTTAATGTCAATATTTCGCTTTTCTAAGCAGCCTCTAACAGACCATACTATGTAGCTATGCAGACATTGAAGAAGTGTTGTTAAAACGTGAAAACATATTACGAGATATATACCTAAATATTTTAAGTATTTGAAGAACCCTTTATTACATTCAAAGTATGAAACTTGAAAAGATGATCTAATGCATATTGATTACTATTATTTCTGTAATCCTGCTATAAAGGGAAAGAAACTTGACAGAAAAAAAACAGACAGGCAAACAGACAGACTTCTTTGCTACCTAGATTCAACACAAAAACAACAAAGTTTTTTTTACACATCTAGATACGACGAAGGTTGCCAGTTAACAATATTTTCTTACATATTTTCTTTAGAGACTATACAATTCGAAATTTTAGAAGAAAACACAAAATGAAGAACTAAAACATGACCAAGATTAATTAAACGTGAGTCTAATTTTGTTTAGTTTGTCTTCATGGTTGTAAGTATTATAAAAAACAAGTCCGTTTTAAACTTGTGACTCGGAGATTATGTAATATTCATATTCTGGCACAGGAATTATTCCAACTAAGCTTAGCTATGCATAGCTAATGCAATCTTTTTTGGCAAAATATCAAAACCAAATAGATAATACTTTCAAACTTACACTGTCGTGTCATTCAGTTTCTAAAACAGTCTAAAACCCTACATAAAGTTGATACCTATCATGTTCCTAGATTAGACAGTTTGGTGATATGATCAATTATTACAGGCAATCCTCTTTAACAGATACAATATATCAGTACAGACACTGAGATTTTACCTAGTATGGGTTAAGATGTGGGTCACTAACGGACTGACCTGCGAAGGTATTCGTTATGTGACTTACTGTGGACAATCTTGAAGTAGTTATCGGGTCATTATTTAAAACTATTTAGGCTGGTAGGCACTGGACCATTACACTTTTTTCCTTTTAAGCTTACCTGAGAACAATGTGCTCAAGGTGAGCTTTGTGATTGCTATGTTTCCGTCATGCGTCATCCGTTGTCGACTTTATGCCTTGAAGAAGATCTTCTTAAACACTTGGTCAATGCATTTTGGGATTTTTTAATGAAACTGTAACAAAGTTGCTACAAGAATCCCATATTATACTGAACTCTGGTTGCTTAGGCAACAAAATAAAAAATCTTGTTGTCTGTAACTACTTTAATCATTGTCTAGTAGACGTCTGCCAAATTATTTCCCTGTAGCCACTATTGTTCATGTCCGATGGGTTTATTTTTTTAACAAAGAAATATAAAGAAAAATTATTGTAAATATTTGGAGTGGAACATCAAGCCTCAGAGTTGTATTATTATGCGAAAAAGCATGAATTAGTGAAATTCTTCTATTTTTTTTTTCTAACTTTACCCCTGGATTATTTTTGGCTCCGCTCTGGGAGTTAGATATTTGGGAAAATATATGGTAGAAAATGGCTAATAGAAACTAAAGAAGACATATATCAGAAGCTGATATGTGACAGGATGTTCCTATGCTAAGATGGAGCAAGAGCTGTCCTTCGCCAGGTTTGTGATCCCATTTGGGTGTGGCATAACTATTGCACACAGGGGGCTATGTTTTTAGCTGAGGATTGTTTGTTGGTCATCCAGAACCAAAGGAACCGTTTTACAACGAACTACTTAGCGACCCTAAAAGTATGAAGCGGTCAATGTTCAAACACATATCATCCGTACGAGGTTTTGCAAAGATGATTTTGATCCTGTTATCCCAGAATCACCTCCCGTCAAAAAAACCAATTAGCCATTGTCCACATTGGCTGTACAAGAGAGGATTGGCGACCCGTCCTGAGTCTATGTACAACCTAGTCTTTGCCAACAGGCTAGCCAGGGTGTGGAGAAGACCGGGGGAGCATTTTCACTCAGTCAAACTAGCTGTTTGGTTCTTAATAACAATAATGGCGTATAAGCTCGATATACGCCGATTCCTCTGCATTCTGAGTATTTTCTAGCAAATTCCAAAAGCGATTTCTCAAAATGTCCTAATTTCATTGTAATCATAATCTAGAGCAAACAATAACATCTCAAAAACACGACTAAATCCTAAATTTCTTCACAGAAATATAAAATATATAATAAATCAAAATGTAAAATTAAAACACATTTCAAAACGATAATGCAACTAAAATCATGATTAAGGAGAATAATGTACCTTTTGCTTTGCAAACGATGAGTAGTATATATCTTCTTTAAAGCTTAATAACTGCTAGAATGAACAAGAACTGTCACTATTATATGACGCTGCGCCCGAAGATATGCTGTGAACTTTGAGCTGAGGACCAGATAAATTATTGATCCTTCAAGGTCATTAAGAGGTCAAATTAAAATAAATATGGGTCTTTTGAAAGGTCT
The DNA here is from genome assembly GCA_012932295.1 of Cyclina sinensis. Lineage (NCBI taxonomy): Eukaryota > Metazoa > Mollusca > Bivalvia > Venerida > Veneridae > Cyclina > Cyclina sinensis. The sequence goes on along the minus strand of JAAONU010000012.1, from coordinate 8,217,928 downwards.
TGTCTCAAGGGATGTTTGTCTAAGGATAAAGTATATCCACTTACTAATAAGGAAGTTATGGCCAATGTTAAAGTTTTTGGACAATTTGCTAATGTTTAAGATTTTGGACTATTGGATCTTCAAGTTGAAGAAGGGCAATCAAATCCAAAAAATATAGGTCAGTGGAAAGGATTTGTCCAGTGTTTGTGTCTAAGTATGTAGTATTTCCATTCACTAATAAGGACGTTATGGTCAATGTTGAGGTTTTTGCATTCAAGGCTCAGAGTCAAATAAATATAGGTGAGTGGGAAGGTCTTGTTCAATGGTGCTTTTTGTCCAAGTATGAAGTATATCATCTTACTAATAAGGGAGTTATGGCCAATGTTCAAGTTTTTTGACAATTGCATCTTCAAGGTGAAAGTCATTCAGGTGTCAAGGTCAAATAGATATAGGTTAATGGAAGGGTCTTGTTCAAAGGTGTGTTGTATCCAAGTATGAAGTAAATCCACTTACTAATAAGGAAATAATGGCCAGTTTAAAGTTTCGGACGGAATGACGGACGGACCGACGAACAGACGGACAGTGCAAAAACTATATGCCTCCTTTCGGGGGCATAAAAGGAAAACAGAACTTTCAGTGTTCGTGTTATATCCCCCATTAATGGTTCATTGAACTCAACCAACGTTAACTACCCACCATCGGAACTACGTTTAAGATTAGGTTATGTTTTGACTGTAAAAACACAGATAAACTCGAACACTGACGGCATATCGTGGACAAGCTTCACAATTCTTTGAACTGACTTCAAATAACGTTTTTGTGTCTTCTTCTTTATAATTTTTATTATTATTTACGAAAAACGGCTTTATATCAGAAGTTATTCAGAACTGTAAAAGTATTTTAATATTTGTATGTTTTATTAAATATCTAATCATTACTAAGCGGTGAATGTAAAGAAATGTACTCAAAATGTAGACAACAGACGACAATATTAGCACTCCCTTGGCGACCTGTGTAATATGTTTGTGTTTGATGAGATAGATATGAAAGATACCATCTGACACGGATTGTCTTGTAATACTTTGAACAAACAAAAAGACATATTAGTATATGTTTTGTTTTTTAAATCAAGTGCATACTACACTGATTTGTATAAGTTTAATTTCTGACTTATGTGCTAGGAAAACAATAATTTTGATACAGGCATTTGTCTTTTATGCTGACTCAATACCAAGGACTGGGAATTTCATTTTCTGAAAGCACTGCATCATTTTGAAGCGAACGAGGATGTAAGAATGTCCTGAGTGTCAACCCTTGATAATATTTTACAACTATTAGGAAAATTGTTTTCGATTTTAAATAAAATATAACGAAAATCATCGTATCAAGCAAAAACATCGCATTGAAAATTTGATAGTCTTTGCTGACTTTGATAAACTTTTTTATAATTGAATTCAAATTTACTGACCAAGTCTAGACAGGAAACCAAAATGATTTCACGTTCGGATCTTAAATTCAACACCATTTTGCATAAATAAAAGACTGATTTACTCAATGTCTTTTACATAGTAATTACTTAGGTTATGTTTACTTATATCTCGGTTATTTTCGCAAACTGTTTTTGTATTGTTGCGATTGTGCCGAATGGTCTAAGGTGTTCTTACTTTGCACTGCTAAACGGTTGCTGCCGTTCGGTGCGTATTCTATCCCATTTGAAACTTAATTTTTTAACAATGATGAGCTTACATATCATCTATCTTACATCGTGTGGTGTTAATATTCTTGTTGTTTCGTACATTTTTCCTGTACTGACTTTTTTATTTTATTTTTATTTATGCTAACTTTGCTAGTGCAATTTGTAAGTGCCCACAAGGTTGTAATAAATAAGGTCAAACACTAAAATCTAAAATTGTTTGTTTTTTTAGTACTTAAGAGATAATTTTGTTCTTCAAGCTTTCATTCTCATTACAATTGAACAACAGGGCAGTCTGAAGGACAGCTAAATCCCCTTAAGCAGCGGACATAAATGTGTACTTCTTGACCTTTAACCAACCATGGCCTTGATGTTGTGCCATGTATATTATAAACACATAGTCTCATGATAGTAATTATTTGTGCCAAGTTATTTAAAATCTTCCATAAAGTCAAAAAGATATGGAGAACATTTAACCTTGACCTTGGGGGTAGCAACCTGGATATTGGGTTCTGCACATCGTGTCATATTGGTGATCATTTGTGCAAAGTAATTAAAAAACTTTTCGTAAGCCAAGTTAGTAAGTTATAGAGCAGACGTAAAATGTGGATATTTGACCTTTAACTGTGACCTTGACCATGTGGATAGCAACCCAATTATTGCACATCGTCTTATTATGGTGATCACTTGTGCCAAGTTATTTCTATAATTTTTCAGCGGTTTAAACGCTATGGAGCGCACACGAAATGTAGACTTTTAACACCTGACCTTTAAGTGTGACCTTGACCTTGGGCGTAGCAACCCAATTATTGTGCTCAGCACATTGCTTATAATATTGATCACTTGTGCCAAGTTATTTCAAAAAAATTTCAGCAGTTTAAAAGTTACGGAGCGGACACGTAAGTGTTACAGACGGACGGACGGACTGACGGACGGAATGACGGACTGTCACGTAGTGACAGAGTGAGCTTTTGTGATCGCCTTTTGTTTGTCGTCAATCCGTCCGTCGTCCGTCCACAATTAGTTTGTTAAAACATGGGTTATCCTGGTTGAAAATCTAGGTCACAAGGCCCTAGAATAGAAAAATCTTGTTAACACTCTAGAGGCTACATTTTCAGTCCAGATATCCTGGAAATTTGTCAGAAAGTTTGCTTTGATGATTTCTAGCTCAAGTTCGAATATGGTTTATCTGGGATCAAAAACTTTGTCACAGAGCCAAAATATGGAAAAACCTTGCTAAAAATCCAGAGGTTACATTTCCAAATTACCTGCAACTTTGTCAGATAGGTTGTTTCGTTGATTTCTAGCTCAAATTTAAATATGGGTTATCTAGGATCAAAAACTAGGTCACACCGCCCAAATATGGAAAAACCTTGTTAACAGTCTAGTGGCTAGTTTCTCAGTCCAAATGACCTTGAAATTTGTCAAAAAGGTTATTTCAATGATTTCTAGCATAAGTTTGAATATGGGTCATCTGGGATCAAAAACTAAATCACAGAGCCCAAATATGGAAAAACCTTGTTAACACTCTAATGGCTACTTTTTCAGTCCAAACATCCTAGAAATTTGTCAGAAAAGTTGCTACGATGATTGCTGGCTCAAATTTGAATTAGGGTCCTCTGGGGTCAAAATCAGGGTCACAGAGCCCAAATATGGTAAAACCTTGTAAACAATCTAGAGGCTACTCCAAGTGACCTTGAAATTTGTCAGAAATGTTGCTTCGATGATTTCTTGCTCAAGTTTGAATATGGGTCATCTGAGATCAAAATCTAGGTCACAGAGCCCAAATAAGAAAAAACCTTGTAAACACTCTAGAGGCTATATTTTCTGTCCAATTATCCTTGAAATTTGTCAGAAAGGTTGCTTTCATGATTTCTAGCTCAAGTTCGAATATGGGTCATCTAGGTTAAAAAAACTAGGTCACAGAGCCAAAATGTGGAAAAACCTTCTTCACAGTCTTGGGGTAATAATTTCATCCAAATAACCTGGACATTTGTCAGAAAAGTTGCTTCGACAATTTGTAGCTCAAGTTAGAATATGGGTCATTTAGGTTCAAAAACTAGGCCACAGAGCCCAATTATGGAAAAACGTTGTTAACACTCTAGAGGTAACAGTTTCAGTAAATTTGTCAGAAAGGTTGTTTCTATAATTTCTAGGTCAAGATTGAATTTGGGTCATCTGGGGTCAATTAACCAGGTCCATAACAACTTTGTTAACAGCAGTCATACTCAGGTGAGCGATACAGGGCCATCATGGCCCTCTTGTTCTCCTATTTTTCGTTTTTCATATATATTTATATAATTTTTACCTTACCTTTGTCTTCTATTTTAGAAACAAATTCCGAGTGTTGGATGAGCGTAGTTTAAAGGTTTTAGCATGGCCTTCACAACCTTCAGCATAGCATAGAAATTGGAGGCAACATCAATTTACAGATCTGAGAGCTTTCATCAGAACATAGACATTTCAGTATGAGGTTAAAAAAGACAATTAAAAAACTTCTACAGAAGATGACACTAACTTTTTTGTTAAGCAGGTTGTTTTTCCTAATTGTAGTAGTTTTATTACTTATTATTTCTATCAACTGGTCATCTTACACCAGAATGGACCTAGTTAAAGACGGTTTGAAAGCGACTGAGCGTTCTTTAGTTGTATTTGTGTTAAGTAAGCAAGGAGGATTTGAACGGCGTGAAGCAATAAGGAACACTTGGGCCTTAGGACATGACAATGTGTTTTTCATTGTTGGTGAACATTTTTTTCCGCACACAGAAAATGAAAAAACGTCCAATCAAAATATTAATGATTCGACAAAATCGGAAAAAGACATAATGAGCAGAGCTATAAGAGATCTGGAAAAAAACGACGTGATCCTTGTTCCTACAGGTGACAGTATCGCGGAAACATCACATAAAGTAAGTGAAAGTTACAAGTGGGCGTTGCAAACTCTTAAAGCTGATTGGTTCATGCATGTAGACGATACCGCAGAAATTGATATAGATAAGTTTGAACAATATTTGAACTCGAATTTTGATACGTATGATAACAGCACTGCAATTCTTCTGTCGTTTAAGCATGAACCTGCAGCAAATGGTGACGGTATAAAAGTCAGCAAGCCAGATGGCAAAATCCTCTGTGGCGTTAAGCATGTTGTTGCGCGCCACCTTGCACAGCATATAGTAAGTAAATGGAAAACATCGTTTGAATATAAATATAGAAACGACTGTGTAGTATTAAAAACTGCAGACTTTTTAAACATCTCAGAGAGGTATAGAAATTTGAGTTTCGTAGCAAAAGGCACATGCAATACAATAACAGTTTTACAGCTAAGCTTGTCATTACAAACCAAGACAAATGTTTCGAGTGTAAAATCAGCAGCACCGTCTGTCTTTACATCATTTGATAATCCTTCTCTACACTTACATTCGGCTAGATTTGATTTAATTGTCAAACTCGTATATGCACATTTCTATGTTTTCAAAAAGCATGTGCCAAAGGTGATAACAGATTCTTACAGAGAACATTTAAAAGTGTGGAACAATTTTCATGAATACTGTAGAGACATTAACAAAGCATGGTACGATTCAAAAAGACCGTGTGCTAATAAACGTAATAGTTCAGATTTTATTATTTCTTTTCACAAAAGTATAGATTCAATAAAACAGATTGGGTTTAATTCCAACATGTCTAGGATTCCCTTAGATAAAGACGGACTTTTATTTAATGGTGCACATAGGCTGGCTGCATCAATAGTGTTATCAAAGAATGCAAGCTTTGAACACCACAATAAGAAGCTACATACGCGTTGGGGATATGAATATTTCAAAGAGCGCAACATGTCAAAGAGAACCTTTTCTGTTGTGATGCTCCAGTGGATGAAAATACAAATGCAGTTGCCGTTTTTAAAGAAACACGTGTTAATAGTTTCAGTATTTTCCAACAGTCTTGAAAAGGATAAAGCCATGCTTGTGAAATTTGTGAAAGAGAAGTGCTCATGTGACAATGGAATTTTGTATGAAACAACTGTAAGTTTTTCCAAAAAAGGTGTTCGAGAGTTATTCACTCATATGTATGGACAGCAGTCATGGATTGATGTAAAAATCCAACAAATGCATACAAAATTTAAAAACTCTTCGACAGTCAGTGTATTGTTCCTTTTCGTTTACGGAAAAGAAAAAGGCGATTTAACTAAATGTAAATTGGAAATTAGAAAACTTAACAATGACAAGATGTTTAAATCAGCTGCACATATTTCGGATACGCCTGAAGAGAGTTTGATTTTAGCCGAAATGATTCTTAATCCCAATTCGATACAGTTTATGAATTATGCTAATTCATCTTCAAACTGTAAAATTATTGCAAAAGAGATAGCTAGTCGTGCATCAGTCCAACCAATAAAAATCCTTCCTGAAATCTACCTAGGAAGAGATGACGTCATGATTGATTCCGGGCCGGTGCTTGGATTCTTTGGTTTACGTAAACAGACAGATATTGGGTTATTGTTTTTCGAGGACGTGGACAAATCAGTACTCGGGGATCGACATGGAATAAATATACAGGCTCATGCTTTTAAATTTAATTTATTTTCTAAAAAACATGCATTAAGAGATTTCAGCAAAAACGTTCCTGAACATCAGTGGGATTTATTCTACGACCCTCAGAATTTTGGCTTTTGTTACGGCGTCAGATTTGTTTCACTTGAACAAATAATAAGGTTTAACGAAAAGTGGAACGAACGTAAGAAGGACAAACGCGATGTCAGTTTCATAAAAGAATTTTTAAATCTATTCCGTCGTTATTAAAATCTAAATGAAAAGAGGCATAAAGTGTTTACCAGTTTTTGATATCACGCGTTGCATAGTAATTCAGTATTATTTTTATGCTGTAACAGAAAAAGCTGGTCGCTGTCAGGGGCGTAGCTTGTTTCGAAGTGAAAGCTACCCACTAGCGGTGTACGTGCTGCCACGGCATACTTATCTTAATTTTAAATGATATGGCATGTATCTAGAACTTAAATGTTTATATTTATAGTCGTTGGATATGACAAGTTGTAATAAATGTTATTTCCGTAGGGTCCCAGTCAGGTCCTAATACCTTTGTTGACAAGGACTAGTTAAAGAGTGCAAAACAATATCTATATTTATGGCTGCCTTTAAAACGCAATTTACCATTCGTATCACTTGCAAGAGACATAACTGTTTTTTTTACTAGTCTTAATTTTTCAGAAGTATTTTTAAGTATATAAAGTTATAACAGTTATTTTAAATGAAGCAATACTTAATACCGTACCATACCTAATTGTAATCTGAAACAATCGTCCAGAATGACGTAGTACTAGGCAAACTTTGTTTATCTTTGTAGTAAAATACATCATTTGTCCTAGAAACTTTTTACGCCTATCGTAAGATATGACAAACTGTTACATGTGAATTGGTGCGTTTTTGTGTATAACAAAAGCTTTGGATGTCATTCAAACCTTCACTCGTTTGTTCATTAACAAATAAGAATGATAATCCTTAAATGAGTATTGTTTGCCTTTACTTATAACACCGGTTAAAAGAATTATACCTCATTTGCCTTTATTAATTAGATCTACCACAGGATCGAAAAGTATTCAATTCTTGTTTTTCATTATATTTTCTTCCATTCTACTTTTTGAAATAATTTTCAATAGAATGAAGCTTTTTAATGAAAACATGGTATTTTAAACGAACGAAAAACAAACATCTTTGTTGTTTAAGGTTAAGTTGGGCTACTTTCAATCTTTCTATGAGCAATTTTAATACATTGCTTAGTTGTATATAATTTAGGTAGCATTTGTTCTTATAACAGATAAACTTTTAACCAGCAGAGTATGTTTCAAGAAATTTCACTAGCCGGATATCTGGGGATGGTGAGCAGAGTGAATCTGCTCTGCCAGTGTTACTGATATAAAAAAGTATCCCATGGTAACGTTAGTGTTTTGTGACTTATCATCTGTGTTTCTTATGTCGATCCAACTAAATATATTATTGAACGTTGCTCTTTTTCAGTCATATAGGGAAGACGTTGCTTCACTTTTAAATTTGTTGTTTAAACCATTAGATCAAAAAAGACCAAATGCATTTCAGAAAAAAAAACAGCAGAAAAGAAACACAGCTTTGCTACACAGTCAAAAAGTAAAGCAAAATTTGAAAAAAAAAGACTTTGACGAGTTATACTGCAATATCACAAGAAAATTCAAAAGCAAAGGATATTATTAAAAAGGAAAAATGCATATTCAAAGTAGAAATAAAACAAACATTCCATGTATTTTTTTAGTTTTTTCTTATTTTTTTTTCTTACTCTAATGTAATATGTACGTTGGTTCGCATAGACGGTATCCTGCTTTTTATTACTTAATCAAATATGTTATGTGTGCCTGATCAGAAACTTGGGAACAGAAAAACATTTATTTGAATTCTACTTCCTTTCTTTTAAGTTGTTCAAAAGAATAGAATGGAATGTTTGTTTACATCAAAATAAACAATGCATCAAGGTCTTGTAACACTAGGATTTTTTTAACTTGAAAATTGTGTTCTAATGCAACAAAAGATACAATCTTATCTTTTTCTTTATATCATCCTCCTGCAGAGTTATCTATTTTATAGAGACAAGTCTGCAAAATGGTAGAAAATAGAATTGTAAATATTAGAGAGAGGTCTATTTTTATTATCACCTTTTCCTTTTAAATGAGTCATGGTGATCAGTATGGTTTACATATGGTTACTCTAGGTTAGTTTTTGTAAGTGTATCATCATTGTCTAACCCCACATCAGTTGACAATAAAGGAATTGCTAATATTCTGATGAACACAGACATTTTGTCATGATTATTGTTAAAATAGTTGTCAAAGTCACCGCTATATCCGTGTAGTATAAAAACATGTTGTTTTTCTCTGTCTCAGCGGTAATGCTAAAATTTCTGAAAATCATTGAAGATTTAAAAACTGGTGTCTCAAAAATAAAAAACGCTTTCATTTTGAGTTCTTTTTTTCAAAACTGAGTGGCACTAAAAGAATCTGTACGTTTGTAATGTAGCTTTTGAAGAAGTTTTTAATACTATTAATAGATCACTTCTTTGGAATGAAATGTGTGTTTAGGGGGCACACATTTACAAGACACTTATCTATGTAAGGAATAAAAAAAGATCACTTCATAAAAGGAAAAGTGCTTTTGAATCCTTATAAATTCATTGTTTGAATGTGGACAAAGGCAAATGTAAATTTCAAAATCTTTTTCACTACACTAGTCTTCTACAAACCAATTAATGTTGAACTCTGCTGTATCAGGTAATTTTGCTAGATATCCCTTGTACACAGAATCTGTCAAAGGGTTAAGTGTAAAAATGACTACAAGTAGTAAAAATGCCGAATGTAGAATTGTAAAAAATGCTACAATATGATGAATAATAATGAAAGAAGTAGGAAAAGGATAAAAAATGGGTAACACATATGGGAAAATGTTAAGAAAACTATACGTATGTATTTAGTTGTTTTGTATAGGTCAAGTAGAAGATGGACAAAAAATGTCAGTGAAGTAATATCTACATGGTGCAGTAGGCATTTTTTTGGCAAATCTTTAGTCGTTTTGAATATCCGCAAAATTTGACTTATTATGTTATGTATTTAACTGGTTCACATTGGTTAGAAGTTTAAAATTGCCGATATTCAAACACAGCTCTTGAAGAAAGATGTTGTGAATTATGATACCCAAATATTTTCGAAGAAGTTTTCCATTTCTTACCTATTTTGTAAAGCTTATACAGATTTACGCTCAAAATACATTCCATAATCCCAAATATGATCGAATATTATCGTTTGTTTATGCAAATATTCATACTTATGCATACACACGTTGCTGAAAAGAGAATTTGTCTTTTTTGTTTTCATTTATATCTTGACTAGGTTTGTTTATGTCAGCAGATATAATAATACTTACTTTCATTTTCTGTAACTTGTCCGCCATTGCTCGAGTTCAGTCGAAAGATGCTAATTTGTATAAATATTAGTAAGCATTGTATTTGAGGACCAGAACAATTTAATGCCAAGAAGTATTCTCGACCTATCGCACAACGTCTTTCTCTTTAATCTTTTTATTATTTTTTCTCAGTATCTGTAAGGTTTTGACAACTACGTTTCCAAGTTTTTTAGTCTATCTATGTATTTGAGTTAATTTACGTTTTAATTGATCTGGTATTGTTGTTAACGCCACGTGTCCAAAGTTGATTACTCGTTTTACTGGTATTGGCGAGGTCATTCGTCATTTAAGACCCGACAGGTCATAAAACATTTGGAAAATTTTGATATTTATCTCAAGCACATCTTGTAATCCACGAAAAAAAACACCATGCAAATGTTATTTATATCTTAAAGCATACTCGATTTCTTATTTGGTGTATCTTTATGAAGATTATAGCTAGTATTGTAATTTCAATGTATTCATGTTTTACAAAAAAATGAAAATGTTCTAAAACCAGTTGCACTTTATTAACGAGCAGAACTGTTACGTGTAATACAATTATAAAGCAGTTGCAAATGATGTTATTCGATTCGTTTTTATGGCCCCGATTGGAGGCATATAGTTTTTGAACTGTCCGTCAGTCCGTCCGAAAACTTTAAAATTGACAATAACTTTCTTATTAGTAAGTGGATTCACTTCATACTTGGACTAACACCCCTTCGGACAAGACCTTTCCACTCCATTGACCTATATTTAATTGACTTGACCCCTAATTAAACTTCTCCTTGAAGATCCAATAGTCCAAAAACTTTAACATTGGCAATAACTTCTTTGTTAGTAAGTGTATTTACTTCATACTTAGCTACAACACCTCTTTGGACAAGACCTTCCCACTGACCTTTAATTATTTGACCTTGACCATTGAATATCCCATTGTCCAAAAAACCAATATTTGGCAATAACTTACAAATTAGTAAGTGGATATACTTCATACTTAAACACAACATCCCTTTGGACAAGCCTTTCCAACTGACCTATATTTGTTAGACCTTGACCCCTGGATGCCCTTTACCTTGAAGATCAAATTGTCTAAAAAATTTAACATTGGCCATAACTTCCTTATTAGTAAGTGGAATAACTTCGTACTTGGACACAACACCCCTTTGGACAAGGCCTTCCAACTGATCTATATTTATTTGACCTTGACCCATGAATGACCTTCACCTTGAAGATCCAATTGTCCAAAACTTTAACATTGCCCATAACTTCCTTATTAGTAAGTGGAATAAGTTCATACTTGGACACAACCCCCATTGGATAAGACCTTCCCACTGACCTATTTTTATTTGACCTTGACCCCTTAGTGACTGGTCCTCAGCTCGAAGGTCAAAGCACCACTTTCGGGGACATTGTCACCTTACAGTGACAGTTCTTGTTTCATGTAAAAGTTGTGCTTCGTATGTGTCATATTCACGTATACACATTACAATTTATTTATTTTGCTTTGCACATATGTTCTCTATGGGCTGGTTGTTTTTGAACAAATAAAATTAGTGACAATGTTTTTGTCGATATAGCGCAGCTGCATTCTCTGGTTTGAATAGAAATAATTAAATGAAACAGATGACTTAAATAGCCAACAAAGATAAACGTCACGACTGCTCAATGAAAATCGCTAATGTAAATATACAGAATAATGAAAGTGTCTGAACATCCTTGTCTAGACAGCTTGTTTGATTTATGAAAAATTCTAAAATACATAGAAAATGAGCTTGTCTTTAGTGAATACTCATTTACTCACCATGACCAACCCTGAAAGAAATCACTGAGTGTCCTATGTCTTTATGCATCGGCCTGTGCGTACATAATCTCGTTTGGGTCTGATTTTAGTATAAAATAACTTAACAACACGCAAATTCTATAACTATACATGCCTTTGATATTTAAAACTCTGGATAATTTTACGATTTCGAAATTAGCTTTACAACATTGCAAATGTTTAAGAGACGCAAAAACAAAGGAAATAAATTTTCCGAACAAAACGATCGTTTAGCAGGCAGGCATGATAGAATGGTTGTTTTGCTTTCAATCTTATCAACAAAGGCATCATAACATCAACCTGATAAAGTGTGTCAGAGCGTTTGTTAAAGGTGCCAGTTGTTATTTTATGTATGTCATGAGTTGTAATAAGATCCTGGTTTCTTCTGCCTTCGTCCGTCAACGAGGTTTCACAAAAAAATTCTCAAATAAGGTGGCGTGATCACGGTCTAATTCCTCTATCTGTTGGTCGTCTGATGTCCTGTTGTTATTTTACAAGTCCTCTAAATAACTCATTAACATCAAAGGATTTGTTATTACGAAGAAAAATATGATTGACCGTAAGATTAAAGGCTAATTGCTGCTTCAGATAACATTTCGTTTTGCCACTGGTGTAAATGGTGTGTCAACAGGTACGTCAATAGGTAGACTGTTATATACTTCTCCTCAAATATCATTAATTTGCTTTATATATAAACAGTAAAGGTTTACTGTTTCTATAGATAACATTCAATGATAACCACTAATGAAAAGTGTAACACGTTGCTGAACCAGACAACAATGGAGACACGTTATCTTCACAGACAATCCTAGGCTTTGAATAAACAGACAGGCGTTCTAGGTGTGCCGGAGACAGGTGAGGTTTCGTTCCGCTAACATTATGAAACACGACCGGTATGCTCGGTGATGGTCTGTGGTTAATTCAGGTCTGTTTTTGGGGTTCGGGGTTCCATAACTGTTCAGTTCAATATGGATATCATATTGAATGTCTACAAACGGTCCAACACTGATGCAGTCAGAGACGACTTGATTCTCATGGACGATAACGTACCTCCTTACTGTGCATGGGTTGATTGATCGTGTGGATTGGTCAGTCCGCCTGCATGACTTGAACCCGATCAAACGCCTCTAGAATGACCTATAGCTAGCAATTTTATCTCGACAATTCCAGGCAAGAACCAAACAGAATTAAGGCCTTGCTTGTCAAAGATGAAACAGATTGGCATCATGAAAAAACCAGATGGCGCTTGCCAGCATGAGAAAGATTAGGGTCGCATACCAATTATTGAACTTAGATAACTGCCTCATTGTTTTCTGATGATATTTAGAAATAAAACAGTCAATGAAATCAACCACTTGATTCTTATTCGCATAAATGATCTAAAGTTTAGCACATATACACCCAAACATTCTACTTAAAATCAAAGATTCTCTTAATTACATCTAGCAATATTTTTGGTGCTTAGCAACATTTCAGGAGTTTATGTCCTACTTTATTTGAACATTTTTATACTCAGCTTGACTCTTATTATAAAGACTGAAATATTTTATGGTTGTTGCAGAAACTGCAGTGACGTTTCTCGTTGAAAGTAGTTTTTTCTAGTTTAAAAATATTAACAGTTTTTTTAACGCCTACAAAAAGTGAAAAATGCATATCAGAAAAAAACCAGTCAGAGAGCATAAATTTTGGTACTGATCAACTGAAAAAAGACACAACAAATAATACACGAAAATGAGAACCCGGGGTTTATATTTCACAGCTTGTTCGGTTTTCTAGAGCTTATAACAATATTAAAGATTTCAATGAACACAATCTTTGCACAACAGAAAAACCCAGATTTAAGTCAAAAATACAATTGCAGATTAAAATCACTTCTGCAACAAGGTATTTCTCAACCAGTGTTTTATAGAGATTTCATTTATAAATTAAAGAAAATAAAACGTAATATTAATATATCCACGTTATTTGTAAAACGAATGTGTAAATTCAAAAAGAGAGACTACCAACATGATATTCTGCAGCGCACTGCCTATTTGATGATCAACCCTTCTACAGTTGATCGCTATGCTTTTTGTTTGCATGACGGCAGAGGTTTGAGAGTTTATGAAGGTTTCCTAGTTTAGGAAGGTGTACCTGATTCAAACCCCCCAGTTGCAAATGTTTTTCCACTGATCTTTCCAAGGCGATAATCCCCTGAGTTCTCATTTTCGTTAATTGTTAATGGTGTCTTTTTTAATTGATCTATACATGAATTTTATGCTATCTTTTCGTCTACTTTTTGACTGTGTAGAGAGGCTGTGTTTTTGGCTGGGGCTTTTCCTGATATGCTTTTGTTCAAATTGTTTGGTTTTAGTGAAATGAACGTTAAGAGTTACATCTGAGAAAATATCTTAGTCAAATATTTGTATATTATAAAATTATTATATTGTTGACATATTATCAACATAAATAACACACTATTCAGTAATGTGATTGAATGGATAGTTATAAATGGACTTTTAAAATGTAAGAAGAGTATATGTTATGCATTTTTATATGAAACTATATTTAATATATGCTAAGATTTTGGTGTAAAGTTCACAGTTAATGCTTACATCTGGCTACTACTTTTCCAACAGAACATTCGCATAATTCTCTGTTTCAAAAGACTTAATAATTTGTACTTATAACTTATCTTATATAAAGGGAGAACATTGCCTAGTAGTATTCTGATTTGTTCGTTTAGATAATTGTATTATTAATACTGGAAAATGCAGCTGCATGAAAAAATATACAGTTTAGAACTTACATTATACATAATATTCCACACTTTTTGACGTGTGTGCAGGTCGTCATTCTGATTTAAGATGTCAAACATTTGCCTTGAGTCTTTGTTCTTTTTTTCAGAATTTTTTATTAAGAACTAACGTGCAGGTGGTCATATAATCTTACTGACCTTATTATTCAGAATGTAACTATAAAGTATAAGTATAAACTTACATGAACAACCCAGTAGATTTACTGTCATCTACAAACAGACATACTTCATGCTCAACATAACCAGTTTGTACACCCTAATAGAATTGTGCTGCTGAATATTTCAGTTTATGATATTGATATGTAAGGAGAGAGAGGATCTCCTAGACTGTAGACTTGACATTAATATTTAAATGTGCAGAAAAATGCCATTTCAAAACAAATAGGAAAAATGCATATTAGGAGAAACCACAGTCAAAAAACATAGCCTCCCTTTACAGTCAAACAGTAAAAGAAAAGATAACATAAATTTATCTATATATCTTATAAAATAGACACCAGAAACAATTAAGGAAAAAAAGAACCCGAAGGGTAAGCGCCTTGGAACGGCCATTGGCAAAACATTTGCCACTGGGGGTCTAAACCAGACTCTAGGGTGCACAAACCTCACAATTGCCCCAACAGGTTTTCATGCGAAAAAACAAGAACAAGTTGTCTCTGTGTATTAACTCACCCATCAAGTAGAAAACGTTGCATGCAAAAGCACACAAATACATAAAACAAAAAAATCTAATGGCACTGCAGAGTAAAAAAGGTAGGTACTCAATTACCTTAACATGAACAGAGCATTTCGAGTCAAATCAACAAGAACACGATGGCAGGAACAAAACAGACTAATATAATTTCTACGTTCTTTTTCAAGATTCCGCTAGAAACCTTCATAAACTTTCCAAACTCTCAAAACCATGCCACTATCGTGCAAAGAAAAAGGTATGCCAAGCGATCAACTGTTGAAGTGTTAATCACCAAAGAGGCAGAGCGCTGCAGACTATCATGTTGGTAGCTTTTCTTTTTTATTTTAATTTTACAAATAATACAACATAATTTTCAATGATAAGAACTATCATTCACAGGGGGAGGGAGATTTGAAATAAGAACCAAGCACTTTATATTAGTAACATGAAGGATAGTGGTTTTGTTTAACATTCAGAGCCTCAGTGTACTGAATTTAGATTCTTTGTTCTTGGTGTCACTGTCTAGTGGCCCACCTACCGTGTTTATAGTAAGCATCACTGAGAAAAAAACATGGCAGTATACAGGAGTGTAAGGTCCCGTATATTTTTGATATACGGTACATAGTTTACTTATCCGTATTCGAAACATCGTGTGTACGGGAACTCTGTTTATTTTTCACGCATATTCGGATTTCCGATGTCTTCCAATATACATGTATGTAGATTTTCCATATATTGTAACATAAGAGGAGTGAGAAACCTGTATTTCAACAATATGCGGTCAAAATCTGCTAGAATCCTAGAGATATAGAAGTATATATGGACTCTTATTTTCATGGAATACAGGAAAGCTCAAAGATGTATATGACTCATTTACGCTTCAAAAATACAGTTTAGTACAATACAGTATACGGGAACTTTATTTTCTACGGATACGGGAACTTTCTATATAAGTAAGTTGTCTAGAAAAACGGAGCTGTACGAAAATATACGGGTTTCTTATCACAACCAAAGGAAAATATCCATTGACGTATTTGACATGAATACGGGACTCGAATCAGACTTGTATATGTATGATATACATGGTGTACGGGAAGAGTGTATTTATAGTGTAAGGACTGGATCCTCAGCTTGTATACTGGAAGTATACGAAAATATTCTGATCTAAAATATTAAGAGGTCGGAGGGGTGGGGCGAAATATGTCTTGTGATTAATATTTGCTGACAGAATACACGAAAATATACGTCGTCGTACATGGGATAGGTCAATAAGCAGGACAGAGGTAATCAAGTGATTGTGAAGAATGAGGATGTGCACAATCAAAAATAAATCAAATTTGCTCAGCCTTTAATAATTAGTATTTTAGTACTTCAAACAAGCTCATAAAATGTGAACCGAAAGCAGTAAGTAAATAACAAAACCAAACGAGAGGGTAACCTCATACCAGTTCTTAACATCTTTGTGTTTCATATATGTAAAATTGAAAATACATATCACTGTTATCCTAAAACTTGAGGGATTACTCTTCTTTATTTTACGTAAAAATAAAGCTACTTTTATTTTCTACAATATTTTCAATAACGTTAATATAAACAAATCCTTAAAAAAGATTAATTTAATTAATTGCATTCATGAACATGTAATATGTAATAAGAACTGCTTATAGGTAACAAAAACAAAAGTAAATACTATGTTATATTCAAATCAACAATATGCTAGCTAAGACAGTAACTGTGGTAAAAAAGGAAAAGCTTTTTAAGAACAGGGAAATTAACTGGTTAACGTTATTTTAAAAACAAAAAGTATCGACCTCAACTTCAGTCTAAAAGAAGTCTATTACATAGAATATTAAAGCAAAATCCGTGTTCAGCTGTATTATAATCTTATGTAAATTCTTCATTATTAAGATGAAATTCACACAAAAATGGCCCTTATAAACATTACGTATTGTATGGAAAAAAAAGAGAGAAAAAATATCTCGTCCAGGAACGAAACAAAAATATTAGGAGATCCGATGAACCGCAATACTATAAACAAATATAAGTCTAGGTCGAAGCGAAAATCCAGGTCTTCTAAATATACAGTCTATTTCGTTAACAAAGTGTATGCCCCATTTTTAAGCCGCTAAAGATATTTTTTAAGATTTTCTGTCTTTTTTCATTAAATTAGTTCCAACACTCTTAAAATTGACAGCATTGGTCGGTATACAACTCTTATGGAAGAGTTGTATCTACTTATCGTAGAAATGTCCGTAAGTAATTTTCAGGATAAACACTAAAAACGATTCACAAGGTCCTGCTAGGTTCACCCTTTATTGAAAATAAACACAATCATAAGAACGTAAAATTATCGATAATCTCTCCAAAACCTTTCTCTCTCCGCGACCCCCACTCCACCCCCTCCCCCACCCCTAAGCAGGTGTCCTCAATGTTTAATCGTCCTCGTCATTTTCCTCATCGCTCATAAGGCCTCAAATGGGCTCTTCTCATCAATTTTACTTCCTCTCCCTTGACATATTTTCTCCTCATATAGTAAAACTGAAAGTGAAAAAGAATATTGACGTTCACAATACTGCCTGTTATATTGGTTTAAATATTATTTATTTCATAGTTCAAACATATACAATTATGCACAGCAACAGGATATTATACAGGATTGAAAAGAAAGCCAAAGACTTATGTAAATTTCTTTCCTGTGAATAATAAAAGTATAGCATAATGTACAGTAACTACAGGTATTATTACACTAGTTACTAACATGCAAAAATTACACATATTAAGAGTAAAATGAGTAAAATAGTAGAACAAACGAAGCATAGTTAATACAACAACTTTTGTGGAATCATATTGATTTGTTATTTATAAGTGGGAGTGGGTACAGCAGAAAATTTCTGATGTGCTCTTTTTAAATTTAAACAAATATTTTATATTAGTTGCAATTTGATTTCATAATTGCACATGGTAAGGGTAAGGAAGTAGTCTAGAAAGTAGGATAGTTATAGAAGTAAAACTCAGAGAGCAAGATGAGGCCATTGTCTTTGAAAAGGATAATAGGTCAGTTGTGCAGAGCAAGGTGTACTTTAATAGATTAAAATAATTATTAGTTTAAAAGCCGTGAAACAGAACACGCAACATGCACATTTTGGAAAGATAAATGTATTGAAAAGTTAATGCCGGATACCACTGAGTCGTTTATAGAAGGAATAACATAATGACTTGGGATGATACTTATACTTTGTAGGAGGCATATAAAGAGTTAGGCAAGATCAAACCGCTTTGTACTCGAGATATATTCGTGTACAACTTTAAATATTTTGGCATTTGTTTCATCGGTGAGACATGCGTTGCCGTAAAGTAAGGTTGACAATGTTACAGTCGTTATTTGTTGAAGCTGATCCCTAAGAATGGTCCTCTTGTGGGAGAATTGATTACAGTTAAAAAAAGAAGTGACATGAATCTTCAATCTCACCGCACTGGCAGAATGGGTAATGAATAATGTTTTTAGAAAAGAGATTTTCTTTGAGAATGCTACAGTGGGTTAAGACATGTCTGTAGATTTGGGACTTACGGCTACCATGGTAATAAAATGAAGGTAACTTAGAAGTTGTAGATTTGGGTTTGTGCTTGAATATGCCAATGCTATCTGCATTTCTGACTTCCACAGGTGGTTGGTTCTACTCGCTAATTGTAGAGTGAAATAAAAGTTCAGAAAAGAATTGAGTGTTACAATGTATGTTTCTGGTATTGGGACCACTTCTTAGATTATAAGGAGTGACGTCATCAACAGATTCAGGGACTAAGAAAGATAGATATGATTGTACCAGAGAGTTTGTCATTTTATAGTACATTATTAGTCTGTGTTTAAGCCTTCTAGAATTATGAGTTTCAAGACCAGTTTCTTTGTAAAGGTTTGATAGTGAAACTAATTTGGTGGCTCATAATGATACGAGCTGCTTCCAACTGGATCTGTTCCATTTCATGTTCTTCCTTTTGTTTCAAATTGTCCCATACGACGTCTGTATATTCTAAGACTGGCCTGATTCGAGAGTGTGTCTATAAGCTAATAGCTTCCTACACAATTGAACTAAAATAAATTTGGTATAAACTAAGACTGGCCTTATAAGGGAGAAGTAAATAGTTTCTAGGGACTTTCTGTCTAGATTGAATTTTAATTTCCGCATGATATTGATCCTTTGCTATGCTTTTTGCTTGATATTAGAAATGTGTTCACACTAGGATCCGTTTTTAGATAGCGTAACTACAAGATGTTTATGTAATTCTACTTCAGAAATTTGAACATTGTTCATAAAAAGAGGTGAATGGTTTTGTGGTCGATGCTTCTTAGATATGAGAACTGATTCGGATTTTGCTCGGATTAAACTTGACAAGCCAGGTGTCTGCCCATTTGCTTGTTAAGATTGCTATGGTTTGAGTTCAGGATTTCAACAGCGGTGATAGGGTTTTCAATGATAAGATAAGATGTGTCATCAGCAAACAGTCTAATAATTGTTTGTATGTTATTGATATAGACGATGAACAGAATGGGTCCCAATATTGAGCCTTGTGGAACACCAGCGTTGATATTAAGTAAGTTTAAAGTAGATCCGGACAGAAGTAGATCAGTGTGAGTTGTGTATAGAGTGGCATTGTCAGTGGTAACTGGTTTGTTGCTGTTTTGTGTATTTGGTTTGATAAATTGTTTCAATATTTTCCAGTAATCGGATGATGTCAGGTTGTTTGGCTTTAACCTTTAAGCAAGTTTACTGGCGTGATTGGTGCGTGCATTTCTAATTAGTTGTGTTGTTTTATTTCTTAACTGCTTGTAAATATCCCAAGGATGTGCATTGTTTGATTTTTTAAATTTATTGTATGCTCTTTTGCACTTTCTGATGTATTTTCATATTTGATTGATATCGTTATGTTTTAGAGTGTTCGAGTCGAAAGTTGATACTTTTTGTCTAAGATTTGTATAATCACCCTTATCGAACTGCCATATTTTTCTTATAAATGATTTAAATTTGTTTTAGTATAATTAAAGCAACAGAAAATAGGACAGTGGTATCGTATATTTTGATCAAGGAAGAGTTCACCAACTCCACAAAAAGTAACAGATTCGAGGGTGGAAAGGAGAAAGAGATCTATAATAGAACTTGATGATTCGGTAAAGTGAGTTGGTTCAGTTATCAGTTGAGAAAGACCGTTCTCCATACAAATACTAGCAGTCTTCTGTTCAGAGAGGAGCTTTTGGATGTCAAGGTTGAAGTCACCTGTTACAATAATATCATCAATATTAGTATCTTTGACCTTTCTAATGGAATTTCCTTTATTTGTGAGGGTAATTGTAGAGGAGTTCGGCGGACGATAAATGTACCGAGAATCATTTTTTGTGTTAAAGTTTAATTTCAATCCAAATACATTCTGTATTGTTTATTTCAACATCAAATCTTATAGTTGCATGTATACTATCTTTTACATAAACAAGAATTCCGCCATAATTATCTATGATTCTGTCTTTTCTGTGTGTCGATGAATTGTTTACGAAATATATAGTTGCTGAATCGATATCTGGACTTAACCATGTCTATATGAAAGCGAGAACGTCGATATTGGATAGCTCAGTAAGAAGAATGCCATTTATATTTAAGAAGCTCTGGACATTGTAATGAACAACTGTTAAATTATTCTTAAACGTTTCATGAAACGATGTTGAATTTGTAATTTTGGACTCAGACGTGAATGTTGTTGATTCAGGCTCTGGATTGGAATGCACATCCCACATAAAGGAATCAATAGGGCAAACCATAGCAGAGTTTCAAATTTTGAGAATCGAGATGTACCTTTAAGTTTCCAGTGAAGAGCAGAGAAAAGACCTATTTTCACCGTTTATACAACAGTATCAATGGATATTAGGTTATTCCTGGCATACGTAGATAGTAAGGTGAGAAATCCCTTCGGAGACAATGGCAAGTAAGAGAAAGAAAGGCGAAAGAGAAATATTGAGAGATAAGACAACGTAATTTGCTTAGTAGGTACGGGCATATATTTCTAGCCATATTGTTAATGAAGATAAATCAAGAAGATTGTAATATGAGATACAAATGTGATAAGTTATATATTGACAAAGGATAACTATATACCGGTAATGTTTATATATTTCATTGAAAAGTTTCTGCGTTGAAATAAATGTGTGGTTACAATTGTATAATAAAACAGTTTTAAATTACAATTGATAGTGTATTTCGTATTATGTTTATGTATAGAACATGAATATTCAACTAGGATACTTTTGACGTGCTTTAAAGCTTGTTTAAAGTATAAGGATCCACCTTATATTTTTAAAAAGGGAGATTAATAATGAATGCCAATTTGCACAATTACTTATAAAAAGCAGTTGTCTCCCTTGATACGATGATACTGTGAAATGTTTACCCCGCGTTATAATATACCCCTGCAAATTTATAATGCTGTAATAAGAGTCGATTCGTAATGTACTCGCCATACAATGTTGTTCGGGTTTAAGATACAATATTTAAGGTAAAATCATAAGTATGCATTAAGATGTGAAAATGAATAAAATGAAATGGAAATGGAAAAAAAAATAAAGTGGAGATACGCTGACGTTTTAGTTGAATAAAATGCAGGTGACCTGAACAGCATTTGTGCAATGTGTTTATACTATTTACTGTTACAATGTTAGTTTACAGGTGTATGATCTACTTAATCGTTACGATCAATAACCATCAAGATATTTTGATCTTTCTGTAAGTATACATTCATCATTCTCTCGAAAATGAAAAATCAATGCATATTATATGAAGCCAATTGTACATCTTTCCTAGTCATTATAAGTTACAAGTGTTTACATCATCGTCATTTAGGAAAGTTATGAAACAGGTCAGAATATATCATATTAAGTCAAAAATATATATTTGCAAACAAAACATTACCACAGAATAAAAAACAAACAAACAAATAAAAACAAAAACAAAAAACACTAAATTTCAACATCACCATAATTATAACAGTAAAGGAACATCATATTTGTGAAAATATATTAAATTTTTGCTTATATCATAAGATACATTTATCATTATCTCATCACAAGATGCAAAATACAAAATGTGTGTAGTACATTATTAAGTCACCATTAATGCAATAGTATGTCATTACATCTCATCATAACTTACACTTGTTTGCATCGTTATCATCATCACTATCATCATCATTAATTTCATCATCATCACAAGTAGCATAGTGTTAGTCACAGTTGTGACACAGGTACATAGTATAAAAATCTGGAAGGAATGGTGATAATTATATTTAATCATCAATTTTGTTTTATTTGAAATAAACTTGATAGCTACTGAAAAACATTTTTTTTAAGTTGCTTCACTTAAATACATTAAAATATACTTTGCTTAATTATTTCAAATAACAAGATTGTGGTTGCTATTCAAGTGTTCTATTAATGATTGGTTCCCGCCGACCTCCTGTGAAAACCATCAGGCAAGAAAACAACACCAGTAAAGTATACAGCATTAAATTCTTACAGCTGCTAGACAGCCAACTTTATACAATAACAAATAATGAGTATACAAATACCTACTAAATAACATTAAGACACAAGGAGTGTAAACATGACATGAATGGGTACCCTACTAAAAGCAATAAAACAATAATGAGTGATAACATGGCATGAATGGGTAGCCTACTATATAACAATAAAAAATAATGAATGAGAAAATGATATGAATGGGCAGCCTACAATATAACAAGGAGAAATACTGAATGTGAACATTACATGAATTAGTAGCGTACTCTATAACAATAAGCAGTAATGAATATGAAATTTAACATGAATGGGTAGCATTCTGAACATGAAATGAATATGGGGAGTATTATATGACCATAAGAAATAACAGGTGTGAACATGGCATGAATATATAGCCTGCTGATTAACAGCAAGAACAAATCAATGAGAACATAACATGAATAGCTAGCCTACTATATAACAATGAGAAATAATGAATGTGAACATTACATGAATAGGTAGCCTACTATATAACAATAAGAAATAAAGAATGTGAACATTACATGAATAGGTAGCCATTATATAATAATAAGAAACAATTCATGAAACAGTACATGAATAGGTAGCCTACTATATAACAATAAGAAATAATGAATGTGAACATTACATGAATAGGTAGCCATTATATAACAATAAGAAACAATGAATGTGAACATTATATGAATAGGTACCCTACTTTATAACAATAAGAAATAACTGAAAGTGAACATTACATGAATAGGTACCCTACTATACAACAATGAGAAATAATGAATGTGAACGTTACATGAATAGGTAGCCATTATTAAACAATAAAAAACAATGAAAGTGAATATTACATGAACAGGTAGCCTACTATATAACAATAAGAAACAAAGAAAGTGGACATTAAATGAAAAAGTAGCCTACCATATAACAATAAGAAAAAATGAATATGAACATTACATGAATAGGAAGCCTACTTTATAACAATGAGAAATAATGAATGTGAACATGACGTGAATTAGTAGCCTACTATATAACAATAAAAATAAAGAATGTTAACATTACATGAATAGGTAGCCTACTATATAACAAAAAGAAATAATGAATGTGAACATTACATGAATAGGTAGCCTACTAAATAACAATAAGAAATAATGAAAGTGAACATTACATGAATAGGTACCCTACCATATAACAATAAGAAATAATGAATGTGAATATTACATGAACAGGTAGCCTACTAAATAACAATAAGAAAAAATGAATGTTAAAATTACATGAATAGGTACCATACTATATAACAATAAGAAATAATGAATGTGAATATTACATGAACAGGTAGCCTACTAAATAACAATAAGAAAAAACAAATGTTAACATTACATGAATAGGTACCATACTGTATAACAATAAGAAATAATGAATGTGAACATTACAGGAATAGGTAACCTACTATATAACAAAAAGAAATAATGAATGTGAACATTACATAAATAGGTAGCCTACTATATAACAATAAGAAACAATCAATGTCAACATTACATGAATAGGTACCATACTATATAACAATAAGAAATAATGAATGTGAACATTACAGGAATAGGTAACCTACTATATAACAAAAAGAAATAATGAATGTGAACATTACATGAACAGGTAGCCTACTATATAACAATAAGAAATAATGAATGTGAACATTACAGGAACAGGTAGCCTACTATATAACAATAAGAAAAATGAATGTGAACATTACATGAACAAGTAGTCTACTATTTAACAATAAGAAATAATGAATGTTAACATTACATGAACAGGTAGCCTACTATATAACAATAAGAAATAATGAATGTGAACATTACATGAATAGGTAGCCTACTATATAACAAAAAGAAAAAAATGAATGTGAACATTACAGGAATAGGTAACCTACTATATAACTATAAGAAATAATGAATGTGAACATTACATGAATAGGTACTCCACTATATAACAATAAGAAATAATGAATGTGGACATTACATGAATAGGTAGCCTACTAAATAACAATAAGAAATAATGAAAGTGAACCTTACATGAACAGGTAGTCTACAATATAACAATAAGAAATAATGAATGTGAACATTATATGAATAGGTACCATACCATATAACAATAAGAAATAATGAATGTGAATATTACATGAACAGGTAGTCTACTATTTAACAATAAGAAATAATGAATGTGAACATTACATGAATAGGTAGCCTACTATATAGCAATGAGAAATAGTGAATGTTAACATTACATGAATAGGTAGCCTACTATATAACAATGCGAAATAATGAGTGTGAACATTACATGAATAGATAGCCTACCATATAGCAATAAGAAATAATGAATATGAACATTACATGAACAGGTAGCCTACTAAATAACAATAAGAAACAATGAATGTTAACATTACATGAACAGGTAGCCTACTATATAGCAATAAGAAATAATGAATATGATCATTACATGAATAGGTAGCCTACTATATAACAATAAGAAATAATGAATGTCAACATTACATGAATAGGTAGCCTACTATATAAAAATGCGATTTAATGAATTTGAACATTACATAAATAGGTAGCCTATTATATATAAATAAGAAATAATGAATGTGAACATTTCATGAATAGGTAGCCAACTATATAACAATAAGAAATAATGTATGTGAACATGACATGAATAGGTATCCTACTATAGAAAAATAAAAAATAATGAATGTGAACATTACATGAATAGGTAGCCTACTATATAACAATAAGAAATAATGAAACTGAACAGTACATGAATAGGTAGCCTACTATATAAGAAAAAGAAATAATGAATGTGAACATTACATAAATAGATAGCCTACTATATAACAATAAGAAACAATGAATGTGAACATTAAATGAAAAGATAGCCTACTATATAACAATGAGAAACAATGAGTGTGAACGTTACATGAATAGGTAGCCTACTATATAAAAATAAGAAATAATGAATGTGAACATTACATGAACATGTAGCTCACTATATAACAATAAGAAATAATGAATGTTAACATTACATGAACAGGTAGCCTACTATATTACAATAAGGAATAATTAATGTGAACATTACATGAATAGGTAGCCTACTATATAACAATAAGAAATAATGAATGTGAACATTACATGAATAGGTAGCCTACTATATAACAATAAGAAATAATGAATGTGAACATTACATGAATAGGTACCATACTATATAACAATTAGCAATAATGAATGTGAACATTACATGAACAGGTAGCCTACTATATAACAATAAGAAATAATGAATGTGAACATTAGATGAATAGGTACCCTACTATACAACAATGAGAAATAATGAATGTGAACATTAGATGAATAAGTAGCCTACTATATAACAATGCGATTTAATGAATGTGAACATTTCATGAATAGGTAGCCTACTACATAACAATGAGAAATAATGGATGTGAACAATACATGAATGGGTTGCCTACTATATAACAATAAGAAATAATGAATGTCAACATCACATTAACAGGTAGCCTACTATATCACAATAAGAAATAATGAATGTGAACATTACATGAATGGGTAGTCTACTATATAGCAATAAGAAACAATGAATGTGATATATCTGATCTAGAGTCGGCCCCGTTTAACCGACGTAGTCAAGCGTATCCATGTGACCATTTTGCCACGGGTGACTTTGCTTGTGTTTGAACATCCTTCTAAGTATCTTGATCTTATTTTCTATTATTAAAACGTTTAAGTTCTACAAGCGTGATCAAGAAATAAACAAACTAAATTTATTTCACATATTTAATATTACACAGTTTACAATACCATCAAGAACATAGAAATACACAAAGTTTACATTTAAACGTTAGCATATCAATATATGAAAAAAAAATTTTAGTATGGGAAAATAAATCATTTCATTTTATTTTTCTATGAGTTGCTCTTTTGCAATTTCTGTCTTGATTTAACATGCATTAAATTTAATCAAATAAAACTATTATTTTTTTCAAGCTATTGTTAAGCTATTTTGTCAGTTGACAAGTTTATAATTTATAAAAGTTACATAATTAAAATCTGAGAATTTTATGTGCAATATTATCTTTATTTATATTCATATCAAATTTATGGGTTTAGATTTTTCACTTATATAAAATTTATGGGCATTCATTGTCTAATGATATGTTATACACTGGTCATTAACTTTTCAATATACCGATTGCCCTTATAAAACAGCATGTTAACACACCCTAGTAATAAAATAACGCAACAAGGTAACAGGAGCGGATGTGGTCGAGTGGTAACGCGCTTGACTGGTCAACCAGGGGTCCCAAATTCGATTCCTCGCTCCTCCACTAACATTACTAATAGTCTTTCGGATGAGACGTTTAACGGAGGTCCCTTGTATCAGTGCTATACACTGAGCATGCAAAGGACCAGGGATGTCTCTGGAATTGGATGCGTTCTGTATCTTGCACTACCCCACACCATAAAATAAGTAATGTCTTCAGGGGTCGTCGGTCATATGGGCAACCGGTACCGACGATAAATAAGCTCAAATAGATAGAACAAGATAACGTGTTCCTATCACTATTTTGTGAAGTATTAGCAATTTTATTTATCTATCTAATGATAAATGTAAATTTTAATATCATAATATTATAATATATAAATATAGTTATCACTTATTTAGTATAACATATCGAAAAAAGATTTCTATCAATCAAATTACCATTTTTGATCGATATCAACGTAATAGACAAAAAGGGCATCAACTGAAGTTCACTTTTGAAGCAATAGCGTCTTGATGCAAAAATATAAAATATGACAAGGCAAAGATATCAGGTATTTACTTTTCGAAATATTGTTACATATTAGCCCTTCTAGAATACAGCATAAGTTAAAATTTTATGGAAATGATAACTGCAGATTTTAATTTTTTTTTTTTTTAATGAACAGATAGGTGGTGCATTTTCAAAGATAAGTTCAGCAGTCTCTTACAGGAATAAAATCTCCAGTCTCTCTAATATCCTTTAAGATGTTGCATCAACAAAATGGTAAGGGATAAAACCTACGTAGCAATCTACTGTTATTTCTGTTGCGCCCATATAATACTTATATCAAAGCACACATACATGCAGCCCACTACAAATGTCTGTTACATTCATGTATGTTCTTTGTTGCTCACTTGCTTTGTGTGATAATTTCATATCCAACATCTGCTACCTTACTAAAATGACATGATGAGCATGCTGAAAGTGTTGAAATTATGGGCGAGAAAAACAAGAAATTATCATGGCCGGGATGTGTCGGCATCATATGATAATAAACACACCATGCATGAGGAAGTTATGAGCCGAACACAAACAACTTTTTCTCTATATTCATATAAGGAATAAGCCAAAATTTCAAGTGTCCACTGTCAATTGACCTTCGAGTGAGCAACATATTTTTTGCACGCGACACGTTGACTTCATTTTCATGGAGATGAAACAGCTGTTACTACCAGAGTCAGTGAGGGAAGAAGTTTTTAAGGCGCTGCATGATGACCTCGGGCATCAGGGTCGTCACAGAACCACATCTTTTTTCAAACAGCGTTTCTTTTGGTCTGGCATGGACTTGTATATAGAAGACAAGGTTCGCAACCGTCCACGTTGTGCAGTGCGGAAAACTCATCCGTCCATAGCTTCAGCGGTCAATATTTCATCAAGTGCACCGATGGAAATCATTTGTTTTTGCCTTTCTCAGTCCTGAGCGGTCCAAGGGTGGGTTTGAACATATCTTGGTGGTTACGGATCACTTTAACAGATATGCCCAAGCCCATCCTAAAAAGAATCAAACAGCCAAGACGACTGCCAAAGAGTTGTTTGAAAATTTTATTGTCCACTATGGCTTTCCCTCGGGGATTCACAGTGATCAAGGCGCAAATTTTGAATCTAGGCTTAATCATGAGCTGCGTTACTTAGGAGGCACAAAGAAATCACACATCACACCGTATCATGCTATGGGTAACGGCATGACTGAAAGTTTCAACCAGACATTGTTAAAAATGCTCGGGACATTGGATGATAATGAGAAAAGTGATTGGAAGCTATACGTTGGATCTCTTGTACATTCTTATAATGTAACGATACATGAAAGCACTGGTTTCACCCCATATTTCATCATGTTTTGGAGACAGCCCAAACTTGCAATAGATGCTCTTTTAGGAATACACCTTGATGACATTAACTCCATGTCTACAGGGGATATTGTTTTAGCCAGAAACGTCACCATCAGAGAAAAGCATAAGACAGCTGATAAATGGGAATCAGATACTTATGTTATTGTTGATCAACCCAAAAACATGAACCAGTGTATGTCATTAAGAAAAAGAACAGTGTCTAGAAAAACAAGAACGCACAGAAACCTTCTCCTTCCAATTAAAACAGCACAACTGGAAAAAACAAACTCAACGAAGAAAACAGAAATTTAAGCAGTGAAAAGTATATTATTCCCCAGAGAAGAGGAATCATGCAACAAATATGGGGACAATGTTGGAAGACCCAAGAGACAGCGTAGACCGCCTAAGTGGCAACTGGGTGAAGATTGGAAAATTTAAAAAATTGCCAATATTTAAAGAACACTTTTAATTAGAAACAGTGAGTATACGAAATTTTGGTTGTGTATTTAAGAGTATTTGTAAACTTCCCTACGTGCATTATTTGGTTTGTAAAAATAATTGTTACATCCATAACAGGAGTGCGCACCTCATATTCTTATTTGTTCTATATATGAAAAGAGGATACTGTGTGTTGTGTTATAATGAATGTACACACAAATACTTACCTTTTGGAATATATAAAGATATTCACTCATGATATTCTAGAAACAGATACTTACCTATGGAAATGCTGTTTTAATCGGTATACCTGAAATAAAGTGAATCACAGGATTCAAATAGCACGATTTGAACTTGAAATTGTGTGAGTGAAGTGAATTGTTATATTAATGTATAACATTCGATTATATTTGAAATTACTTACCTGTCTATGTATGTTCCCGTCAAGTTTGTTTGTCGATGGCATTTTGTGTCTCTGATACTTCAGATCAGCGGCATAAATGTGTATGTCTTTACTATGTATGGATATTAATCAAATAATGTGTTTATTTTTCAGGACAGTGTCGTAAATTGAAAACCTGAGTCCTAATATTATGTTGTTGTTTTCTTTCAATTGATGTTAAATGTTCTGTGTCATCTGAAATGTCGGGACGATATTTTTTGCCGGGAGGGATATGTCTTTGGTAATTTAAAACTATAGCACAATGTTTGGGTTTTTTATGATTTAATACATAAATTAAAATACATGAACATATATAAATATGATGTTCCTAAAGCCTGTACACTATCAAATTGAACATCAAGTACTTTTACATCAGTATTAGTGCAAACGTAAGCCGAAACACATGTTTATACTAATACTTTTATACTATTAACCAATCACAAACGATTGGCGCAATTAACGCCATATTTGAAATACACAAACAAGCCATTTTGTGTACTAATACTTTAAACTCATTTTCTACAGTTATATTTTCGTATATCTGCAGATAATTTTTTTTTTGTTATATAAATCTGAATCTTGTTGAAATGAGTCATTTTTTACATGTATT
This sequence comes from Cyclina sinensis, assembly GCA_012932295.1. NCBI lineage: Eukaryota > Metazoa > Mollusca > Bivalvia > Venerida > Veneridae > Cyclina > Cyclina sinensis. The sequence continues at coordinate 8,187,745 of JAAONU010000012.1, read as the reverse complement.
TGTATTGCCAAATCCCTGAAATTGTATTGTTTTGTTATTACTTTTGTCATTGTCATGTATTGCAGAAGCGTATCTGTCTGAGAAAAATACACGTTCTTCTCATCTGTTGACCCTTTTGGTGTTCTCTATTCAAAATGAGTGGCCCGGCGACAAAGGCTCTGAAAAATACTTTACAAAGTCTGAACTTCTAAAAGGATTTTGGCAAGTACCACTAATCGAAGGAGCAAAATAAATATCCATCTCTGGTACACTGGATGGACTTTATCAATACAAAGTTGGTACAAAATTTCTCCATAAACATTTCAACGTTCGGTATATGAAGTTATATCTGGTCTAGATTCTTGTGACATTTATATTGACGATGCGATTCCCTGTGATGACTACTCTGAAGATCACTTACAAAAGGAATTTATTTGACAGGATGACTGCAGTAAATTTAAAAATCAACTTAGCAAAGAGTGAATTTTGTCAAGTTTCGTAAAGTGAAGTTTTTAGGTCATGTGGTGGGATTTAAACCTATAGATATAAGAGTTAAGGCAATTTCTTAATTTCCTGTATCTACAAGCAAAGGGCAGCTAATGCGATTCTTAGGTACGACAGATTATTTTTTGAAAATTTTGTCCGAATTTCTCTGATATTGCAGAGCCATTTACAAATCTTTTAAATAAACGTTAAAAATTATCTTCAATTCAGCCTGTCAAAAATCATTTGAAAAGATCAAGGCAGCACTTAAGAGCGCACCAGTTTTACAGCACCAAAGTTTGAAAAAAAACACATTTAGTGATATTGGTGCTAGTGGTGTTCTTTTACAAGAAGATTCTGAAGGTGTTGATCATCCAGATTGTTACTTTTCTAAGAAATTTAACAAACAACAGAGAAATTATTCTACCATTGAAAAAGAATGTCTGACTTAAGTGCTTGCTTTGTAGTATTTTGAAGTGTATGTTTCTTCTTCACAAGCTCCGATTGTTGGTTTAAGTGATCACAATCCTTTGAAATTTATTATAACAAAAAATGAAGGTCAGAATTAGAGATTGTTAAGATAGAGTCTTTTTACAAGAATATAATCTGGATATAAGACATAGTCAAGGCAAAGACAATGTTAATGCCGATGCATTATCTAGAATATAAAATATATGTAAAAATTAGATTTAGATTACCAATAAATCATTTTGCTGTTTTGGTTTAGATATTAGGCCTAAGTTTAATTTGTACTGTACATTCTTAATCTGATGATATATTGATTAATAATAATAAGGCTTGCATTCTGCTCCTTTGCTTTCAAAAGAAGATTTTCTTTGAGCACATAAAAAGAATACACTTTGAGACATAAATAGTAGTGGTTGAAATTGTGGCTTTGAATGTACATGTATATATGTTAGTGCTTAAAGCGACTGGGACTGACTCACAGAATTTAGCTGAAAAGTTTTTACTTTAAAATTTAAGAGAAGTTAATATACTATGGAAAAACATAATATTATGTTTCTATACACTATGTAAACTGAAAAAAAAATGTTTTGACTTAACCAGGATTCGAACCCATGACCTTTCTATCAGTAAAATATAAAGCGACGATCTACACGACTGAGCTACAGAGACTGTTTATCAAATTTCGTCAAAATTAATCTTATAATTTAACTATCTACCCCGTGACCAACGGAGTAAATTTTTCACCGATAAAAGTGTGTTAAATTTTGTTTTTAAAAAAATGACGATTTTCTGTAACAAAAAATGAGTCAGTTACTTAGTTTAAATATGGTCTTCACAATTACAGTAAGAATTTCCATATATATAAACATTGTTTTTCATAGTCGGCCCATCTGTGAGTCAGTCGCTTTAAACGTGCTGAAAAATAACTTGCTGCATTAACATTCATAGATATTATCAACACCTTAAGAATATATTCACTGCTGAAATAATATTTCAATTTGAAATTATTCTGAAAATGGAGATAGTGACATATGGTTGTTAAAATTTTGTTTAACTAAATTTGTTTTATTAAGTCAAAGTACTGCATGTTTGTTAAACTGTGTTGTGATTACTTCTTTCATTTACTCGTAACGCCAGTAGCATACTACATCAACGTGGAAAAATACGTTTAGATTATGATATACTGAGTACAGTAACAGAAATTATGTTCAATAAAATAACATAATATGTGCATCTCCTTTTTCTATGTCACTAAGTTTACGCCTTCTATAAAGGTAACAAACTGACTGGTACTCTCTGATGTAATACGGAAGTAAAGCAAAGTCATTGCTTCCTTAAACTCTCTGTGTATACTTCCACTGTCTATAAAGTAAATGTTAAAATGCAACGAACAACAGTTTTATTTGTTTGCAATGAACAATAGTTTGATTTTTTTTCTTTCATGCTGGTTTTCCGTCTTACAGTCTTCAATAATTTATCTTTTTACCAGTGAGAAAGCAAAAGGACAAATAAATGAATGATTGTATTAGTTTCATACCATTAATACAAACTTGTACATAAAACATTAACAGTTTGTTTTTTATTGTTTTGTTTTCTGTTTTGTTGTGTGTTTTTTTTTCATTTTTTTTTTTTTTTTTTGGGGGGGGGTCTTTTTTGCATTTTACTTCACATCATCAAATGTTGTCGCAGAGGAGGTCGTCTCCTGCAGTCACTTATTCTCATAAATGAGTCTTAAAATTTCTTTTTACAATGTAAGAGGGCTAGGGAACTAAGTAAAACGCTTAGCAATATTCAACTGTATTAAAGATCAAAGCATTAATGTTTGTCTAATACAAGAAGCTCATTATACAGAAACAATGTTAAACAGTTGGAAAAAGAATCTGATTTCGAAATGTTTTTAGCGGAAGTTCGTCAAATAATGCCGGTGTAGGATTTTAACCAATACATCCTAAGGAATAGAAGTCATAGATACAAAAGAAATAGAAAAAGGAAGAATACCTCTTCTGAAATGTGAAATGAACAGTAAAGTATAAAACTTTGTCAATTATTATGGACCAAACAAAGATGAAACAAGTCTGTTTATAAAACTAGAAAAATCAATAAAATATATTCTTGACACAAATTTAATTATAAGCGGGGACTGGAATTTACCATTAAATCCTTGAAAAGACAAGGGAGGAGGTAATATGAACACTCACAATTCATGCAGACAAAATATAAATAAATGATAGACGAATATGACTTTATAGACATATGGAGAATATTCATCCAGACAAAAAGGATATACCTGGAAATCAAAGACAGTTAGCTGTAGATTAGACTATTAGATTATTTTGTAATATAAAACAATATGATGAACTCAGTTCTTAGCGCAGATATTAAAAATAGCATATATTATGACCATATGATTCCCAGTATCTATTTGCAAACAGGATGTATTGAAACAGGTAGAGGTAGCTACAAAATGAACAACGCTATACATTTGAACAAGGAATACCAGGAAAATATTAAAAAGCTATTAAAGAAATTAAAAGGCATAACGAAAACACAAACGCACAAATATTATGGGAACTTATTAAATGTACAATAAGAAATAGAAGTATTAATTTTTCTGTATATAACAAAAGACAACAAATGCAACAAATCGATAAATTAAACAAAAACATCAATATCTTATTAGAAACACTCCAAGATACTAAAAATATTAATTAAGAAGATGAATTAAATAATGAACGTGAAAAACTTAAGGCAATATATACAGAAAAAGCAGAGGGATATATCACAATATTAAAATATAATATTGCATAAAATATTTAAATACTATAAAAAATGTATTCAGGACGTAAAAAAAGAAAACAGCACTTTGGAAAATTTAGAAACCACAAATATTCCAAAATTAAGCGATACTGAAAAACAGTCATGTGAAGGCTTATTTACAATCGGAGAAATATCACTGGCTTTGAAATATGGAAAAAAAGTCCTTGAACTGATGGAATAAATGTGGAACTCAATAAATTATTTTGGGACGATATTAAATCTGACTTGTTAAATGCGCTTAATTTTTCATTTCGAGCAGGTAATTTATCAGAACTTCAAAACCATAGTCTAATAACCCTGCTACCTCAGACGAATAAGATCTAACAAAACTAACTAATTGGAGACCTATGAGTCTACTTAATGTCGATTACAAAATTACCAAAACGATAGCACCAAGAATTAAGAATGTTTTAAAAAATATAATTTATAAACGCCAAAGTGGTTTTGTTAAAGATAGATATATAGGAGATAATATAAGGCTGATCGGAGATATAATTGAAATTTCATTCAACAATAATACACCTGGCATGCTTCTATTCACGGACTTTGAACAGGCCTTTGACAGCTTAAATCATAATTTTATGCATAACTTATTCAATTTTTTTCAATTTTGGAGGGGACTTAAAGCAATGGGTGGGACTGTTTCATATTTCTCCGAGTAGTGCTGTTACAAAAAAATTCAGAATTTTTCAAATGAGAAAGAAGAGTTAGACAAGGATGTCCATTATCCCCTTACATATTTATAATTAGTATTGAACTACTCCCTTATGCTCTGCGAAATAACAAAAATATCAAACAGTTTACGGCCAAGAAATACAAAACGCTATGTTTGCAGACGATACTACCGTATTATTAGATGGAAATGAAAGCAGTTCTGAGAACACATTACAGCTATTTGAAAACTTTTGGAGAAATTTCAAGTTTAAAATTAAATTATCAAAAATGTGTTGTTCTTAAAATAGGATAATTGCGAAACAAACATGATTTTATATTAGGGATGGCAACGAATACCAAAATCAATACTCGAGTACTCGGTCATTTTTCCGATCGAGTACTCGGTTACTCGGATGATTTCCAATGATCTGCAAAGTTTTATCACACAATATCAACACCGTCCGCAGGCGGCATTTTGACTCTATGGAAATTTTAATATCTTATTCTAAGCAAAAACGTTATCAAGATATAAAAAAAGTTAATGATATTTCTGGATTTATATGCGTAAAGAAGAAAAGGGAGTTACTCTCTTTTATTGAGTTAAGAAAAACAAACGTTTAATCGGGTGTAATTACTACCTTTAATCTAACATTGATAATAGCAATCCGGCCCTTTGCTGTTTTCAATACCGTTACCTTAAACCAATTTTCGGCGACAAACTGTTCCACAATTAAAGATAATTAAATATCATAAGAGGCCGAAAGATGTAAGCGACACATGTGTTCAATCCCATGCGCATGTCAAACTGCTGATCGCCTGGTTAAATTTACGATATCATTTTCGCACCTCTGCAAGAATGTTTTGATTGCATTAAACAGGTGTTTATGCAGATACATGTACTTCTCCCAATTTCTGAACTAATTGGATACACCAATTTTTCTAAATCGCAAAAGAAATAAAATTATATATTGTTTTGCGAGTAATCGAATATCAATTTTGTTAACCGATATTCGGACGTTCGATCGAGTAATCGGTTAACCGGTTACTCGTTGCCATCCCTATTTTATATATTCCCGGAAAAAAGACATTAATTGGAATACTGAAGCAAAATTTCTAGGAGTTGTCTTTCATGCTAATCCTCAAAAAATATTACACTTAAAGTTTGAAAAATAGTTAAAGATTTCTTTTGCACTATAAACAGATTGAAAGCCAGAAAATTTTCAACTATTGGTAATAATAGCGTCTTAAAATCTTTGATTCTTCCAAAACTCATATATTAGTTTTCCGTGCTCATTAACCATCAACCAGAAATCATAAAGAAACTTAAACAAGACACATTTGAATCTATATGGGGATGCAAGAAAGATAAAGTTAAAAGAAACATTTAATACAAGACTATAAAAATGGCGGATTAAAATGGTTGACATAAAGATATATATTAATTCTCTAAAAGCAGCATGGATACATAAACTTCAAGACATGAATATTCAATATACCTGAAAACAATATATATGAAGGAGTTAGAATCAGTCGGAGGTATACAAATATTTAAATCACGACTAAGCGAAAAGGACAGTGATAAGATCCATATAAATTTCACTTTTCTTAAAGACATCTTAAAATCGTGGTGCAATATAAACTATAAAATGAAATGTATTTTATTCAAACAGTTATTTGGAACAATAGTGACCTTAAATATTCTTGCAAACAAGAGCTTCTACTAAACAAAATGTTGATTAGGACAGGCATTATAGTTATCGCAGATATATACGATATAGAGAAGAAAAAAATAAATCTTTAAACACACTTAAGACTAAATATAAATTGGAAACAAAAGAATTTCTTTATTATCAAAAAACAATATCGCGTATTCAAAAAGTAATAAACAACGGGTTTGAAATTACAAATGCAGAAAAATACTCAATGTTTAAAAAATTTACAAAATGAAAAAGGAAAATGTTAAAATACTCTCACTGATACACAAATAAAATTAATACAAAGGGACAAAGAGAAATATCATTTAAAATGGGAGGATATTCTTAAGAATGGGAATGTTTTTGACTGGCACAAAATAAATGCAACTCTGTTCAAATTGACAAAAGATACACAACTACAAAATTTTCAGTACAAGTTTGTTCACAAAAACATTGCTACCAGTACATTCTTGTTTAAATGCAAAATAAATGAGACTAGTTTGTGTAATTTTTGCAGTGAAGCAGTCGAAACAGTGGATCATTTATATTGGGAATGTTGTCACGTGCAACATTTCTGGAATCAAATCAAACACTAACATGAAAGAGAAAAATATCAACATAGATATAAATAAACAAGTAGCTTATATGTGTATCTCTAATAACCCGGTAGCATCTCATGTTTTGCTTTATACAAAACAGCACATTTTCACATGTAAATGTAAAATTTCGCTTTCATTTTTTTCTATATTCAAAATTAAATTCGAAAGTAGGTTGAAATTAGAACAAAAGCTAGCCCTTCAGAAAGAAAATTTGGTCAGTTTTAGTAAAAAAAGGGAACGGGGAAAATAAATGGGGTTACTCAATTCGGGCCCGAAAAAAAATTACATTACGCTGATTTAGAGACTCACATGATTCCAAATAGAGGGATTATTACGAAGTCGAAATGAACCTTCGCATGCTATCCAGCAAACATTCTTTCAGCACTAAACATTCCTTTATTTCTACCTTGTTTGCAGTTTCGATGTTGAACAGACATTCATGCCAGTCTTGCATGATAAATGGAAAAAAGTTAAAATTGTGTGTGGACTTATTATCGAAAATGCTTCACAATTTAGTTAATTCATTTGATGAGTGAACAAAGACTAGATTTATTTAAGATTCTTTCCGTTAAGTCATTTGTTAGCCCCTCAAAGGGGTTGAAATATTTAACTTACATCACATTTACCGTCACAAAAGTTGATGATTATCATGTTGAAGGTGTTTATTGTCATATTTATTTCCCACCAAAAGTTGAAAACCGGAAATTTTTTTGCAAGACAACAACACTCTTACTGCAAGGAAAACACTACATACAAAATCAAGACAATTACTGACTGATAATTTTAAATTTTTGCTACTACAAGGCTTGGTGTTCTTTTTTAGGATTTTACTTTGTTATTGAAGGGAAAACAACATTTAAAATGATTATTCAATTTTGTTGCTACACCTTAAGTATGACATGGGTTCTGATTATGTCGTCAGGGATCCTGGTTATCAGGTTGATGATGATGATATCAATAACCATGATTATAAGCCTGCTACAAATAATGGTAATGATGATGATCACTATGATGATGATGATGACATTCCTCTGGTGAAGTATACAAGAAAGCAAAACCATGGCAAAGTTAATAGTGTACGTATTCAGCAGTATGGGTAAAGAGAATCATATAGATGATGATGCTGTAGTTTTTCCAACTTGAATAAGCGGTAGAAAAAGAATTCGAAACGAAAATAGCAAAACTGTAGCAAAAAGAAGGAAGGAAAACAGTTATGTCTTTAGCCGCAAGTTAAGAAAGAGCGACTTACGTCATTAAGCGAGGGTATGGGTTATCTTGTAGGTTCAAGTGTCAACTCATGTTTACAGCAGAGGAAAGAGAAAGTCTTTTTCATATTTTTTGGAAACTGTGTAATGTTGAAAATCAAAGGTGTTATCTGGAAAAGTTTTAAACATAAGTAAACGTATAATGCCAGGATAAGAAATTTAGACAACAATTATATTGGCCATTGCCCAAAAGAATTGATAATTTTCCAGAAAACGTTTGTAAGGTTTTCTTTTTACACACTAGAGCTTTTGGAAAATTGCTTAAAACTGCCCCTATAAAACAAACTAGAACTGGTGTTTATAAGAAGATGATAGAGGTAAACAAAATGACAGGCCAAAAGCCAAAATCGAGTGTTGAAATGTAAGAAAAACACCGAGTGTTGCTGACGTGTTGAAAGTCAGTACTGTAGAAAAGACAGTAAAAAGTGTTATATTTACTTGCTGATATGAATATATGCAAAATGTAAAGAAGCTTTTGGAATCGATCCAGTTTTACAAAGGCACCAAGCTTATTACAAAATCACCTATCAACGACTAGAATTTTGTACCTACCACCAAATCAAATGGTTATATCGATTCTAGAACTGTAGTTCAGTGATTCAAAGTCATTGCTTTTTTAGAATATATGTTATCGAGTATCTGTAAGCCTAGTCATGTGTTTCGGTCATGACCTGACCTAGTTACGCAAGAATTCAGTTTGGTTAGAAAGCAATAAGCCATTTAATTTGATATTTTGTTTGTAAAGAGTAGCTACTGTTTAGCTTTGATTATTTATTCTTAATTATTGATTTATCTAGTTATATACTATTTATATCGAACTGTTTAGATGTTTAATCTCTAGATTGGACTTACAAAACATTGCTGAGTTTGCCATAACAATTATAAACAGTATAAAAATCCTGTGCAGCACAAGAAACTTCAATGTTGATTCAAATAAAATTTATCCATCAATTTGTGTATACTTTATGTTTGGCATGAAGGGACTTCAAGTAAAGCTGCTTGTGAAATTGCCTACAGTGTGTTTAACTTTATTTAAACAAAGAGTAAAGAAAGTTAGAAAAGTTCATATTTTATTCTGATAGCTGCTGTTCCAAAAATAAAAACAAATTTTCTCACTCAATGTTTGGTTGAAAAAGTTCGACCTTATTCCTGATCAACATAAATACCTAGATAAAGGCCACACACAAAGTACTAACCAAAATATTAAAGTGTATTGCACTACTCAATGGGCAGCTACATCTCAACACAAGCCATCATACTGTTACTGAAATGTGTGGTTTTTTGTAGGGAAAAAATCTAACTAGTAACAAAATAGATGCATAAACATTTTCTCGCCCTGTAACAAGGCATTAAACCTGTGAAAACGAAAAACATAAATAACGTTTTATATACAGAAGACGTAAATACATTCGTAAACATGTTTGAAATATAAGTTCATGCCTACCGGTATCTGTTCACATCTGACCTTTTTTTATATTTTTGTTTAATGACCCAAATGTCTTTTATTATCAGAATGACTATGGTGGAGTACACAAGTATGTAGGTTAAAATCAAAAGGTAATTCATTTGTCTCAAGAAGATCAGTTTAAAGATTGAAGGAAATGTGATGTTTAAATGTTTAAATTAACAGGGATAAATGACTTACTGAATATATGTACAAGAAGAATTATACAAGATTCAAGATTCTTTATTCAGAACTCTGTATGCATTTGCATAATCATAAGCAAATTACAAACTATAAAACAAAAATACCGGTCAACATCTACAGAGGACAACATTAAATAAGAGTAAGAACAACTAACTTTATATTATAAACATGTCAAATTTCAGTCAATTTGATATCCAAAAGGGGGTAAGACAAGGCTGTCCTCTTTCACCTTACATTTTCATAATTTGTATTGAAGTTCTTTCAATGGCTATAGAAAACAACCAAAATATTAAAGGGATATATTTGTCAAATGTTGAGGTCAAACAAACTCTCTTTGCAGATGACGCTAGTTTCTTTTTAGATGGATCCAAACGATCTTTTGAAACGTTAATAAGTACGTTAGATAAATTTAGTGATATTTCCGGTTCACGGTTAAATCAGACAAAATGTAATGTAATGAGGGTCGGCTCTCTTAAGAATTCTACTATCAAATTTTGCAATGAAAAACCTTTTAATTGGTCAAATCAAACAGCAACTTTAGGTATCACTTTTACGAATAACAAAACAAGTATTCACAATTTGAATCTCGAACCAAAAATAGCGCAGTTTAAACACACATTGCTAACATGGAAAAGATGGAAACTATCACTCATTGGCAAAATAACGGTTCTTAAAACGTTTGCATTCCCAAAACTAATATATCCACTAACAGTCTTAACGAATCCTCCCATTGCACTGGTACAGGAAATAAACAGATCAATGTTTGACTTTTTGTGGGACTCGAAACGTGATAAAATAGCAAGAGATATTATAATACAAGACTATGAAAATTGTGGTCTATCTATGATAGACTTAAATTCGATGTTAATATCATTAAAAGCCAGTTGGGTGAAAAGAATCATATTTGAAAACCATTCTACGCTTAAAACTATATACATAAATGAGTTACAAAAGAGAGGAGGTTTATTATTTTTTAAAAGTATTTGTAACAGTGAGCATGCAAAACGATTAAATATTAGTTATATTTTTCTGAAAGAAATTCTGTCTGCATGGTGTAGCTTAGATTTTTGTTCCGAGATTACTAATTACATGAAACAAATAATTTGGAATAATTCCTATATTGTAAATACACATGATACACCTTTTTTCTATAAACAATGGTATGAGTTAGGGATTATATACATTGACCAGATATTTGACTTCAAAAATTATCGGTATTATACTTTTTCTCAATTGCAGAGACTGTATAATGTGCCAGTGACAGATTTTCTCAAATATCACACATTACTCTCATGTATAAAAAAATCGTGGAAGGAAAAAATAATTAACAATGATAGAAATAAAAGGCCTGAACCAGAATACCTAGTATTAAGGATAAAACCAAATACAAAAATAAATAAGATGCTTTATAACATCGAAGTAAAGAAAAAAATAAATAAACGAAACATCAAAGTTTTAGAGAAATGGATGCAAACTGATATAGACTGGAAAGAAATATTCATAACACCCATAACTTGTACGATAGACACAAAACTAAGAGAATTTCAGTATAAATATATAATGAGGATTGTTCCAAATAATGTCTTTCTATTTAAATGTAAACTTGTTCCAAGTAACCTCTGTGACTTTTGTAATATGGCCACAGAAACAGTTAAACATATGTTTTGGGAATGCTACATAATTCAGAAGTTCTGGGTTGAATTGCATAGATACCTTAATATAAAGGGAATACAAGCTAGGTCTTTGACTTTCCAGATGATTTCTTTCGGTACTTTTGAAATAGAACCAAAACCATGGAAAAGAAATATTATTAATTATTTAATGATTTTGGCTAAATACTATATTTTTTAAAGTAAGTGTAATAAAATTTTGCCATCCTTTGTCAATTTTGTACCTTTCTTACAGCAAAAGATCTATGTAGAAAAAATAATCGCAACTCAGAAAAATAAGTTAGGTATATTTTATAATAAATGGAGTGAATTTCTGTCTAAATAAATTACTAATAGTTATGATAATTACGAAAAGGTTAAGCTAAATGATTATATGAAATTGGAAAGCAAAGAGAAGATATCTCTCTCTCCCTCTCTCCCTCTCTCTTTCTCTCATGTTTTTTTAATAGAAACAAATCCTATCAGCACTGAGTATAATTCCATGTGTGTATTTGCTACATTTTTTAGTGTTTTGAATGCTATTAAATATATTATGTAAAATGTATTGTGTGTGTCAAACACTCTCAAAACATGTGTTTTCTTTTTGTATTTGTGTTGAAAGGAAATAAAAATGGTAAAAAAAAAAAAAAAGTTCAGTCAATTTTGGACATTCGTAATATTATAGGCGTAATTAACCAAAGTTGTACTACCATCAAACATGTGTACTTAATTACTTGGTATAGATTGTGTTTACGGGTGTCGGGTTAAACAGGTCGTGCTTTCCTTGCCTTATCGAGCTTACCACGTGAAACATGAAAATTTTATTTCGTAGGAAGATCACTTTTGGATTTAATAACCTTTAGGCATTCTTGAATTGAATATGGTATATTTCATGGTGTTTTGTTATTTGTAAACATTTGGAGGAGTAATGTAGGATTTATCTATCGTTTACTTTCATAACGTAAGTATGAATATTATAACATGCTTATAATTAAATTTAAAATGAGTGGTTCAGTTGTATGTCCTATCTGTTTATATACAATTCTTCGTCTTATTAAAAAATAATATTTATCCTTATTTAAAGTTGATATCATCATCATCATCATCATCATCATCATCAAATATCTTTATATGTTACACTGGTTCATGGAAAACAAAAGATACAGATAAAAAATGGTATACATCAAATAACTACATAGAAAAAAATAGAAGTATATTCTACCATACTCATGTCACAGGAGTTTGAAATTCTATCAATAAACAAGAGATATTGTAAAAATTATGTCCTCTACATAATAAAAAAACACCAGGAATGCAACGCCTTTTCCCGACCCAATACACGTCGGACCGAATTACACGAACGGAACACAGAGTGGTAACAACCTAGCGAGCCTCCTCGATAAAAAACACTTAAAGCTACCTATAACGACCGATGATATTCTTTAACACGCCATTCTTAAAGAATTATTTAACAAATTACGCTCATTTCCTGATTTTTAACTTTGTCGCCGTAGCCATTCGCTGACGTCACGCCAATCTCAGCACCGGAGTAAATATTAAATTATTTCATTTTGAGGTAAAAATTGTTGTTATATTTCATTTGTTTTTAAATAAATTTATAATTAAGGCTATATTAAACATTTGGTAAATTTCGGTTCTAATAATTAAGTTCTAAAATAAACAAACTGTAAAAACCCAACAGGGGACGTCACTCTCACATCTGCCATGTTGATTGTTTTATAATCATGCGGTAAAAAAGAACGGCGGTACGGTAATTATTACAATTTTCATTTACTCCGGTGCTGAGATTGGTGTGACGTCAGCGAATGGCTACGGCGACAAGTTTAAAAATCAAGAAATGAGCGTAATTTTGTTAAATAATTCTTTAAGAATGGCGTGTTAAAGAATATCATCGGTCGTTATAGGTAGCTTTAAGTGTTTTTTATCGAGGAGGCTCGCTAGGTTGTTATCACTCTGTGTTCCGTTCGTATAATTCGGTCCAACGTGTATTGGGTCGGGAAAAGGCGTTGCATTCCTGGTGTTTTTTTTATTATGTAGAGGACATAATTTTTACAATATCTCTTGTTTATTGATAGAATTTCAAACTCCTGTGCTCATGTTGATTTTTTTAAACCAGTTTTAAATTTATTTGTATTTGGTAATAGTAACTCTCACTCTACATATTCTTAATAATCTTGTACATTCTAACCATTTTAAAAAGTTCTCATATTTAATATTTTAATTGTCATTATCTAAGATTGCAATATTTATCTGTATTCAAAATTTTATAATTTGTGCACACATCAATATTTGATATACAATCTAAATCAGAATAATGTGTATGGTCATTGGTCATGTACAGAAAAGCATTAGTCAGTATAAATAACACACACACATATATATACGCTCCATGTACATTACAATTTACAAACTAACAGAACAAATATAAACAAAACAAAATTGAATAAACAGATAGATAAAAATAATTAGCAAATAAACAGACAAACAAACTAACAAACAAACAGAAAGAATATTTTCTATTTTCAGGTAGTTATTTTCACAACACAGTTTCACAGAGATCGATATTAATGAGGAATCACAATTCATAATTTGTAATTTTGTATGAATGTATCTTTGTTTCGGTATTCAATAGCATTTAATTGTATACCTTTTTAAATAGTCATGTACAAAAAAATGATACATTTACGGAGAATTTGGTTAGAGAAAGAAATATTTTTTTAACAATAATACAAAACAGATACGTATTTAAATCAAACAGCCAGCTCAGTATTAAAAAATTATTTAATCGACAAACATAATTTATTTACAAATAATATGTATAAAATACACCAAATTGAATTGAATTTTGTCAATATTGTGTTCTTGAAGTCTGTGTAATTATTTCAATGAATTTGCATAGATTAATTAGTTCACTTTTGTTATCAGTATTAAATAGTTGTTTAAGCTTAGAAGTATAATGGTGTTTCAGGTAGTACATTTTGATGTGTTGTTTTCTGTGGTTTGTGAAATGGGTGCATTCCATGATATAGTGGTATTCATCACCAATGCTTCCTCTATTGCAAAATTGACATACTCTTTCATTTAGTGGTATATTATGGTGTCTTTCAACTTCAGTTGGTAGCTTATGGTTTCTTGTTCTGAATGCTGTAAGTTTTTTGCTAATGTTATTTGAGAGTTTTGTAAAGTACTTATTTTTTGTATATTATTTTTAATGATTTTGTACATTATGTGTGTGGAATTATTCATTATTTAGCTCCATGTTTGGTTGCACTGGTCTTCAATACATGTTTTGAATACTCCTTGGAACCATTTCATGTTGTAATTTTCTGGATTAAGCCAAACTTTGGTGTAACCATTTGTTTCAATAACCTTTTTTATATAATCTATCTACTTGGACTTAGTTTTGTTATGATTAGTCATAGTAAGAATAATAGTATACATTTGTGTTGCTAGTTTGTTATTGTCATCTTGATTGTTGTTGTTGTTGTTGTTGTTAATAGTATTGTTAAAATTGTTTTTATTGTTTTCAATTGTTTGGTTGTTTTCAGTATTCTTATTGTCGCCATTGTGGTTGTTGTTAACATAATAATTATTATAATAATTAGTGTTTTTGTTGTGATTGTTTTTGTTATTTTTGTTTAGCCAGTATGATATCATTCTAATTTTAGTTTCTTCTATTAATGGTAATACTCCTACCTCACTATAAATCATGTAAGATGGTGTTAATTTTTCTAAACTTAGAATTAGTTTGAAACATTTAAGTTGCACTCTTTCTAGTTTGCTCATACCAATATATCCAAATAGTTCACTAACATATAATAAAATAGGTTTAATGGTTTTGTTATATAATTCTATCTGCATGTCAATAGTAAGGTTTCATTTTCTTATTTTCTTTATAAGGAGGTACATTGCTTTAGTTCCTTGTTTTGTTATGTGGATTTTAGCTTTTTGGTAACTGCATGTTCTTTATAAAAGTAACCCTAAACTATTTAAATCCATTTACTATCTCTAGTTAAGTGTTATTGTAAGTAATTACTGGTTGTTTGTTTTTGTTTTTTTATCCAAATATTAATATTTTTGTTTTGGTAGTGTTTACTGTTAGCTTCCAATTGTTACAGTACTGCTCAAAGATGTTAAGTTCAGTTTGAAGGTTTTGTTCATTGTAATCAGCACTGTGTCATCTGCATATTGTATTACCAACATTTTTATATATACATTAACATCATTGTCTGAGATGATTATTCCATTTGCATTGTATTCTGTTAAAAAATCTTCAAGGTCATTTAAGTATAGTGAGAACAGTATTGGGGAAAGATTTTCACCTTGCCGAACTCCTATCATACTTGTGAAAAAATCAGATGTTCCTTGAGAGGTTTTGACACAAGATTTAATATTTTGATAGTTATTTTTTCCATAAGCCCTGCCTTTATACAGTGTCAAATGCCTGTTTAAAATCTATAAATGCATCGTATGATTTTTTTGGTGTCTTAAAATATCAGTTCGACTTTGAAGGATAAAAAGATAGTCAATAGTTGAATGGTTTTGTCTAAAACCTGCTTGGAAAACTCTTCACATCCATACTAAATTAAAGACTTAAGAAATATACAGAAAAATATAATGTAATTTCCAAGTGTCAAGATGTATAGGAAGTGAGCAGTAGCAGTACGCAGCAGTAGAAAAACGTGAAGTTGGCAGTAGCAGCAGTAGAGTAAACAAAACGTGAAGTTGGCAGTAGCAGTATCTACAGTAGCAGTAGAAAAACGTGAAGTTGGCAGTATCAGTAACAGCAGTAGCAGTAAACAAAACGTGAAGTTGGCAGTAGCAGTAACAGCAGTAGCAGTAAACAAAACGTGAAGTTGGCAGTAGCAGTACGAGCAGTAGCAGTACACAAAACGTGAAGTTGGTAGTAGCAGTTACAGCAGTAGCAGTCAAAACGCGAAGTTGGCAGTAGCAGTAACAGCAGTAGCAGTAAACAAAACGTGAAGTTGGCAGTAGCAGTACGAGCAGTAGCAGTAAACAAAAATGGAAGTTGGCAGTATCAGTAACAGCAGTAGCAGTAAACAAAACGTGAAGTTGACAGAAGCAGAAACAGCAGAAGCAGTAAACAGAACGTGAAGTTGGCAGTAGCGGTAACAGCAGTAGCAGTAAACAAAACGTGAAGTTGGCAGTAGCAGTACGAGCAGTAGAAGTAAACAAAACGTGAAGTTGGCAGTAGCAGTACGAGCAGTAGCAGCAAACAAAACGTGAAGTTGGCAGTAGCAGTAACAGCAGTAGCAGTAAACAAAACGTAAAGTTGGCAGTATCAGTAACAGCAGTAGCAGTAAACAAAACATGAAATTTGCAGTAGTAGTACGAGCAGTAGCAGTAAACAAAGAGTGAAGTTGGCAGTCGCAGTATGAGCAGTAGCAGTAAACAAAACGTGAAGTTGGCAGTAGCAGTACGAGCAGTAGCAGTAAACAAAACGTGAAGTTTGCAGTAGCAGTACCAGCAGTAGCAGTAAACAAAACGTGAAGCTGGCAGTAGCAGTAACAGCAGTAGCAGTAAATAAAACGTGAAACTGGCAGTAGCAGTAGCAGTAAACAAAACTTGAAGCTGGCAGTAGCAGTAAGAGCAGTAGCAGTAGGAAAAACGTGAAGTTGGCTGCAATAGTAAGAGCAGTAGAAAAAATGTGAAGTTGGCAGTAGCAAGAACTAGCATACACTTTTTTACCTTTGACCAGTGACTGTGACCTTAAGCTTAGATCTTTGGACTTAGGTCTAACAAGTGATAAACTGACTTATCAAAGTGAACAAATAAGCCAACTTGTAGGTTTTTTTTAAATCCTTCCATGCAAAATAATGTATTGTCTTGACAAGGTCTAAAATCAACATTTTTACCTTTGACCAATGACTGTGACCTCGACATTTGAACTAAGAGCCCTTGTCTTTTATGCAAAATGGCATCTTATTTAAGTAAAACAATATGCCAAGGTATCATATATGGAGATGTTATGGCCTGGACAAGAAAGGATAGGACAGAGGGATATCAAGATGAATCCAATATTGCCTCCACACTTTGCATGTGGAGGTATGATAAAATTTGATAATACTTAAAATAGTTTGAAGGAGTAAAAACTATCAAGATATCAAGTATAAAAAATGAACAAAATGTTGTTTTAACTTGACAAAATGATAGTTAACATTTTTTTTGGCTTTTAGATCATACATTGTAAGTGGGGTGGGGGAGGGGTAGATGACAAAATATTATATAAAAGTAATAGACTGTTAAAATAAAAATATTTTGGATAGGGTGGGGGGGTAAAAAAACATTCTTTAGAAATAAGTAAAAAAAATCAAAATGATAAAGTAAATATTCAAAGCGCTGCAAGCTTTGGGATATTCACTGCTTATCCTTATTGTAATGCAATACTTGTTCCATCTAACAGAGAGTTATTTTTGCCAGTCACATGAAATAATAGCATTAATTTTGCAAATGTATTGAAATTTTTAAAAAAGAATCTTTTGAAAATGAAGTCATGCACTAGCAAATTTGCATCACACAGTTTTAAACAGTTCATGTATACATGTACATCATTTTTCATTCGAGAATTTGTTTACTTTATTCCTTTTCCTTACCCAATTTTTTAACATTTCACCAATGTCTTATTACAAATGATAGCATATTAATGAAATTACAAAAACTACAAAAACGGACAGAGAACACTGATTATTTTGAAAAAGACTTGAAATCAAGTAATGGGTGTAAAGTCTTTAAATTAAAGGGATACCTGGACTACATACCATGGTGCTGGGGCAGGTTTTTCAAAATTTTCAAACACAGTGCAGATCAGGGAGACTTTTTCTTATCTTATCTTAAAACAAAAGCATAAAACCTAAAGAAAATGTGCCCAAATGTGCATTACACAATTTAAAACCAGTCCCATGTAAAAAAAAATAAAGTAGTATATACCTTTTCAAAAGTGTATTTTTAGATATCTGTCAAGCAGACAATCTGATTTCAAATATACCCAGGAGAAGTGGCTATAACTTATTAGCATTCTGTTTGTAAACGATACCAGGTGGCATTGTTTTTTATCAGTATGTTGCTTACTCTTTTCTAGTATGCAGAGCAGAATAGATGAAATTCTTTTATGGAAGTTTTATTTCAAATACATGTATGGAGAACAAAGGAATTATTCAGCAAAATGTGTAAATGTAGACAATATAACTGTTTTTTACTCTGAAAAGTTGTTTTGTCAGTCACTGCAGATTTTAACCACTGCGATTTATTTGTCATCATGTTACAAGAATTCTTCATACATTTGTAAAGACACAATATAAGTTTATTTTGACTGGGACATATAAGTTTATAAGATTCAACAGGCTTGGGGTAATCAAATACAGTAATTGTTATCCCTTGTTATTTATTACCCAAATGCAAGTATTCAAACATTTTTGATTGCTAAAGTAATCTGAATTACATGTGATGTAATGTATTCAAATAAAAATACAAATTTTGTATGTACTCATGAATACTTCTGATTTCTGTGACTGTACAATACATCCATCAATTATGTCACTGGGCAAGGCTTAATGGTCCCGAAGAGTAATCCATAGTAATTTGTAATTAGAATATAACAAAGATACTGTTCTGTTTTCAATAACTGTCCTAAGTATTCAACCCCAAGTCTGATACTGTTCCTAGTTTTATTGACCCACAAATCTTTGATTAATTCACCATATTCATATGCTATTTAATATTAGGTTTATTTGGTGGCATTATCCTTTTTACCTACGGACAAACAACATTAACCTAGCAGACCAAGTCTTAAAATTACTCTCTAAAATCACCCTCTACTAAACACTTTGTTTGAGCCAGGAAATTAGTGAATAACTTAGATAAGTATTTAATTTAAATTTAACTAAGAATGAAAAATTAACAACAATAACAAAAAAAAACATATTATACAAGAACAAATATTCATATTAAATAAAGTAAATGAATCTATCTATGTACCTAGTGCTAATGAAAACTATTATTTATAAATCGGTTTAAGTTTAGATAATAGTTTTCAGACATGGTGCCAATTACTTGAAAATGTATTCAGTTTAATTACAAATTAAAGTCAATTACATTTCATCAATTAAATTACAATTACAGTCATTTTTCAAAAGAATTTATTAGTAATTAAATTACATTACAACCTGCAATGTAATTAATTACATTTCAATTACAAAAGACTGTAACCATTTTCACTTATAGTAAAAGTTAGAGAAAATGTATACACATACAAAATGTATTACCGGGTATTTAAGTTCCATCAGTAAGAGAAAATGTGATATTGTACATGTACATTGTACTTTATTACAATTTTTGTTAGTTTGATTTCTGCAATGTAAGCTAAGGGGGTATTTTCTTATTATCATGAAAAATATCCCATTTGAACTCTGTTTCATCACATTGTTCACTGACTGCCTTCAAGTCAACTTCTTCAGATTCATCCATGTATGTTTCTTTGTAAACCGGCATTGAATTAAAAGTTTAATGTTTTGAGCATGTAAGCTGCATTGTCGGTAACAATATTTGAATTTCTATGTCCAATTACAAAGGAAAGCAATGGCCACTTCATATTCTTGATGTTATTTCCCTTGTATGTCTATCTTACCTACAGCAGGTAAGCATTACAGATTTTGATTGTCACTACTGAATGAAATGCCTCATAACTCCAAAAAAGATCACATTTGTCTATTTGTCCACAATCAAGGGTTTAAACAATACACTTTGGGCAGATTTTATCAGTAGTTTATTATAACTTCTGACTTCTTTACACTTTCATGAATCAGCTTAGTTGTTAAGTGTTTTCAACTAGAAACCACTGAAAAGTGGTACCAAGGATTCACCTATTCCATTGGATTTTTGAAATACCACTTATCCCATCACTGATACAGTGATACCAGTGCATCAGTAATCAAGGTTAAGTTGGTATAGTTTACTGGGGTTAATCAAGGTTTAGAGTATTTACTGATCCCTTTCATACAGTCACTGACTAGTTGTAGGTCTGTTACAACTTTGTCCTTCACTCAGGCATCTTCTGGACATCTAATTTCTCTTGGCATTTGGCTTTAAAATTCAAAAACTTTTTAACTTTAATCAATCATATGCATAAACAGTAATTTAAATAACTTTATATTTGTTCTGAAATAGGAGACATATTTTAGAAAATATGCTTTTTATAATGAGAATGTGTATCTTAATTATTAATAAAATAAGATATCAAACAAATCAGCATCAAAGGCTAGAACAGTGGGGATAGCAGCTTTCAGCTGTTACATTCATAACCTGAATAAGTTATTATATAAGTTATTATTTTAATACCCTCATCATTATAATCATACTAAAGTATTATATTTCTCTGGGAAGTCCTCAGATGAGTGATATCAAAAATTGATGATTCTTTGCTATACTCTTTAACAATGTGAGAGCGACTGACTCACAGATGGAAAAAAAGAAAATGTTTATACATCTAGAAATTCTAGCTGTACATGTAATTGTGAAGAACATACCTAAACTTAGTTACTGACTCATCTTTGTCACAGAAACACATCACAATATAAATTTTTACCCACTTCTATCAATGAAAAAATACAATTACCAGCTTAGTCACAGGTTAGATACATTATTTATATTATCAATTTTGACAAAAGTGAAAGACCAGTAGTATCTGCAGCTCAGTCATTGCCATTCATTTTACTGACCGAAAGGGCATGGGTTTAATCCTGGTGAATTCATTTTTTCTTGTCAGCTTTCATGGTGTTTAGAAGCATTATATTGTTTCCATACTTAATTTACTTCTGTTAATTTTAAAGAAAAACTTTCAGTTAAATTTTGTTACGCAGTCGCTTTAAACAAAAGCTTGCTTACATACAGCCAACAATGAAAAATAAAGAAAATTTTTATACATCTAGAATGTGAGGAACATATCTAGATTCATTAAATATGCAAAAATATGAAGATTTACACACTTGGTAAAAGTTTACCCCATTAGTCAAGGGGTACATGTAGATACTTTGGTTATAATTTTAATTTTCACGTGGTATGATAACTAGACTCTGTGGCTTAATGGTGTAGATCATCCCTCTATAATTTCCTGACTGAAAGGGCATGGGTTCGAATCACGGCAGAAACAAAACTTTGTTTTTCAGTTTTCATGATGTGTAGATCATTATTTTTATATTCTAACTTCTCTTCAATTTTAAAGAAACAAAGTTTTTTCACCTAAATTCTGTAGGTCAGTCACTTTAAATAAATACCAATACTTTAAGTGGAATAACTATTCACATTTAGATTTTAATAGAAAATGTGCAATTATAAAACCATATAGCGACTCTACTATGTTGCAAATAGACTACTTGTGAAAGAACATGGGTAGTGAATATGAACAGATAGTGAACCGACATCTAGCAAAATGATCGGTATACCAACTGGCTCACTTGATCAATTTAGTCTGTTCCAGAAATTTGTGCCTCCCGAATTATCTCCCTTGCATCCGCCATTGAGGGTCTGCAGATTGAAGTAGTTTTACAAGTATTAGCATTTCCAAAAATGCTTGAATTCGCCGTTCAGCCATGTATGACGTCTTATCCATAGATGAATGTATTCATTGATTTGATTAATGTATTCATTGATTTGATAATTTTATAGCATGCTTTGCAGTGAAAAGCGAAGTTATATCTGATAATTTTCAAACAGAAATAATAAAGCAGATGAAGTATACATTGTAGTTTTTATTGTAGCTGGGCTATTTTTGAAAGCGGATGATTTGGCTTCTTTATGAAAAGCATACCAATATCTTTATACATTATGTTAAAATTTGCAGCATTAAAAACCTTGTAAATATTGCTTTGTTGTAAACCAGTCTACGCGTAATTAATTAGCTATTTGCGTAGCTATTTACTTTATTTATTACTAAAAAAATGTTTACTTAACAAAAGCTAGATACTATTCTTCAATATCATAAGAATATTACATGTAAAATTTAAACAGAATAAATTTTAGGTAAAAAAATACGATATTGCCGTGACCCTAAGCAAGCATATATTAAACACGGATATATCCTGATCAAACTCCTCGCACCGGGTACGTCTAGCTTTGCTACTTTAACTGTACTGATCAGGGGAAGTAACCGCTGCGGGGAGTTTGTATCCTGATTAGAATCGCCCGGAAGCAAGCATTTAATTTTTTTTCTTTAAGTGCAAGTTTTGGAAAAAACAAACAAAACATACTCTTATTTAGACTACATTCTCTAGTTAGAAATGACATGTAGCAAAAAATATTGCGATTATCTTGTGTTATCCCGAAAGAGCCTGAAGAATGGTACTGAGTTTGTACATTGATGATGGTATTTTTCAGTTGTAAGAATAAGTAACCTGACAAACATGGCGGTTGGGCGAGTCCATTTACACACCCCTTGTTGAAGACTTTTGACGTCCATTTTGTTATCATGTGATATGAAATTATTCGCTTTGATTGGCTAAAGGCAGGCGGTGTACAGGCAAAACTGTTCAAATCTTGTTAATTGTATATATCGCCGTCCAGGAACGGCGATAATAATGGAGCTCCGAGCATAGAAAAAGTCCCATTTTTACAGATAAAATGTGATTGTTACCTTGTATGTTAGAAAAACAGATTCATATAAACCACACGAAGCATTTATTTTCAGCCAAGACCTATCCCAAAGTCATCTAACTGAAAAAGTATACTTATAAACATATCAAACTGTTGAACTGCTAAATACAATGTACATGTCTTCTGATAGATATATTCTCTGTAAGACTGATTCTTTATATTCTATCAAAATGACATAAAAAAATGCTTAAAAAAGTATAAAATCTAACAAAATATATACAAAATGTAAGTGTCACAATAATTTTCATTATTTTGTTTTCTGTATTACAAGAAATATCAACAACAATAATGTTAAAAATAGGAAGAAGGAAAGCAATGTATGTAAGATCAATATCTTTCAAATGTGTGCCTTGCAGCTATTATTTTCTTTCTGCATACACAAACTCGGATGTTGTACATAATCAATACTTTTCAAAAACATATTTCCAAAATGCAAAAAATAAAGAACAGGAAAAAGGTCCATATGACAATAGATGCTAAATTCCATAAGGCCTTGAATATTTTGTTTGTAAAACAGAATATATATATTCTTAAATTATATTCTCGGCTTTACACATCTGGGTACTTTTTAAAGGTATTATATTGGTACTTGGGTGTTTATCGGATTACTCGGTTTACTCAGATTTTATCGTTGTGCTTCAAGATTAAAAATCACAAAAACTAGAACATATAACAAAAGAAACTCTCTAAATTTCCGAGATCTACGGCCTGATAAGTTCATTTTTCACGATTCTAATTAATTAAATTTGTTAGGTTTCATAACAAACAACTTTAAAGTCACATAGGCTCTAACAATTGAGTCCGAGTAACGACCGACAACCAAATGCTTAAATAAGTTAGTTACTGTTATCTGATTGGTTAATGGCTAGAATGATGTCATGCTGAAGCAGAGACTAACAAACAAGAAGAAATGAAGATCAGGTTTTATAGCCTTCAGGCATTTTATCAAGAGCAAGTTTTATTATCAAAATGTTTTACTGTGACTGATCAAGCAAGATCGACAATGACAATTAATGGTGACTTATCAAAACAAACAGTAATGCTGGACACTACAGCATGCGCCATGTTTCACACCTCCACTTTAAGTATTGAATTGTTTTTTAAATGTTTGAATCTGCTTACCATAAACTTCATTGTACTTAAGCATTTGAATTTTTTTCAAAACCTTATTTTTTTCTTCGAATATCTGCTACATGGTGTTATAAACAAGTCACAAAATTGCACAAATATGTGTTGATCAAGCTAATGTAACAGATCAACAACATAACATACTACTCCATGCTCGTTGATTCCCATGTTTACGTTTTGCATCTGTAAATGTCATCTATTTTCGCTACTTCGTGTAACACTTTAATTCTTAAACACAAACGTTACAACACCCATGTTATTGGTGAAAATCAATTCAGTACTTATAGAACACACTGTCTGATACTTTTTAATGCTTGAATGTTGTTATAACTAAGAATAATTCCGATTTAACATTATTTCACTATTTGACAGATATGGTTAAGTATGAGTCCGTTACTTCTGTCATAAGAACAAATCGTTGTCATTTACCAGCTAAATGTTGTTGTTTTTTTACGCGTAAAAACATGTAAGCCCAATGGGTCAGTGGTTTAGATATTCGCATGATATTTTACTGATCGAAGGGTCGTTGGTTCGAATCCTGGTTGTATCAAAACTTTTTTTCTGTTTTCATGGTGTATAAAAGCATAATATTTTTTTAGAGCTACTTCTCTTATATTTAAAAGAAAAAAAATTCAGCTAGATTCTGTGATGTCAGTCCCTATAAGTTTACACCCAGCAATGTTGTAAGTTAGTTGTCGTTGATTTATTTGACTTTTTTACAACAATGATTTTAAAATAGAACATAGAAATTTGTGTCAAAAACAGCTTTCCTTGGTCATCAGCGTCCAATGAATTTGAAAGAGGCAATCTTAATTAAAGTCATATTTTCTGGAGATGAACTTCAGTAAAAAAGCTTTCTGTATGTCATGCTTGTCAAATGTTGTGCCCTTGGGTACCTCGTCAATGTATCCAGTTAAGAGCAGTGACTAAACCTGCCCGGAAGCTCCAGTTTAAAAGTTGAATGTGTTCATGTTTTGCCTTTTTCTAAACATTTTAATGAAGCTAGTATTTTAAATAGAATCAACAGATCAGAACTTTTCAACAGGTGTTTGGCACATACTTAGTGATAGTGTTAGAAGTACCTAGCCATTTCTGCATGTACATTCTCCTCATATGCAATAAGTATGGACTGAAAAAAGAATTAGTGTTTTGTACAATATTTAAGGTGGAACCTTGTATCATCTAAAAAAAGACAAGATATACTTCTTATATAATCCAAGGTATGTGCAAAACACCTGTGAATTTATGCTTTGTATGGAAAAGGAAATATTTTGTAATACATATTATAAAAATTAAAAGACACTATAGAATTTTTTGGAAATTGGATAAAAGTCAGATATGGGGTTGCTCACAGTCTACACGAACCATTGCATGTCTAGCATTTGTTGAAACAGTATTACAATGAAAGATAATGTTTGTGTGCAAAATACTGATTTCTTTTAACAGAAGACCTTAAAAGTTTTGCCAGACTGTATGCCTACCATTTTAAAACCAAAGTCATATGCTGCACTTTGCCACAACGTGCACTAGGAGCAGTGCACAAACTTTAGACATGGAGTGCAAAACAAGAGCACCTCAAAGTACATAACTCTGGACACACACCCTTCAGGGCTGGAACTGATGATCAAAAATATTTGTTAAGAGGTAAAATTGAAATATAACTTCTGAATTGAAAATAGCAAATTGCTGTTAAAAAGATATTATAATGTTTATGGAGAAGAGTATTTGTTTATTATGCTGGAATGTATTTTTATATTCTAAATTTATCCACCAGTCAACTCAATGCATCCAAACATAAAAAATGAATATTAAGTGGTATTATTTTATGGTTTATGCATCTTTAATGCTTGTTTTTGTTGGATTTATAACTTAATTAACATTTGAAAGACATTTCAAAATCTTCTATGCAGATTACTGCATTAATACCTTCAGCATACAATGTATATTGTCATATATTGGATTTGGAATTTAAATGAAAATAACTCTTGGAAACATATTCAGTGTTTAATTTGTTAAAGACTCAAAGAAGAGTGAATCTTAGAATCTTCTGCTGGTCTTTTGTTGGCTAGAATGGACTAAGTTTCAGAAAAAAATATTATTAAAGAGTCTGACATAAATTGAATGAACATTTTATTATAATAGTTAAATTTTTTTCTTGGCATTGAACCAAGATAAGACTTGAAATGCAATACAAGACCTTGTAATTTTATATTTAAGATTGTTTTAAGGGGTCATATTTAAATGAAGTGACCACCATTATGAGTTCCATTATTTGTTCTTTCATTCATTTTGAAAAAAGCTACTATTGGCAACAGAAATATTCAAATTGCCATATAAATAAAATAAGGTTAAGCAATGAGATACTGATCAGATACAGAAGAAAATTGTGACACACTGTTCATCAAAGCCTTGAGAAAATGCTGTTAAATGAATTCCACTTATTAGAGATTGAAAGAATTAGAAACTATATGGAAAGTGCTTAAAATCATAGTCTGAGATTTCAGAATGTGTACAATGTAGAATACAATAGATTTTCAAGACATTTTAAATCAAGTTAGGTAAAGCCCTAAGTTATACCCAGTTACAGATATATATTAAAAGTATAGCAGTTTATTAGGAACTATGAATTTCCTAATCCCAAACATCTAAGATAATGTCAGAAACACACAAGACATATTGCAGATTAGCATATAAGCAATGACGTTGTATTTATATCCGTTGACATCCACTAACCTGTCAATGAATTAAGTGAAAATAAACGGTGATTTTTCTGAATAACAATGTGTGTATGCATGAGTGTGAACATTTGCATAAATTGGTGATACTGTTGGGCAGTGTACAACTTAAAAACCATTATGAGCGAAAAGCCGTTTGAAGACTTGTTCTCGTCAGCTACAGGTTTAGCAAAATTCTGCTGTTCCGTTTGAGACTCTCAATATGTAAGATTTTTTTAAGGTGGGGGTGGGGGCCTTTCATGAGAAAATAGCTTCTAGCTAATGTTAAAAATTTCTATCAACCGACATAGAGACCCCCTCCAAAAAATAAATACATAACTAAATAAATAAATAACTAAATAAAAAGTAAAAAAAAAGAAAATAGAAGATCTAATAATAAATCTCCCCCTCTCCGCCTTTTAATTTCAACTTCACGTTTTTCCTACTGCTACTGCTGTTACTGCTACTGCCAACTTCACTTTTTGTTTACTGCTACTGCTGTTACCGCTACTGCCAAGTTCACGTTTTGTTTACTGCTACTGCTCGTACTGCTACTGCCAACTTCACGTTTTATTTACTGCTACTGCTGTTACTGCTACTGCTAACTTCACGTTTTGTTTACTGCTACTGCTCGTACTGCAACTGCCAACTCCACGTCTTGTTTACTGCTACTGCTCATATACTGCTACTGCCAACTTCACGTTTTGTTTACTGCTACTGCTGTTACTGCTACTGCCAACTTCACGTTTTGTTTACTGCTACTACTGTTACTGCTACTGCCAACTTCACGTTTTGTTTACTGTTACTGCTGTTACTGCTACTGCTAACATCACGTTTGATTAATTTCTACTGCCAACTGCTACTGCGTACTGCTTCTGCCAACTATTAGTGAAGGGTTTGCTCATGCAGCTTAAGAACGTGATTGGCCTGTAATTTTCTGGTAATGCTTCATTTCCTTTATTTTCTTATATAGGTAGTATGATACCTTTTGTCAAGTTTAAAGGAATATATCCTGTGTCTAAGATTAAGTTGAACATTTTTTTATAAACTGGTTGCATTATATTTAAGGTATATTTAATGTGCTCATTTAGTATGTTATCAATTCCTGGACTTTTATTATTTTTTAGTTCTTTAGTAGCTTTTATTATTGCTTCTTCAGTAATTTCAGAATTCATTTCTTCATTAATTGGTATAATGTTTCCTGCTTCTATGTTTCGTTCTGGTCTTGTAATTTGGCTTTAGTTGCTATGGTTTTGTTATCTTGGGCATTGATTACTTTCCAGTATTCTCTTGGGTTATTA
The DNA here is from genome assembly GCA_012932295.1 of Cyclina sinensis. Lineage (NCBI taxonomy): Eukaryota > Metazoa > Mollusca > Bivalvia > Venerida > Veneridae > Cyclina > Cyclina sinensis. The sequence goes on along the minus strand of JAAONU010000012.1, from coordinate 8,159,661 downwards.
CATTTTAGCTTTCTGGTGTTTCTTTTCTTTCATTATTGTGTTTTCTTTATGCTACATTTATTGTCTGTCTTTTTGTATTCCTTACTTAAATTACTTAATGCTTACTTGTTAGTTTCATTTTTATTCTTATTGTACCTTGTTTAGCTATATGGTATCTATTTCTCATTTGTTAAGTTGAAAAAATCATTTTTGTATGTTATTCTTTTCTATATTGATATTGTGTCTTTTATCAAATGTTTTCACAGCAGTACTATTGCATACGTTTTCCAATTTGTGTACACAATAACCTATGTTTTCTTGTAATATATTTTCTGATTGTGTGAGATTATCTATATACAGATTTATAAAGTGGATTAAGTTACGCCCTTGTTGCGTTGAACACTCGAACTGGAAATTAATCGTTCGCAAGCTTCCGCCCTTCGCAGAAATGTTTGATCGTAAACATCTGATTAAACAGCTTATCATAACAAATGTTACATCCGCCAGACGTGTCTATTAGCGTACCCTCAGGCTAATTTTTACGATCAATTTCTCATATCGAAAATCGTGTACAAACAAACATATTAAAGACGTAAAATGTGGTGTTTTCCTCAGTTTATATTGATCTCTTACTGTACTTGCTTTTTCTGATCAAAATTAACGAATGTGTAAGTCGTACATCCTAGCAATTTGCCTGAATAATTTAGCCCCTCGTGTCTGTTCTTGTTAAGTAGAGTAAATGTTCAATTAAACATGTCAACAAATTGAGATAATATTCGCTGGATTTACCCCTAAATTCTTATGTCAAGATCTATGTTTTTAGATGTTTCACGATATTTGCTTCTTCAAAAAATTCAAATTGTATAGAAAAGAAAGGCAAGAGTGTAAAAATCTCTAGTTAAAGTATGAAGCCAAACATTCAACTCCATGTATGTATGTATGTATGTATGTATGCATGCATGCATGCATGTATGTATGTATGTCTGTCTTATTACTGATTCATATCATAATTAAGTATCTTAAGGTCGAAGGAAATACAACAGTTACAGCAAAAGTCAGTTACCTTTCCCTTAATTTAAAACTGATAGTTATTAAACTTAAAAGGATTTTTGTTGATATAAAAATGGCCGTCAATAGCTGTTCTTCATTTAAGTAAATATTAACTATGACATCCGTATGAACATTTCAATCAATTATTTTGTTGTACTTATTAATAGTAATTGTCTTTTTAAAATCTAACGAGTATTGTATAACGTTTACTTGTTGTCTTTCGGCTTAGATGTATTAAAATTGATTTTGACCTACATCTGCAACGAATGAAATTGTTAGATACAAAATCTTAAGCTGCGAATGGAAATTTGCTTTTGGTTAAAAGTGTCGCTGTTACGAAATTTTAGGGCAAAATTCGTAATTGTTTGTTAATTGCCTCTGAAAATAATGCAATAATAATAGCATTAATACAGCCGAAAATCAAATTTCAAAATGTTTTAACCATGACATAATATACTAAATAGAAAAGATATATAATAAATATGATAATATAACTATTTCATTTTAGCTCATCTAAATCGATAGGCTTAAGTGGGCAATAAGGATTGTCTTGTGTACGTCATTTGTCCGTCAAAAATTACACGTAAACAACATTTCCTCTAAAACCAAATTTTCTAATACCCAACTTTGCCAGAATAATTCTTGCATATACCCCGTTTATATTTGTGACAAATATTGATTTGCAAATAGAACCCTATTACCTAAGGCAATCGAAAGGAAAAATCGTTTCCTTATTTCGACTTTCTACAATAAAAGTATGTTGTTTTTTTTTCTGAACGAAATACCGACATCTAATAGCGGTCAATATATTTGACAATATATATTTTCAGTCTGTAGCATTGTATTTCTAGTAACTGTTGCATTGTTTAGTTTCATCATTACAATCAGGTGAACTATTCGAATCAACCACATAATTTCACTTTGCACAACAAATTTCATGCTTGTGCTTATCCCTCTTAATACATGTGACACGACCCAACAATAATTACTGAGTTCGTTTTTATATTCCATGGCAATGTTGTTAAGGCAGTGCAAACTTACCTACATTTGTACAAATGTAACCCCTGACAACTGCGTCAGGGAATCGATTCTTGGCCCCGTTGTCTAGTGTGTTGGTTTTCGCATCCTGCTCCTGGTAGTCTTTTTCAAGAAGCATTACATGTCTGGAAAAATAGGGCTCGTCAGGGATAACTTCTCCTGGACTTATCATAAAACTTAAATCAAGACTTTTTTATATAAAAATGGATCACACCATTCGTCATCATAAATGATGACTTTCTAAAGAGGGGTGTGTTATTGTCCAGTGTTTAGCGGCCTATAATTGTATAAATACAACCTCTTACACCTGCATCTGGGAATCGATTCTTTGGCTCAGTTGTCTAGAGCATTGGTTTTTGATGCGGGAGGATTAGAGTTCAAATCCCGCTTCGGTTGGCGTTTTCAAGAGGCATTACATCTTTCTTTTACGAACTTTCATGTCCGTAGGAATATTCAGAAAAAATCGTGCAAATAACGTCAGTTTTGTACTTTGTGATGAGCTCTTGCTTTTGTGCCGCAGCGCTTTGTAAAGTGGGCTGCAAAAATAGTGTTTCAAATATTCAAGGCCATATCGTTACCGAGTCAACTATCTTTCTGCTGTATGGATTGATATCAATCCGACAACAGCCCAGTCTTCTCCTTTTACAGCTTAATTGTTTAATTATTACAATTACCATCTTTTTAACCTACCGGGAGAGGGCGCTAGAAACAGACTTGGCTTCTGTAGACCATTTAGGTATAAAATAGCAAACGTTAATAATTTGTCTTATTGAAAGCTTATCATACGAGTGTTGCTATGAGTGAGAAGCTACAGTACTATTTCGAAAAATGACATCAAGAAATAAATGTTTTTCAACAATGGCTGTTTAGTCAATGTCTCAAAGAAAGGCAAACGTTTCATGGCAGTTACAGCACGTATGGTTTAAGCAGTTGACCACAAAAAGTGAAAACACATATCAGGAAAAAAACAAAGTCTTGAAAACACAGGCCTCCAACATATTCATAAGAATAAACAAAAACAAGTTTTCTTAAATAAACTCTAACCTTTCCATCAACTGTTGCATGCAAAAGCACAAACGAACATATAAAACCAAAAAACTAATGGCACTGTATAGAAAAAAAACAAGGTACTCAATGCGAGTTTTTATTGATGTCTCATGTCAAACCAATTATGTCATATAATTATAATGAAATTCTGGGCACACTATTTACTGTTTTATGCCACTTTTTTTAATCCGAAGAATTGATTTTGACAACACATACTTTAACATTTTTTTAAAAAAGTTACACTACCGTTTGACCTACCAAACGTTGAAATTTGATAATCTATTTTTGCTGATGTGTCTGATGCAGCTTTTATCCCGAGAACGAGCATAGAAATCCGAGTGAATATTTTAGTAAGTTCATTGATCGAAACATTTAGATTGAGAATTAAAAAAACGAAAAATGTTGATGCACTCAAAATGGACGAATTTAGATTTAATCAATTTTAATAATCAGTAGAAACCATTTATTTATAGTTATTTACAGAACCATTGGCCTATCGCTGTACACGTGACTACTTTATCGATCTTTTTTCATACATCTTATGTAAACATAAGTGAATTAGAATATAACAGATTAATACATAAGAGAAAATATACTGAAATACAATCTTTGTGTTATCACGATAAAGGAAATATTAAGTCCACACACATGTAAACTTGTATACAGTGAAGTTATTTCTATGCCCAAAAGGGAGGCATATAGTAATCGAATCGTCCGTCTGTCAGTCCGTCCGTCCGTCCACATTTTGTCCAGAGCATAACTCCAAAAACAAACAAGGCATTGACTTCAAACTTGGAATATAGGTTATTGGTGATGAGCCGGAGTGCACAGGAATCATACCTCCAGCTCACTTATATTTTGAATAATCTCCCTTTGTCATTTTTCTTGTCTGGACCATTACTCTAAAAGTATTGGCGATATCAAATTGAAACTTCATGGATAAATAGATCTTATTAGCGAAAAATTCATGCCCATCTTTTGCATAATTTTGGAATTATTGCCCTTTTAAATTGTTTATACTTAGTTTTTGTCCGGGAAATAAGTCAAATAGTATTGGAGGTATCAACCTGAAACTTCCTAGATAAATAGATCTTATTGAGGGTAGGGAGAGGGTGCAGTGCCAAAGAACCATAACCCTCTTTTTCATATTTGAAAATAACTGCCATTTGAAATTGTTTATACTTAATTTTTGTCTGGGGCATAACTCAAAAAGTATTGGAGATATCAATTTGAATAGATCTTATTGAGGAAAAGTGCATTATCTAGGAACTTTAACTCTTTACCATTATTTTGGAATTGTTGCCCTTTGAAATTTTCCGTACTTGATTTTTGCCCGGGGCATCACTCGTAAAGTATTAGAGATATCAACTTGAAACATCAACGGAGGGATAGATCTCTTTAAGGAGAAGTGCACAGCCCCAGGAGCCTTAACTCTTTTTACCATACTTTTGGAATTATTACATCTTGAAATCGTTCATTTTTAATTTTTGTCCGGGCATAACTCAAAAAGCTTTGGAGGTATTGACTTGAAGTTTGATAGAGGAATAAATCTCATTGAGGAAAAGTGCATAGAACCATAACTCTTTTTTGCATAGAACCATAACTCTTAATTTTGGAGCTGTCGGGTTTTGTTTGTCTGTGGCATAGCTCAAAAACTATTGAAGGTATCAGCTTGAAACTTCATAGATAAATAGATCTCAGAAGTGCAGTGCCCAAGAACTATAACTCGTTTTTGCATAATTTTGAAATTTTATAATTTTTCATACTTTTAGTCCGGGGCATAAAGTAACATATTCCCATATATGAATACCCTACTGAAAAAAACGGAACGTAGGGTTTTGGCGCCAATGCATTGGCAGTTTCGCCGACTGCATTTTTTTGCACAAATGATCAAGGTAACATCAAGTTAAAAGCCACCATGACTGTGAACATTGCCTTGTCTCGAGGGCATTGTGTCTGTGACACATGTCTTGTTACTAAGTAGGAATTAAAAAATCAATGTAATTTCATAAATTAAAGTTCACCACCAATAAGTTCTTCTAGTTCGGAGGATTTCAAGTTCCCAAAATACATTTTGTTAGGATTTATTTTTTTTCTATTGATAGTAAAAGCCAGACATTACTGCCAAAAATGGAAGTATTAAAAGAATAATTGTTACAGAAAAAGGTAATTTCTAATATCTTCATATATCTTAGTTTTGCAATGTGAAACTGAATCTTGAAAGGGCACATACAGTTATCGGAATAGACTTCATATCTATTTTATTGGTACATCAAAGAGAGAGTTAAAATAATTGAATGTTTAAAGCATAAGGACACACAAAAAGCGTTCAAAAAGCGTTCATTTGAAAAAAACGGCCATCGACCCAGAACGTCTATATATAAAGACTAATAATATTGTGCTGTGTTTATCTAATGTGTAAGAAGTTTTAACTAACATTTTTATGTCGAGTAATAATTCATTTCGAATCATTCACATTTAACAAAGGAATACTCATAACTTTGAAACGCTGCTTCATCTATATTTGGTAGACAGTCAATGGGTTAAAGTCTCAAAAGTGTAATGAATGCTTCGTTTTTACAGACTCAGATAACAAATAACAATGTTTGCACTATTGTATTATTAGGAAATAAAATGTGTCTGAAACATAAAGTTATACAGAAACTGAGCGCCACTCAAAATCCAAGGAAATTCATCATGAAATTAGTAGCCTTAAATAGATTGTACAATTACCTGCAGGTCTAAGATCTGATTTTTTTTGTAAATATACGTCTATGTCATTCACACTACACTTACCCCTCTCCAGTTCATTACGCTTTATTTTATACCTTTTTGTTTTAATGAGACAAATTTAACACCATAGCAAAAGCCATAATTCTTGGGGTCGTAGAATAAATCCCACTGATCTTTAGGACCTTCATTTCTAAAATGGTCTTCACCCCTGGCACGTACTTCGGAAGATGAATTAAATTTAAAAGTATGAGCCTGTATATTCATTCCATTTTGATCCCCAAGAATTGATTTATCCACGTCCTGGAGGAACAATAAATCAACATTTGTCCGGTTACGTAAACCAAAGAAGCCAAGCACCGTCCCAGAATCAATCATGACGTCATCTCTACCTAAGTATATTTCAGGGAGTGTTTTGATTGGCTGGATTTTAGAACGCGTTGAGATCTCCTTTGCAATGAATTTACAGTCAAAAGCATCTTTCGCATGGTTCATAAATTGTAAGGAATTCGGATTGAGAACCATTTCGGCTAGAATAAGATTTTTCTCGAGTGTCTCTGGAATGTGAACGTCTGATTTATTTATTAAATCACGGTAAAGTTTTCTTATTTCATGTTTACAACTAAGCAAATCATTTGATTTTTTCTCATAAAAGAAAAGAATCTGTACTCGAGATGATGATGAGTTTTCGATTTTTGATATTTTTTCTTCAAGCAAGGACCCCTGACCATACATATGTGTCATCATCTGCACTAAACCGTTCTTTGTAAGTGTCAATACTTTTTCATACAAAATATCACCGTCTTTCGAGCACTTTTCCTTCACAGCATTGCGCGTCTTCTCATCTTGTCCATGGTTGGTTGACAAAACAGAAACAATTAAAACATGTGTTTTGAGATTCGGAAGATGAATTTGTATATTCATCCACTGAAGTAAAGCAAAATCTATTAAACTGCGTGACATTCGTTTTTGTTTAAAATGTTTATAACCCCAATAGAAACGTCTTTCGTAATTATGATGTTCAAAGGTGGCATTCATTGACAAAACAATGGCAGCAGTTAACCTATGTGCGCCATTCGAAAGAAACCCCGTTTTATCTATGGGAATTCTTGACATTGTTGAGCTGAATCCGTACTTTTTCATAGAATCGATAATTTCGTTGAAGGCTGAAACAAAGTCACTACTGTTCTTTTTTTCTTTGCACTTGTTCTTTGCATCAAACCACGTATTTCTTATGCTTTTACAAGGTTCATAAAAATGATTCCAAACTCTAATATGTTCTGTGTAAACATCTTTAATCACTTTTGGTACTTGCTTGTTGAAAACGTAGAAAAAAGCATAGACACTTTTGAATATCAAATCAAATCTACATGACTGTAGGTAAAAGGAGGGATTTTCGGATAGAGCAGTTGGTGCTTCGTATTTTGCTTCCATTTCCGATGTCCTAGTTCTAACAAATATTTTATCTAACCTTTTATCGGTTTGGTTGTGACTAGGACATAAATGAAAATACAAAGACTCTGCTGCAGAACAGTTGCCATTTGCGATAAACCCTATGTTTTCAGTTTTTTTCGACGTTATATTGAGGGAGTTTGAAAGTCTTATCGCATCATAATTGTTTCCTTTTATATATTCAAACAGATGGCTCAGGGAAACAAATACATATTGAGCCAAACTTCTTGAGACTACATGATTCATGCCACAACAAAATTCGCCCTGAAAACGATCTTTATTGCCTTCTGTTTCCATGGAAGAAATGCAAAGTACGGATGAAAAAATGGCAGACTTAACAGGTGAATCAAAAGTTGTTTTAAGATAATTTTCAATAATATCTACTTTAACCTCAATCGAATCTTCAACATGCAGAAACCAGTCAGCCTGCAAATTGCTTAACGCCCACTTGTAACTTTCTGTTACCCGTTTTTCTAAGTCCTCTCTGGTATCTGCCGAGTCAACGAGTATAACATTTGGCTCATCTCGAAGTTTTCTTGTTATAAATGTTTCTTTCTCATGGTAAGCTTTAAGACGTTCCATCGTTAGAGAATGATTTTCGGAATTGCACGTACCACAAACTCGACATTCTGGCGAGAAAGGGCAATACCGTTGACTGACGACAAAAAATACATTACGATGACCTAGCGCCCAAGACTTTCGTATTTTTTCACGCCGGACAAATGCAGTGCGGTTACTTAGTACAAAGACAGCCAACACGTCTTTAGGGTCAGTATATTCATTTCTGTCTGAATTAAGGTCTTTAAAATGGTAGTAATCTTCATTTTTTTCAAATTCAAACCATCCGGTGAGTGTGTTTAGTATTTGTACTACGAGTACAAGAAGTACTGTGTATAATAAAGATTGTTTTCTTATCCGCATATTTTTATTATAGCTGTTCTTAATGTCATAATCAAATCGATATATATAATTGTAATGAATTCAATTTTTCTATCTATACGGTAAAACTGAAAAAAAGTTCTCTTTATCTGAAAATCTTTCAATACGGACACTTATCTACAATGTTTCTAAAAAACTGTAAACACGTTGACTTGATTTCCAAAACTGTCAGGTATTCTTGTTTATTTATTCAATTGCTTATGCTTCCAGAAAACAACTGAAAGATCCTAGGCTTTTTATTAAAACTCACAAAAGTAACACAGTATAACGCTTGTCAAACACCAGCTTGTGTAATCCTTGGCGATCTGATCGAAGATCATTCTGAAAATGATAAAAAAGTGAAACATATTTCAACTGATAAAAAGATACTCCAAACCTCATTTATGGCTACAATATTTAATTGGGGTGCGAATTTTCAGTGAAAATATATCCTATATTTCGACATGTCGTCTTCTGTAAACATTTAATATTTTTAAATAGATATATGAAGTTGTTTTTTTTTATTTTGCTAGCACTGCCTTTTAATACAAGACTGAAATGAACACGTAAAATGGCATACAATATGCCTAAATGTCTCTTGACATAAATTAAAGGCATAAAAAGGAATTCAGTTCAAATTTACCAGCTGAAGGTAATCTACTTGGACTGTATATTTAAAATCATAGTTAAAAATACAGTCGCCACATTTATACGACAAAATGAAATCGTCCAAACAGATGTTCAGCTTTTTTCGAGTTTATTTTATTGTCATTAAAAACCTATCAGAAATATGATTTCAACGGTATAGAGTTAATTATATATTATTGATTAAACAATATGTTGTCAGATTAAATCCTGGTGCTTAGACCTCAACGTAGCTTTCCTTGCACGTTTACCTCTTTATATTTATTTTTCATTCTTTATGTATATTATGCATACTATCTATAAGGAGGAACATTGTAAAGTTTAAGTCAATAAATTTTTTTCTTCTTCTACTGCTAGCAGCAAATTTGAATAAATTGTCGAGAGCCTTCTTTTTAGCTTTTACTTGACTTAAAATATCAACATAAACAATTGTCTCTCACGTTTTCCTAACACCTAGGTAATAAGATTGGCAAACGGGTAAGATCAAATAGTGTATTATAGAAGAAATGAAATATCTTTATTGTCAATGACAAGGAAAGGAGGTCCAAAGATTTAAGAAAACATCGTATTATATGCTGTCTAGTTTATATTGTAAGTTTATAGTACAAAAAAAGACGTTTACTATTTTTCCTCAGATTAAGAAGCGTGGCCTGACTGCAGTACAATCGAGAAAAAATGCTTAGTAATTCTTTTGTACCATAATGTGAAGAACTAACATCAGTTTGTCATGCTCAAATCGACGATTACACCAGCACCGTATACAATAAGCCAGTAATAAGTATATTATAAGTAAATCATAATTAAGATTTGTTTTTACTTACGTTTATTTTCCTGTATAATTAACATGATTGCAACAACGACATTAAGAACGAGTAACGTTTACCTATACATAAATATGTTCCTCTAATGACATTAAGAATCTAGCAACTTCCAGACGATTGATTAACTTGTTTTGCTTTAATCAGTAGTCCCCAATTACCAACACATGGTGCTCTTCGACTGAACTAGTAACCATGCATTGAAAACATTTAAACAGATGCTATATTAAGAACTGCATACATAGAAATATATTTGCGCGTTTCTATTAAGTCTTAATATAGACAGTACGTTTTTCTAGCGTGTTAGGGTTTAACAGATGTATGTTATACAAGTTAATTTATTATTATTTTGTTTGTTTGATGCTTAGAGCACTCATGATAAGACAAAAACAGAGAATCAAGTGCGATTTATTACTATTTTATCTAATAAATTAAATGATCTCTTTTATTCAAAACTGACTAGCATTTAGTATATATCACAAGTAGGGAAATAAATTGCTCTTCGCGGGTGAAATACAGGCTAGCCAACGAGTACAGTGTTTAGAGCGAATTTTATCACCGAGTTTATTTCATTTAAATAAAGTCAGTACTATTTCATATCCCTTTGGACTGTATTGTAACATTAAAAAAACTGATCGCATTCATTTACTCAGAGGAATAAATCTATAATTAGAAAGACGTCAGTATTCAAACAATACAGGCAGATTCTCAAATATAAGAATCGCCAATATCCATTTTTTAACGTTTTGGAATAAATTAAAATATTGCCAGAAAAAAATGGCCAGCCATATTAAAAAAAATAACCGAAAGTAGGTCGCTATCTGCCATTTGTGAGAAAACAAAATTTGAAGAAAAGACATGCGCACAATTACATCAATGAACTAGCCACATTACAATGGCGCTAAACAGTTGTTGAAGACTTCAGGAAAACCTACCAACAAGGAATTATAAACATAATAATGAATTTACTCTCCAGTCCAGTGAATTAAATCGAGAAAGATATTATCATTAATGTTTTCTTTTAACGTTAAAAAGCAATTTAAATACAAAAAGACAAGAAAATGAATGTAGACGTAGTAACTTATTAGGTGATTTTTTTTTCGATGTTGTATATTACTTTTCGTTTAAACTTCTTTTGATATGGACTCATTCCTAACAAAAATATTTAAAATCTAACTAATCAGGATTGAAAAATATGAATCGTCTGAGCAGACGTAACCTGATCGTTTTTTTTTTACAAATGACAGAAAAAGAATGAATGGTTAAGTCCTCTGATTATCGACAATTGAAATAGGCATTGTAACATACAGATTTTTTTGTTTGACCACCGGGTAAAATTCAGACTTTGTCAAAAGCGGGAAATTCGGTCAAATAGTGCACTATTGTAATTTGTCAGAATATTGCTTTCAGTGTACATCAACAACTAGCACCACTCCGATGTAGTTTAACTCCGATGTTCGTTTACACCTCTCCGATTTATGTTAATTCTACTAAAAGTCTAAAGTCATCTATCTGGTAAAAGTTCAACCGTCACTTCTCTAGTACTTCTGAGACCTAACAAAGAATATTCAGTTTTATTCAAACATCTATCCACTGTTTTATCTAAATATACCGTAGTGAATTTTGTCGAAATAATGAAAATATAAAAATGAGATTCAACGTTTTGCAATTTTAGAAAACAAATAATTTCTACACACATTACTGACAATTACTTAATGCACAAAAATGAAAAAGAAAATTACTTATCCTGATATTTAGTGTAGATAACATAATGCATGATATGGGATATAATTTATTCTTTCCTATCTTCCCACAATGTAACTGTCCAGATAAAATCACTCGGGTGTAAATTTATTGTGTATTTATTGTATATTACAGTTACAGGATAACCATCTGATATTGGTATGATAGTAGTAAAATATATATAAAAATTATATTTATAAAAAAACTCTACCTTTTATACAGCTTAAAAACAAACATTTTGAAACCTTAACTAGTAGACAAAACGGCTTGAACCAAAAACTTCCACCTGCATAAACAAGAGGACCAAAATGGTCTTAGGTCACTACCTAGGTCAATACCTAAAAAGGGGCTTTCACAAAATTAGGGGGTGCGCTAGCTATTCTTATGTGTCAGATGAAAGAAAGGAAATGAAATGAAAAATGTTTTGTTCGGTGGCTTCAGCAAAGAAGACTTTTCCTAATAAAGTCTATGCAAAACGAATGTGACCGGCAGACCGATTTTGTACGCATTTTTTCTGTGGACAGCCACTTGAAACACTTTTAAACAAGAAATCTACACTTTTAACCATGAACTCACTTTATAAATAAACATTTGTATACTTGTGTATTACACGTCTTGTCGGTCAATTAATTTTCTTTTCATCTGTGTTTTCTAGATCTAATTATGATATGAGCAGCTAACTCTGTCTCACATGTCTAAATTCGAATAAAGAGAAAACATGTCATATTCGTTCTTAACTACTTTTTTCCATTTATCATTTTGTATAAATCATAAGTGTTAAACTTGTAGGTCCCAAGGAAAAGGAGAATAGACAATAAATTAATAAACTGTGTTTATAGCTCACAAGATTAAGTGATCGCCCTTTGTCTGTCTAGCGTCGTACGTCATGAGCCGTCAACCTGAAATATAAATGATGTTTAAAAAATCAAGTTCTCTATAAAAATATATCGTAATCGAACAACAACACAAAAGAGGGAAGAAAGAAGTTTGTTTCCTTTAATCTTCTCTCCGCCCCTGTTTTTTATTTTAAGTTGAGAGTAAAAGTATACAGTCCATTCACGTTCCTACAAATATGCACCGGACCCTGTAGAATTTTCGTAATATCGCATTTTTCGTAGAATCGCTTTTTTATTTTTACATGTTGATACTATCGTAAACCGTCAATGTCGTTATATGTTGTTGTCGTGATATGTCGGAGTCAATTAAGACTTGAATAATAAAGAAGAACAGAACATTTCATGTCGTTTTATTGCATACCTACATGTTATCAATCAATACAACATAAATGCATATATCTATATCCTATCCGGCTGTCCTCCCGGCTGACCGGACCCTTCACTGGATTACCAGGAAATCGTAAGTTAATAAAATTCTGATTCAGCTATCCTCAAGGAAAACCTGTGCCCTTCACTGAATTACTCAGAATGCTGATATCAGTTTATTGAAATAATATTGAGAATAATTTTTTTTGTATTCGTTGTAAGTTATTGCAGATTTAAATTGCAAAATCAAGAATGTCTAGTGATACAACTTGTCCAGACTTTATACCGTTTAAAACGTTTGACATGTTTTCACTCAAAATGTTTTGTGTAACAATAAAACAAACCCGTTTGTTGTTAGCAGCATATTGTGCCACTAATGCTTATTGACAATAAACACTAGGCGATCTTCACTCAAAGAGGTGTGAAAACACCTGTCTGACGGCGATTCACTATATTGCATGGCTATTTCTAGTACCTATACAAAATATTTTATTACATTTAGCATTATATACAATGCTTATAGAAATATTACCAAGTACATGTATGTGAGAAAAACATGGAAATAAACAGTGTAAATTACATTATGGTCCGTGATAATTGTTCCCTCAATTGCATTTTTCGTTAAATCGCATTTCGTTAAATGGCATTTTATCTTAATTGAATAAAGAAGACAAAATGACCGGACCGAATACTTTTTTCGTAGTACACCGTATGCTCAGGGTGAGCTATTAGGATCACCCTTTGTCCGGCGTCCGTCGTGTCTCGTCAGCTTTTTACTTCAAACGACATCTCCTCCTAAGTCACAAGGCCATTTTAAATCAAACTTGACAGAAATGTTCCTTATATTACCCTTTTCTTTGATTTTCTAAAACCGTTCCGCACGTAAGGGCTGCAATGGCTAAAAATATATAATGTTAAAAAGCATCTCCTCCTTAACTGCATGGTCATTTTCCACATTATTTCACAGATATGTTCCTCACATTGCCCTTTGTTACTCAAATTACTCAAATGGTTCAGCTTCATTGAACAAAAGGGCCTAAAGAACTAAAAAAATAAATTTTGGCAAATCCTTGGCCTCAGATGACCTCTACTCCAAAACAGATGCATTATTTTTAACCAAACTTGACAGGAATGTTCCTTATATTGCCGTTTTTAAATAATTCAACATGTTCTGCTCTTTTCCACATACTGGTTGCAAAAGCTACAAAAACCAACATCTCCTCTTATACTGCATGATCATTTTCCACTAAATTCTATACATAGCTCCCTATTAAAATTGCTCATATAGTTCTGCTCTATTAATTTGAATGGTCGCCAGAGCTTAAAATAGATTTTCATCAATATTTTGCTTCAATTGCGATCTCTAAAACTGTAAAGCAATTTTCAACCAAACTTTAAAGAAATATTACTTATATATTGCTATTTCCTTAAATTGCCCAAACAATTCCGCTCCATTGCACATAAGGACTGCGAACGCTAAAAGTACAATAAAACATCATCTCTTTTTGAACTGCATGGTCATTTTCCATAAAATTTTCCCAATATAGCCCTGTATTAAAATTGCTCAAATAGTTCTACTACGTACACAAAAATGCCGTCAAAGCTAAAATTTTCATCGGTACTTAGCTTCAGATGACATATCCTCTCAAACCACTAGGCCATTTTCAAACTTTACAGATTTTCATCAGTATTTAGCCTTTCCTAACATTGCTCAAACTGTTACGCTTAGTTGCACATAAGGGCTACAAAAACAAAAAAAAATGAAAAATTCAAACGACATCACCCCATAAACTACGAGGTAATTTTCCACTTTATCTGACAGAAATGTTTCTTATATAGCCCTCTAAAATTAGCTCCGCTCCGTTGCACAAAATGGCGCCAAGTCTGAAAATAGATATTCGTCAATGTTTTGCTTTAAATAACATCTTCTCACAAACCGCAAGACTATTTTCTACAAAACAAAACAGAAAGGTTCTTTATATTGCCCTTTCTTTTATACTTTCCAAAGCGTTCCGCCCCATTGCATATAAAGGCTGCAAAAGCTTGGTATAGAAATAAAATTCAAACAGCATCACCACGTAAGCTTCAAATGTATTTTTCACAATATGTCATAGAAATGTTTACAATATAGCCCTAATTAAAATTATTTAAATGGTTATGCTTCGTCAATATTTGGTTTCAAATAAAATCTCCTGACAAACTGCTATTCCATTTTTCATCAAACTTTACAGAAATGTTTCTTATATTGCCTTGTTTCAAAAGTTGCTCAGACAGTTCTGCTCCGTTGCATTTTTAGGCTACAAGACCCCAAAAAGTAGGGGGGGGGGGAATCAAATATCTTTTCCTCCTCAACCCCAAGGTCTTTTTTGTACCAAATTTCATAAAAAAATATTCCCTATATTTCCCTTTCTTAATTTGCTGAATAGTTCCACATCCTTGTTCTTCTAATTTGCCTTTTAATGTTTTACTATGAAGAAAGCTAAAAAAATTTGAACTGTTGCTCTTCATAAATCTATATATATATAAAATATGCGGATAAAATTATGATCTGTCAAACCGATTTATTGTGCATTTTTTTTATTCAGAATGCTTACTTTTTCATATTGTGATGTTTCATTGATGGCATGTTTTTCCTTTGAGATATTTATTAAAGTCTGTCCAAAATTTCGGCACAAAATGACTTTCTCAAAAGTAATGCTCTAAATCTTCTACATGTATAGAACAAAAAGAGCATAAATTGGGAAATTGTTAAAAGGAACTTATATTGAAAATTTCGTAACACATATGTGTTTTTTATATGTTTTAACATATAAGTGTAGCCATTTTAAGTTTGAAGAACTTAATTTATTAATCCACTTGATTTCAGATGATGTTCTGCTTTAACATTTCTTATAAGTGTGTCATAGAAATTTTTTCATTTACTTGCGTATGAGTTCAATATTTGTGTCATTTGTTTATCTTCTTATCTTATTTCTTCTGATAAACGATCAGAATACATGTAATAAGCGTGTTGTATTTCATTTCGTCTTCTAGTTTTATATTATATTAATCCTTTAGATCTTAGAATTAATACCATGCATTTTTATGAAAATGATATTAAAGCTCCAGATACTAAATACCTCTGATAACCAATTCGTTATAGAAAAAACTACCACAGATTCTTTTTACAATTGTTTCAGACTTACCTTTATTCAACGTTTTTTACATCCAAAATATTAATTTCCTTCCAAGAAAAATAAACACATCTCTTAAAATTATACTTGTACGTAACTTTTCTCTTTGTGTTTTGGACAGAATTGGAAAGATAAAGTAAAAAAGGTAAGACTAGTCTGACAAGTTTTCTGATACTTAAACAATGGACAAATATGTTCATTATTGATTATGCAACATTTTGCAGCAGTAAAGAAAAGATGTTTCCAGTTTATAATAGACCAAATCAAATATTCAGTGTTTTAATGTATCAGCTAAAAGTCATGGTTTAAACTATCAAAATTGAAGGCCTTTTTTCTAAAATCTCTAAAACAAAGTAATGTTTCTTGTGGCTTTCCTCATTTATTTAAAAAAGAAGTCCTATATTTTTTCAGTATTGCGTATTGTGCCGACTACTAAATTGTTTCGTTTCAAATATTGCCCTTGATTATTTTCCATATATTTCTTTTTAATTTATGTGATATGTCTCCTTTATTTTCTTTCGTACGTTTTCTTGGTAAGTTCTAGCAAGCAGTAAACTCATATATTTATTTACTTACAATTCCTGTAGTTCGGTTTAATAACAAAAGGGTGATGTCCACAAACGATTACAACTACAGTCATTTTGTAATTCAGTTTTTAAAGCTTAATACAATAGTGTCTCTGTTATCAGAAAATAGTCAAACCTTGAACATATTAAAAGTATACGTGATATGACATTTTATTACTATTTTTATCAACATTAAGGTTAATAGCTGTACTGAAATATCCATCTATAATTACCATTTTTATCAATATTTGGGTAATGTACTAAAATCTCCACCTAGAATTACCATTTTTATCAACATTAGGGTAAAGGCTGTTCTGAAATCTTCACCTATGATTACCATTTTATCAACACTTGAGTAAAGGCTGTACTGAAATATCCACCTATAATTACCATTTTTATCAACATTTTGGTAATGGCTATACTGAAATATCCATCTATAATTACCATTCTTTTCAACACTTGGATAATGCCTGTACTAAAACGATCACCCATAATTACATTTTTTTACATTTGGGTAATGGTTGTACCACAACCTTCATTAATAATAACCACTTTTATAAACATTTGAGTAAAGGCTGTTCTGAAATATCCACCTATAATAACCATTTTTATCAACATTTGGGTAATGGCTGTACTGAAATATCCACCTATAATTACCATTTTTATCAACATTAGGAAAACACTTGTACTAAAATCCTCACCTATACTTACCATTTATATGAACACTTGGGTAATGGCTGTACCAAAATCTTCACCTTTAATTACAATTTAAATCAACATGTGGGTAATGGTTGTACTATAATCTTCATCAATAATTACCATTTTTATCAACATTTGGAAAATGGCTGTTCTGAAATATCCACATACAATTACCATTTATATCAACATTTGGGTAATGGCTGAGCTGAAATATCCACCTATAATTACCATTTTTATGTAAATTTCGGTAAAGGTTGTACTAAAATCTTCAACTTTAATTACCATTTTTATCAACAATTTGGTAAGGCTGTACTAAAATCTTCACCTATAATTACCAATTTTATGAATATTTCGGTAAAGGCTGTACTGAAATATTCACCTATAATTACCATTTTTATGTATATTTGGGCAAAAGCTGTACTAAAATCTTCACCTATAACAGAGACATAGATAACATAGTTATCTATGTCTCTGCCTATAATTACCATTTTTATGAATATTTGGGTAAATCCTGTACTAAAATCTCCATCTATAATTACCATTTTTATCAACATTTGGGTAATGGCTGTTCTTAAAACACCTAGAATTACCATTTTTATCAACATTTGGGTTAATGCTGTACTGAAATCTTCACCTATAATTACTATTTTTATCAACATCTGGGTAATGGTTAAACTGAAATATTCACCTATAATTTCCGTTTTTATAAACATCTCGGTAATGGCTGTACTGAAATATCCACCTATAATTACCATTTTTGTCAACATTTGGGTAATGGCTGTACTGAAATATGATTTTATGAACATTTGGGTAAAGGCTTTACTAAACTCTCTACCTATAATTACCTTTTTTATCAACATTTTTTTTAATGGCTTGACTGAAATCTCCACCTATAATTACCATTTTTATCAACATTTGGGTAATAGTTGTACTGAATTATCAACCTATAATTACCATTTTTATCAACAAAAACACCATCTATAATTTCCATTGTTTTTTTTTTCAAAAAGCATCCAAGTTTTTCATATATTTGCTGATCATTTTTGTTTCAATCGAAAATATGGAGAAGACGTTCCGTATCATTTATAGTAATTTTAATAGCTATTTATGTACCTGGTATAATTTCACTGAACTCAATGCCTTTATTTTTTTTAAACATACACTTTCCTGTAAACAAACTGTATCCACAACAATATGCTGGCTTTTCCGCAGCGCTTAATCATACCGTATTGTTTTTATTATTTACACAGAGTACTTATTGTAATAGATACATATTGTATGATTTTTGCCAAACCCATAATTAAGCTGTCATTTTATTAATAAATATTTTTGTAAAGGTATTAGGACAGGGGTGGAGAAAGTTACGGGCATGTTTTAAATTATTAATTGTCATCATTTCTTTCTGGCAGGGTATTGCCTTTTCGTTCTGCAAATAAGCTAGAATCAATCTGATTTTTCTCTCTATGTAAAATTATTATAACTTATGCTCAAAATTCTGTGTTAACATAAAAAAGATACAGCAAGAGTAAACTATTAAAAGTATTTTACCTAACCATAACACAGTTAGTGTATATTCCACATTGTTCTGCACTGATTGTGTGAAAAGTATTATTTATTTTCTGAATTCAACCACATTATAGTGATAATTAAGATAACCAGTATGTGCATTCAACCATGTATTCCATTTATCTGACAGCCTTGTGCTTTTTATATTTTTACTTACCACTGTAAACTTGTTAACAAAACAACCTATATTTTTTATAACGTTATTTTCAGGAAACCAAAAATACGATCATATATATTCAGTGGTTTTTGTATTTCCAGATTTTCCAACGTCAAACATAGCTTATACAAAACAAAACGATCAAATATTGTCATTTTATCGGGGGTATTACGTAGTGTCAGTGTGCAGGTATATTTTTGTGATTATCTTAACAGGGACTACTGGACTTTACTTCATATACTGTATTCATTGAAATCAGGAAAATGAACTTTATATCTTGGCTATTGTGAATATAACATTGATAATTGCAATTAAGAATAGTGAGACAGGTAACTGATAGCATGTGATTTAAATCTACATGTATATACTTGTACACCTGGAACGGGTATACACATTGTATAGCGTTATTGGATTATTGCTGGATTAAATTGTTACCTGTATGTTACCTGTATATTTGTACATGCGAGTAGTGGACACTGAATGATAGTTGATTGAAAACATCTATGGTAGCAGATACTGGACAAATAAAAGGGTATAGATGTTATCACATAATGTATTAGAATTGGAGAATTTATACCAAGAATACGAGTCCCGCGAGTTAAATATGGGGAGTTTTCCCCATTTACAAAGGGTCCAGACATCCATCTTAGAGAATTTGCATGCATAATATATATGCATTAGTGCAGTCTATTGCCTTTAAGCAAGTGTTGTTGTTGGAGAATTCTGTTGAATTGAACAGCACACCATTTAAGTTTTGTAACAGAACAATTTCAGATTTCTATTCTCCAGTTTATTGAAACGGCATACCAGGGTTATGCCCTCCACTATTTCAGCTGTCCAGAGATGTTGAAGAAAACTCTGATCCCGTCTCAGAGGACAGTGAAACATGGATACTTTTTGCAATAAGTGCTCTTGAATATAGATTCATGGATCAATGTGAACTTTTTCAATCAGAACTGATAGAGGTAACATCAGAAGTTAAATCATGAGGTAGCTAATTTAAACAACAAATCAGCTCAATTAAATAAGGCCCAGTCCCAACTACAATCAGCTGTTTATACAATTAAGTCTGATGTTGAGCATCTACACGGATTACGGGAAAACCTACAGCTAGATATGGATACTATTGGATATGAAATTGATCGTAATAAAGAAAAAATTAAGAGTTTGCAGACAATATTGAATTTTTAGAGAGAGATAAAATCAAAGGTAATATAAGAATATTTGGGCTTCCGGGAGATGAAATCTATTCTGTTGAATCACTGAAGAGAGAAATTATCAAAAAATGCATTTAAGGTAGCTTGTCCTAGTGAAGATTGGGCATCAAATGACATTAAATTTGCTAAACGCTTTGGAAACAGAGATGAAATAGTGCTTGTGAAGTTACGTTATGATGATGATAAATTTAAAATATACTGGGGATGTGATGTTTTACGTAGTGCTGGAATCCGTGTAGGAAACGACTTAACAAACAGTCAGCGTTCAAAGTTATGGTCTCTTAATTAACGTGGGAAGAGAGGTTAATATTATAAAGGTAAACTAGTTGTAGAAGAAAAAAAAAGTCTGAGGAATTAGATTAAATTAAATTAAGGGGTAGAAAACAAAGGAGAGAACGTATTTAAACGTGCAGCTAGACGTACCATGGGAACTGAACATGACAAACCTGATGATAACTAAAACTGGCAATCAATGGAATATAGCGACTTGAATGTAAATACTGAGAAAGGCAATGGAGAGTATTTGTTGGCTAAGCCACTAACATCATATACAGAAAATGACAATAACAATCCAATTACAGTATAGGGATGTGGTCAAGGCCCTCATAGTGTATTTACATTAAATATAGTTTGTTGAAACATTGACGGTTGAAAAAATAAACTATTGCCAATGAATTTTTAGAATATAAATCAGTTTGATATTTTTTGTCTTTTGGAAACATGGTTAAGTGGTGAAACCGACATTCCTCAAATATTTTCAAATTATGTATATTATTTTGTCAAGGTAGCTAAAATTGCTGCATATGGTAGAGCAATGGCTGGAATATTGGTTTATGTTAAACGTTCTATATCTCAGTATATTTCACGTATTTTGCCTGAATGCGATTTTGGCATATTTTTCAAAATAAGTGAAAATGTTTTGCCTTTACATAAATAATCTGCCCTTTATATACCGGTATATATTTGCCTCCAGAACAGTCTCATTATTATTTAAATAAGTTAAACAAAGGCATAGGTACGCTTGAAAATTTTATACTAAATATATTTGATAACGGAAATAAAGATATTATGTTACTAGGTGCTTTTAATGCTCGAACAGGAAATTTGCAAGATACTTTAACATGTAAAATTAATTCACATGATATTGATGCCTATTCAGAATTATTTGTTACAGGATGGAGCATTCAATGAAGGGAAGACTTGTGACTTTAAGACAAACTCTTTTGGTCATGATAAACTGAATTTCTGTAAAACATATATGTTAGAATTGTTAATGGACGCCTTTTTAGTGATAAGGATATAGGAGAGTTCATTGGACCAATTGGAAATATTGCTATTGATTATCTTATTGTTTCTGATAATGTTACACAATATATTACTTCATTTCAAATTGGAGCACGTACCGAATCACCTCATTTTCCTATAAGTTTTGAATTAAGAGCTAGTATTGGTATTACTGAGAGTGATGCAGAAGTTAGACCCAAACAAAATGAACCAAGGGTATATTACAATTTTAATGAGGAAAATACTCAATCATTATCGTGATCAGTTACTTATTAATTGCAAATAATTGGTCAACATATGTAGTAGAATATATGATACAGAAACAGACATTGAAGATATTGTAAAATCTTTTAATGATTTTCTTTTAGCCTGTGCTAGCTGTTGCATGAGAAATACTAAAGTGTACCCTTCATTGTTAAAAAAAATGGTTTGATAAATGTTGCACCGAGTTAAAATATTTGAAAAATAGATGTTTACGAAATTACAGGAGGAATAAAACTGAAACATTATTAAATGAATGTAAACTTTCTAAGAACAGATTTAAGAACATATGTGGACACAAAAGCAGGAATATAATGAAAAACAGCTAAATTATCTGATTGAGAAATGCAAAAATCCTAAAAGCCTTTTGGAGAAAGGTTAAATTTATGAGTTCTAACAGAGAACATGTCCAAAACAATATTGCTATAGATGAATGGAAAAACTGATTTGAAAATTTATTGAATGGTGAGGGTGAAATCACTCTGGGTAGTAATAATGACAGTATTAATGAAGCTTTGATTGATAATGGTATAGAAGATTATTCCAATTTTAATGCAGAAATTACTGATGAAGGAATTTCGCATGCCGTTAAATCATTACGATGTGGGAAAAGCCGGGGAGGATAATATTATTCCTGGATTTTTCATAACAGGTGTTGATATTATTTTACCTTTTTTGAATAAAATATTTAATCAGTTATATAATACTGGTAAATTCACAATCTCATGGGGAAAATCAGTTAGTGTAGCTATCCATAAGAAAGGGGATTATAATACACCAAGTAATTATAGAGGTATATCTCTCCAAAATATATTAGGAAAAAATTATACTTGTATTTTAACTAAAATATTAACTTTTTATGTAAATATATTTGATAAAATTAGAGAGTCTAAAGCAGGGTTTCGTGTGGGTTACTTTACGACTGATAATGTTTTTGTATTGCAAGCTATTATAAATAAAAAAAAACTGTCAAAAAAGTGGCCTTTGTGGAATTTATGAAGTGTTTCAATTTAATTAATAGGAGTAAGCTTTTGGAAAATATGTCGACTAAATGGTTTTAAAGGGAAGTTGTATTCGGCAATGGTTAGGTTATATAGTTCTGTACAAGCATGTGTTAGAAAAAAACAATGGTTTAACAGAGTATTTTGACTGTCACATTGGTTTAAAACAGGGTTGTCTAGCTTCCCCAATATTTTTTTCATTTTTATAAATGAATTTGTAAAGGAAATAGAAAAATGTCAGCCAAAGGGTATTCAGTTATTATTTGCAGATGATTTAGCTCTGACATCAGACACTGTAAATGGACTCCAGAAATTGCTTGATGTGTTTAAAAATCTGTGAGGACAATTTTGTCAAGGTAAATCCAAACAAAACTAAAATTATGGTTTTTAAAAAGGGATGGCACTTAGGTAAACATGAAAAGTGTTTTTGTTTTGACAATTTACTTTTAGACTTAAAGATCCATATCTTCAAACATGGCATTCTGATATGGGTAACAGTTCTAAACTTGCATTGTATGTAAGTTATAAGTCAAATTTTGAACATGAAATACATTTGTAATGTGTTAAATTAAGAAAATTTAGAAATGCACTGGGTAAGCTAAGGACTTCTTCATTTGACTTAGAAATAGAAAGAGGGAGATATTCTAACACTGAAAGCAATCAAAGAAAATGCAAACTTTGTAATATTGAGATTGAAACTGAGTATCACCTTGTATTAAAATGTCCCAGACTAACCTTTTTTTAGAGAAAAATATATTCCATCTAAATTCTATCAATCTCCTTACATCAATAAGTTCAACATTTTGATGTCATCTAAAAACGTAGATATTGTAATGAAATTGGCTGTTTTTGCATATTGTGCTTTCTAAGAACGTAAAATGTTACTAAATGATATTGTTTAAATGTGTAATTATGTATGTATCTACACATGCTAGATGGTATACACCATACATATATGTTTCGGTATTTAGATTTCTATATATTTATACTATTCTTGTATATTTGGTATTATATCTATATTGTACACTGACACTACAGCATGTTATGTTTGTAATGTATATGTTTTGTTGAAGGAGGCAACAATAAAATAAATCTGTTGTCATTGTCATTATCTTTAAATGAACAGTTACTCAATTATATAATTTAGATGTATGTCAATGCATCTAACCCCAACAAGACAAAATTGCAAACTTGCTATTTCAACCACTATACTCTGTTCAAAGTACTGTACGAATCAAAAGGCAAAACAATAATCATTTTTAAAACATGAGCTACACAAACTATGGCCACTACAATACTACGTTTGTTAACATTATTTATTTAATGTTTGGTATGATGACAATTCATAACTATACAAACAACCCAGTAAATTATAGGTAGATTTTGTCCATTGCAAAAAAAATAAAAAATAGCGTCAGTCTGTTTTCCGTCTTAGGCTGTGACAGCATTTGTGTCTTTATTATCAGTTATATTTGCCGACTATAGGTGGTGTGCTTCGTCGGCGTCCTGGTACAAATTTCGGAAACACAGCAAATAAAGCACATAGTTGAAAGTGTAGATTTAGCAGCCACTTTGCCAGTTAGTGATAAAATGTCAATTAAGATGTTTAAAACTAATGATTATTACTTGGATTTCCTTCTTTGCCAAAATACCACCATGACAATTTTACTAGGCTCTTGTTTGGTTGGATCCTAACAGGGAGAATAACTGATAACAACAGTATTGATGACTGGTACCTTCGAAACTGAATCTGGATGATTTGTGAAAAGTATAATCGATTGGCTCTGTGACCTAGTTTTTGAACATAGATGACCCAATTTTGAACTTGAGCTATAATTCATCAAAGCATCTTTTCTGAAAAATTTCCAAGGACAAATTTCCAAGGACATTTGGACAGAAATTTAGCCTTTATAGTGTTTACAAAGTTTTTAAATATTTGGGCTATGTGACCTAGATTTTGACACCAGATGAGCAATGTTCAAACTTGACCTAGAAATCATCAAAACAATCTTTCTGACAAATTTCCAGGTTAGTTTGACTGAAAATGTTACATCTATAGTGTTAACAACATTTGTTTCCATATTTTGGCTCTGTGACCTAGATTTTGACCCTAGATAATCCATATTCAAACTTGAGCTAGGAATCATCGAAACAATCTTTCTTACATATTTCCAGATATTTCGAATGAAAATGTAACCTCTAGTATGTTAACAAGGTGTTTCTATATTTGGGCTCTGTGACCTTGTTTTTGAGCCCAGATTAACCATATTCGAACTTGAGCTAGAAATTATTGAAACAACCTTTCTGACAAATGTCTAAGATATCTGGACTGAAAAAGTAGCCTCTAGAGTGTTAACAATGTTTTTTAACTCACCTGAGCTGGCTCAGGGTGAGCTATTCGGATCGATGAATGTCCGTCGTCCGTCGTCTGTCGACCGTCGTCCGTTCACACTTAGTTCGTTAACACTCTACTGGCCACATTTTTGCTCCAATTGTCACGAAACTTGGTCAGGATGTTTGACCCAGTAATTACTCGGACGAGTTCGAATATGGGTATTATGGGATCAAAAACTAGAAGTTTGAATATGGGTCATGTGGGGTCAAAAGCTAGGTCACACAGCCCAAATATGATAAAACCTTGTTAACACTCTAGAGGTAACATTTTTAGCCCAAATTTCCTTAAAAACTGTCAGAAAGCTTGTTAAAATGATTTCTAGCTCAAGTTGGAATATGGGTCATGTGGGGGTAAAAAACAAGGACACACAGCCCAAATATGGTAAAAACTTGTTAACATTTTAGAGGTAACATTTTTAGCCCAAATTGCCTGAAAAACTCTTAGAAAGCTTGTTAAGATGATTTCTAGCTCAAGTTGGAATATGGGTCATGTGGAGTCAAAAACTAGGTCACACAGCCCAAATATGGTAAAACCTTGTTAACACTCTAGACGTAACATTTTTAGCCCAAATATCCTGGAAATATGTCAGATAGGTTGTTTTGATGATTTCTAGGTCAAGTTCGAATATGGGTCATGTAGGGTCAAAAACTAGGTCACAGAGCCAAAAAATGGAAAAACCTTAATAACACTTTAGAGAAAAAATTTTCAGTCCAAATGTCCTGAAAATATGTCAGAAAGGTTTTTTGGGTGTTTTCTAGCCCTAGTTCGATAACGGGTCATCTGGGGTCAAAAACTAGGTCACAGAGCCCAAATATGGAAAAAACTTGTTAACACTTTAGAGGTAACATTTTCAGCCCAAATATCCTTGTAATATATCAGAAAGGTTATTGGGATGATTTCTAGCCCAGGTTCGAATATGGGCATGTGGGGTCAAAAACTAGGTCACTGAGCCCAAATTTGGTAAAACCTTGTTAACACTCTAGAGGTAACATTTTTAGCCAAAATTTCCCTATAAAACTGTCAGAAAGCTTGTTAAGATGATTTTAGATCAAGTTGGAATATGGGTCATGTGGGGTCAAAAGCTAGGTCACACAACCCAAATATGATAAAACCTTGTTAACACTCTAGAGGTAACATTTTTAGCCCAAATTTCCTTCAAAACTGTCAGAAAGCTTGTTAAAATGATTTCTAGCTCAAGTTGGAATATGGGTCATGTGGGGTAAAAAATAAGGACACACAGCCCAAATATGGTAAAAACTTGTTAACATTTTAGAGGTAACATTTTTAGCCCAAATTGCCTGAAAACTCTTAGAAAGCTTGTTAAGATGATATTTAGCTCAAGTTGGAATATGGGTCATGTGGAGTCAAAAACTAGGTCACACAGCCCAAATATGGTAAAACCTTGTTAACATTCTAGAGGTAACATTTTTAGCCCAAATATCCTGGAAATATGTCAGATAGGTTGTTTTGATGATTTCTAGGTCAAGTTCGAATATGGGCATGTGGGGTCAAAAACTAGGTCACTGAGCCCAAATTTGGTAAAACCTTGTTAACACTCTAGAGGTAACATTTTTAGCCAAAATTTCCTTAAAAACTGTCAGAAAGCTTGTTAAGATGATTTTAGATCAAGTTGGAATATGGGTCATGTGGGGTCAAAAACTAGGTCACACAGCCCAAATATGGTAAAACTTTGTTAACACTCTAGAGGTAACATTTTTAGCCCAAATTTCCTGAAAAACTGTCAGAAAGCTTGTTAAGATGATTTCTAGCTCAAGTTGGAATATAGGTCATGTGGGGTCAAAAACTAGGTCACACAGCCTGTATATTGGAAAACCTTGTTAACACTCTAGAGGTAACACTTTCAGCCCAAATATCCTGGAAATATGTCAGATAGGTTGCTTCGATGATTTTAGGTCAAGTTTGGATATGGGTCATCTGGGCTCAAAAACTAGGTCACACAGGCTGAATATGGAAAAACCTTGTTAACACTCTAGAGGTAACATTTTCAGCCCAAATATCCTTGAAAATATGTCAGAAAGGTTGTATGGATGATTTCAAGCCCAAGTTCAAATATGGGTTATCTGGGGTCAAAACTAGGTCACAGAGCTTAAATTTGGAAAAACCTTGTTTACACTCTACAGGTAAGATTTTCAGCACAAATATTCTGGAAATAAGTCAGAAAGGTTATTTTGATGGTTTCTAGGTCAAGTTTGAATATGGGTCATCTGGGGTTAAAAACTAGGTCACAGAGCCCAAAAATAGAAATATTTTGTTAAGGCTCTAGAGGCTACTGTTTCAGTCCAAATATCATGGCAGTTTGTCAGAAAGGTTATTTGGTTGTTCAAATTATTAGATTAGGGTAAAGGTCACGAAGGCTAAAAATAGATTTATCTACTGTACCTCATAAAGCCTTCATTTATAGACCAATATCTTTGATATTCAATATATCGGTTCCTTGCATAGACCTCTACTAATGGGTAGGGTTTGAGGTCACTGGGTCAAGGTCAAGGTCACCATAGCTTATAATAGATATTTCTTCTTTCTGTCGTAGAGCCTTTATTTATTGACTGATATTTTACATATTTGATTTGTAGGCACATATATTTTCAATTAAAATGAAATACTGCTTAGCAGCAAACCTACAGCCAAAGTACTCAGGTGAGCGATCCAGGGCCATCATGGCCCTCTTGTTTTTCTATTTTTGGGGCCATGTGACCTAGTTTTTCATCCCAGATAACTTATGTTCGAACTCGTATGATTAATAACTGGGACAAACATCCTAAGTTTCATGACAATTGAGACAAACATTTGATGACTAGAGTGTTAACAAACTAAGTGTGGACGTCCGACGGACGACTATCGATCCTAATAGCTCACAATGAGCCTACGGCTCAGGTAAGCTAAAAAGTTTTTTTTTTTAAAAAAAACCATATCAGGAAAAACGACAGTCAGAAAACACAGCTTCTACATACAGTAAAAAAGTAGAGAGGAAGTACAGAGCCATGTTTCAAACGCAAAAAAAAGTCTGCAACTTTATTTTTAAGCTCGAACCTTGGATGGGATGCTTCTACGAAATAGTAGGCTTAGTGAAACGATCAATAAGAAACACAATTGGTTCGAAACCCCTGGGAACTTGATAATACAAAATTCATATAGTCAGTGGTGCCATACAGTTAACGCCTGTCACCGGTGTAGTGTGAGGTGGACACTTATATCCCTGTTTTTTTCGCAACCTTTTTTTTTTTTTTGGTGGGTGGGGGGGGTAGTGATAGCGGGTGTTGTGATGAGTTTAGACCACTCGGGTGTTCTTACTTTACATTGCTAGGTGGTTGATACCGTTAGGCGCGGGTCGAATCCAACTGGGAACTTGATGATTAAGTTCTAATTTGGTGACGATAACGTTATCGCCAATTAATTTTGACACCGAACCCTAATTTAGGAATTCAACAGTCGATAAAGGTAAATGATCGTAATAACTGGGCAAACGAAAGTTCCACGACCGATTATTAACTTTGTGGAAGAAAAGACAAAAGCTTCTAAGTTTGGCGAAATTAGTATTTACTTAGTCTTCGCGAAGAACATAAAGCAACTGAAAAGACAGAGAATTCAGTCATCTGCAACGCCATACACTGAGGACATAGTGACAGCCAAGGACAATTATCCACGCGGTTTGGAAAATCGCAAAAATCGTAAGCTTAATTACAAGTCGTGATAGTTAGAGTATGACTGAGGTCTGGAAAAATTTATAATCGCCCAATGAGTTTTTTTAAACTTCCGAAATTCTAACAAAAATGTTATAATAATCATTCGCAAGTAAATTTACGCTGTACTGGTCAGAAAATAACGTTTTTTTCATTGGGACGTTTGCACCAAAGAATATAAGGTAAGGAAAGTCTTGCAAGACAAGAAAAGCACTGCAATTTTCCAGTATCAAATTGCAAATCAATAAGCATTCATCTTTGGTGGCATATAACTCTTATTGGATATCTAAAACTGAAACAAAAGAAATAGCACTGTCTCAGCCAAGAGAAAATAAAGCAGTTAAAGACGTCAGCGATGACATCACAATATTGGATTTGCTAGATTAGGATCAAGCAGGTGATGAACTTGAATCAATATCTGTGGTTGGCAATTTTAATGTAGAATTTCTCCAATAGCAAACTGTGGTCGGAAACAATAATGAATACCAGGATAATGTCAGTAAAAATTGCAATGTCGACACCGTCAGTAATGTCTACACGTTCACTTCCTGGATAATTTCAGTGAAAAGGTCAGTGTCGGCAATATCAACATGGTTGATATCGTTTAGGATAACCATAGTTATACTTTGCATTACAGTTATGACAACGTTATTGTCGGCAACGATGATATGATTGTCAACGTCGGAAACGTCGGTGTCAACAACGTCAGTATTTATTCCAAGATGGTCGAAATCGTCAAGGATAGCCCTAGTGAAGCAACATTGCACGACAGCGATAACGTCGAGGTTCAAGTTGACGTCAGTGATTATGATATCAGAAATGATAACGTACATACCGTCGAAAACCTAGATACCAAGGATATCGTTAGGATATTAAAATGTCAGCGGTGAATGATTTTAGTGTTGATAACGTCGGTCATGTTGGTGTGGTCGCGGTCCTAGTTAACGTCAGTTATGTCGATGACAGCAGTGCCAATGATATGAATTTTTATGATAGCACAAGTAAAGATGAATTTTCTGATACCATCAGTTTTATTAAAGAAGAAAGTACTTTTTCTGTTAAGAGTTCGATGTATTCTGAATATAATGGTATTCAGCCAAGAATGATGATGACAATATTGAATATTCGGATCATTTCAGTGTTACTTCTAAAAAAACCGATGATGAATTTTACACTAAAATAACTGACGATGAAAAAAAGGGGGAAAAATTCATATCAGAAAAAACCACAGCCACACGAAATTCTACCTGTTGTTTTACTTAAATAGGTATTACAATGTAAAGATCTTCTTTTCTTGTTTAATGTGCTGTTTTTAAGAAAATTAAAAAACTCAATATTCGCCTAAAAGGTTGAATCGCCTTAATGCCCAAGGAGAAACATAGTTCGTCTGCTGTATACTAATCCGACACAAAGAAGAAGAAGCCTGGACTCAAATTTGTAGAAAATGTTCTTCCGGTCTAGTTATAAGTATAACTGATAAAAAAAGAAAAAAAGTTTTGGAAAAGAAATGCGATTATTTTATAAGTACGTCGTTTAATTCTTAAATTTGGCGGGAAAAAATGGGTGATTATTTTATTCATCAGCGGATTTCTTTTTCAGCAATGATATATGATTGTACAGATGACAAAATAAATTACGTACAGGATCTGACACGTATTATTATGCATCACTATACGTACAGGATCTGGCATGAACCATTATGCATCATTATACGTACAGGATCTGACATGAATCATTGTGCATCATTATACGTTAAGGATCTGGCACAAATCATTATGTATCATTTTAAGTACAGGATCTGACACGAATCATTATACGTACAGGATCTTACACGAATCATTATGTTACAATATACGTACAGGATCTGACACGAGTCATAATGCTTCATTAAACGTACAGGATCTGACACGAATCATTATGTATCATTACAAGTACAGGATCTGACACGAATCATTATGCATCATTATATGTACAGGACCTGACACGAATCATTATGCATCATTATACGAACAAGTTCTGAAACGAATCATTATGCATCATTATACGAATCATTATGCATCATTATACGAACAAGTTCTGAAACGAATCATTATGCATCATTATACGAATCATTATGCGTTGTTATTCATTTTTGTTAAAAGAAAAAACGCGTGATGAGTAAAACTTTGTTTTTTAATCTTAATATACATTTTATTAAGTAGCCGTGTTTTCGTGTGTAAAATGTACGACTTAAGGTACATATTCAATACAACTTTATCAAAAGTGAAACAGAATGGAATCGAACATAGTAACCATGTGCTTGAATCTACCTTAAGGTCGACAGACTTGGTAAAAATTGCCATATGAATTTTACT
The DNA here is from genome assembly GCA_012932295.1 of Cyclina sinensis. NCBI lineage: Eukaryota > Metazoa > Mollusca > Bivalvia > Venerida > Veneridae > Cyclina > Cyclina sinensis. The sequence continues at coordinate 8,128,605 of JAAONU010000012.1, read as the reverse complement.
TCATGAAATATTACAGTATGTGTTCTATTCAAAGGCACATAACAGGACAGAACGGAACCCAGTCAGACAGTTTTGATTAGATTTTCTTTATCAGTATCAGTATATCTGCCCTGTTTTTAAATATAGAAAAATGGCAATTAGAAGCTTTCTAAGTCGATCATTTATTTACAGAAACGATAGATTATTTCACACTGTGGTCATGTGTGCATGTGTGTTGGAGAATGAACTGATTATACGTGAAATGACTATGATTTATTTTTGGATCCAATAATATATATGAAATTTACAATTGCTAAAAAAGCAAACACTTTATATTGATATGAGCCTGTTTATACTGTTGAAGAAGCCAAGAGTACTTCAGGAACAAGCAACCCAGTCCCGAACTTGGCAGAGGAAGGCACTATTCAGTAAAATGTTCATATTTTTAATCTGCAAATGATCAGCTTAGTTATTTCTGTTCTCAATTTGTTCCATTAACAGTTTTCACATTTCTGTTCGAAGTTACTGTAAACAAGAAATACCATTTTAAAAAATTGTCGACGTAGGTTACCTTGTAAAGATACGTCATATCCGGATGTCCTACTTAATTATACAGCAGAATACTGGTATATAAGAAACTATGAGAATCTACCCAAAGTTGACGCTTGATCGAAAATATTTACTCTAAAAGCAACATGAATGTAAATTTAACCATATAGTTATTTTTATATACTATATTTATTAAAAGAGTTGATGTTTAACCAGATTTAAGAAATTATATCATCACTAAGTTTTTAGCTGGTGTAAACACATTATTTATTTGACTTCAATATTTTCTAAGTAAGCTAAGATTGTTAATTTTGCAAATAATTTTAAAATCGATTAAGCTCTACTTCGTAGCCGTAGCAGTGTAACCCTTCAAAATTAGTTGACTGTCCAGAAGAGTTTCTAAAGATATAAATTCACTGGATTGTACTGACTAGGCAACACAATTTAAAAAGATCCCAAATTCCTTGCTTAGAACCACAGCCTGTTTGCAGTGATCTCCCTTTCATTCTTCGGCACGGGTTAACTATAGCTCGTTTCCAGCTTTGTTCACATATCTATATGATTTTTTTAAAGAAATATTTTACTCTCACTGTTTTAGGAATAATGAGAAATACATCGAAAAAACATTTAGAAGAAATTTAAACATTTTTTTTTACTTTCGACCATCAACACGTGTCAAGCTTTACTGTACTGAAAGGGAAGTAACGTTGCGTAAAGTTTGAAACACAACTAGAACATGGTATCCCTTTATATGTCTATTCAAATTAGATTGCATTCCATTTTCGGTAAAGGCAAAGCGATTGCGCCTATGCCGAAACACTTAGGGTGTAATTGTATATCTGACCGAATTTCCCCCAGTGGACGAACAAAGTCGGAATTTTAATTGATGGTTGAACAAAATCAGTTTGTATGTTACATTGCCTGTCTCAACTTTCATCCGTAAGACAGAGGAGGTTATTCGTAACAAACCGTCGATAATCCGAATCTTCTCATAACCTTCAGCCATTAAGCCGTCATAGACGTTCAGGTTGTGCCGTCTCAGGGGACCCAGAATCAGGAATCCTGATTGGTTAGATTTTTAAGATTTTTGTTTGAAACGCGTCCGTATCAACGGAAGTTCCAACCAAAAGTAATCGACTACTATAATAAATATTTTACTATGTAGAAACTACAAGAGGTTTTTATAGCAACTTATATTTTATTCACAAATCACCATAATGATGAATTATCAGTTGTGTGAAAAGCGTAACACTATTGAAAAAAAAAATTCTGATTTTGTAAAATGATGCTTTTTTAGACTATTGAAAATGTATACACTACAGATATCAGACAATATGTAATAAAATTGCATTTCATTGAAAGTGAATATTTTTCCTTTTTAATTTAAGGGGCTGTCCAAACGGTCTGGCTTATACACTTACATTAAGAAAAGCAACGATATATGTATATTTGTTGTTGTTTTTGTTGTTGTTGTTATGTTCGTTTTATAGTATTTACACTTGTTACGATATTTACATATAATGCATTTTGTTATAAATAATGTATTGGATATTCTGGAGCAAGGATTATCAACAGCATCACCTGTTATAGATATATAGTTTATACAATGCGTAGACAATGTTTGAAACCTTATTTTCTTCTTTGGCCGACACTTCATAAATTAAAAATTCTGTCATTAACTTCAAGCATTCCCAAAACGCTGACCATTCAATCCAAATACTTATTATTTGCATTTAGAAAAAAGTGAAAACCCACAGTCAGAAAAATCTACCTACCTACATAGTCAAAAGTAGAGGAAAGGAGAGCATTAATTTATATACTGATCAATTGAAAAAAAAGGCATCACAAACAATTAACCTGAACATTAAAATAAGAACCCGCGGGGTAGAGAACGAAATGAATTTTAAAAATGTGTGTATTGTTTTGTAAATTGTTCTGTTATGCCTTGCAATTATGGAGAGCTTCAAACACACCACCACTATGGATATAGTTATTCTTTGGCAAGGAATATGTACATGTATTCAATGCTGAATAACATTTGTTGTTGTTACTGATACATATTTTATTTCCAGGCTCAGGCTTTTATTGTTTTCTTGGTATTGTATTTATAGTATCTTAAGCGCTTTTAATAACAGCTGTCGAGATTAAAGATGTTGTAGAGTTTTACGACTGTTATCGCAAGCTGTGCTTGTCCTTTCGATTTATATAAGTCTTTTCTCCAACAATCAAGTACATTTATTCTCTCAAGACATGACATACTAATGTGACATGAGGTACAACAAAACATATTCAGAACTGATCTAAGTGTAACTAGACTGTGATTTTAAGTATAGTATGTAGGTTTTTGAATTGAAGAAAAGAAAGGCTTTTATAAAATAGACCAGTTTATTGGTTTGACATATTCAGTCGCACTAGCCAGTTAATTTCAGTCTTTATTTTATATTTCAATTTTAATTCACACGGACTTACAGCTTAATGAATCTAATTTTACAAGAGTTATTTACCTTTTTGTGTAACCTTAACAGTCTTATTGCAACTGCTTGAACCATTTGTTTCACTGACCCGTTTCTGATTTTACTGTAATGATTTCTACTCTCACGCTCTGAATTTCAGATTTAATCTGTCCTAATTCAGATGTGAATTTATGATTACTTTCATAAATAGCGTTTAAAAGGGCATTGGATTAAGTTCGACATCACTTGATTACCGAAGAATTCGTTGACTAAAAGACATAATAAATAAGACAGATAAATAAGATTTCTAAAACTTTAATAAAATTTTTAAATCTGCATTTCGCCGACAATAAACAAAGAAGAAATTGAGTGTGATATATCTTACCCGTTGTATCAGGCAGAACACAAACGCGACAGCTGACGTCACTGCAAACGTCACTTACATACATACATGCTTACGCCCCTTACAAATATACGTACGTGTTAGAATGGAAATAGATTTTAAAATTTTTGTGATCTACTCTATATGATGATGTATCTCTATATTCGAGGTATATCACTCAAACTTAAAATCTATTTCCTAAGTCTATACTTGTGCCATGTGGTGTCGGCTTAGATCTAATCAGACTAATTATATCTCAATCAAGTTGAATGTCCAAACACCTATCTGTAGTTCACTTTTATTTTACAGTTAATAAAACACGTAACAAAGAATGTAACTGTTATAGTTTTAAATAGTGGGTGCGTTTTATCAAAAATCGTATCTTACGAGGAATTTACGAGACTCATTTCTCGTAAAATATATTATTTTCGCAAACCGTTTTATCAAGGGTCTCGCAAGTCCGCGGCTCGTAACCACTGGGGGCTGGCGATGTCAAACCGCGGGCCGTTTTGTTACGAAGACAGGTAATGGTTTCGTTGTGAGTATTTGTTTACATCTAGCGTGACATGCATGTGCGGTATACACATTTGAATATATTTTGCTGTTTTTTTCGGTGTGGATCTTCAGAGAGTTACAGAGAAATGGTGAGTTAATGAGTATGTTATGTTCGTGTATGCCCTATATGCGACATTTTGTTTTTTATTAAATATTTTTGTGTTTATTAGTGTGTAATTACTATGTGTTACATAAAAATCATTGTTTATTTGCAAAACGGTATAAAAGAAAAATACAATAATCTAAGAAAGAGTCACTTGTCTAGATATCAATGAATATTTGTTCCCTAGGTGTTTGTTCCTGCTACAATAAGATGTCTCTGTTATTACGAAAACATTATTAAAGTCGGCAATTTACATCATTTTTTGTGTCTGTGTTTCGCACAGAGTGTGTCTAGGTTTTCATACGAAGTACAACAAAATAGTATGTGTTTCGTTACAAAGTCGATTTTCTTTTTTTTCAGAATCTTATGTGCAACTATTGTGACTCTACATTTGAGAACATAAAAGACAGTGTGTCATTGTGTTGAGGATCACCCAGCAGAAAAGGCCCTACATCCTTGTCAGTGTTGTTATTAACATCCTGAAAAATATAACAGCACACATTTAAACTGTGACATAATACCGATGAGAACTCTATATGTATCTGTTGATAAGCAAACGAAATAGTACTACTAAAAATGCTCACTTTTCTCAAAAACAGATCTGGCATCCCCGGATCAAGAAATTTTAGCCGAAGGCAACATGCGGCCAGATACCGAAATAACGAGCCGCATAGCGGTGTGTGGGGCAGACGCAGGAAGGAGGATCTTCCTCAAGAAAGTTGTGTGTATATGTTTGTGTACCGGGGCTATAAATTGTACCAATAAATTTCTTGGGAAGAACCAGTACTTTGTCCCCGGTTTTGATCGAACCAGGGTCCGCAGCACTGACTGGATTGCTTGGTTTATGAACTGGCGCAATGATAGCCCAGATAATAACTAGAGTGTCCCTATAACCATATATTTAATTATCGTCTCATTACATTCGCTGCAAGTTATGTCTTCATCAACAAAAGAAATGTTTAGCCAGTCCATGCAGTCACCTACGCTCCCTCAGCAGCTAAGTGAATACACTACCGTTCTCTATCTATTTACCGTTACTTCACACCGCTGCTTTAATAAGAGTAGATTTATGATATTGACCTTTACAATGAACTTTTAAAAAGCCAATGAAAGTGCACCAATATCCCCAAAACTGAAAAATCTTTAAACCGTTTTTCATTGGTTTAAACGATTATGTGATTCCAAAATTTATAAATAGACGGGTGTTTTCTGACAATTTTGTAAACACATTTCAACTGCGCGTTTACGTTAACATCTTAATACAGAAATTAAACGTCTAAAAACAACTTTACCATATCATGATTTTAACCTTTTTGATAGATTTACTGGTTTATTTACGTATACATATTAAAAACACTTTGAAAAGTGAAATACGTAATTTTAGCAGAGGTAAGAAAGTGAAACATTCGACCGATGCGCAGGAGAGTAGCAGTCACCAATTTGAAAACAAAGAAATGCAGACTGTCTACAGCCAAACTAAGTGATGATATACAAGTTTATAAGGCCTAAGCATTAAATCGAAGTTGAAATAAATCAAAAAGAATTATGATTAACTCGCATTGAATTAAATAATTAAAGACCTATACATCAAAAGATGTATGCTTAATCAATGCAAAAAGTTATCAAGACAAATGCTTTTAAGTGAAACTTAGACGAGAATGAATCAACTTTCCCTAATGATAAACACAACAAATTAAAAAAACTATATTAAAGGTTAGCACACATGTATAATCTAATGGCTGCAGAAGAAACCCTAGACGTATTATGTTGATGTCTTCAATAGAAAACACATACACCTTCAGTTGAAAACCCATACCTAATGCAGTGACTTCGAGAGAAAACCCATACTCATTTTTTATAAACACGACTGAGTATTTAAGGCAAATTTTGTAGGAATAGAGGCATAAAATCAAATGAAAAACATGTACAGTCCAAAAACATGTTGAACTCGTGTTTAAAAGCTGAAAGTGTAAGCAAAATAATTACATTTAATAACGGATGCTTGTGTTTACCATGAATTTGCTGTATAAAACCACACATTCAAAAAGAAACTGTCTAATTTTAATCAACTTACGGCTAAACAATTGCAAATTAGTCACATGTTTGCTTTGCTAACAAATGATTTACAGCTTACGTTTCACACAAATACTCTTACCTTTATATGAAAAGTTGTCAATTTCAGTAAACACAGGCGTGTGTGAGGCGTGTTTGTAAACAAATACTCACGACGAAACCATTACCTGTCTTCGTAACAAAACGGCTCGCGGTTTGACATCGTCAGCCCCCAGTGGTAACTTTCTCGTAAGTGGTTATAATCGTGACGCAGTCTAAATGTTTACGTCATTGCTGGTCTCGCGCAAGTTAGCGCGCACCTGTGTTTTACTTCGTCTGCAGTAAAGTCAAAGCTACGACCGAATTGGAGATCTGCAGAGACAAAAAACTTGTGGCGGCATCGAAAGGCCTTCTGAATGGCACGGAAAAACAGAACGATGAGTTTTGGAGGAGAGTGGCCGAGATGTAAATTCCTTTTCGTTTACATAAACATAGGTATAATTTATTTAAAAAGTACGCATAGATCTGGTTTATTGGTTTTCTGACAATCAGAAGAATTACAAGATTAGAAGATACAAGTAAGTGTTGTAGCGATCGAATATCATCCTAACTTCAAGTTCTTTCTTTGCATTTCACCTTTTTGGAAGACTCGCTTTAAATATATTCTTAATATCTTGTCAGATACAGTTGCTACCGCAGCATTGACCAGGTTCGTCTGTGTACACTTCAGACCCATAATGCTATTTAAAAATCGCTTCCGATTTTTTACATTTACATGTTTAGTATTGATTACACGTAAATACCTGAGTGACGTTTGGCGAATGCAGTTTGGAAAATAAACCATACAGAGTGTTATAAAACACTGATATACAAAATATTTAGAACTTTGAGTGCCCTGGAAAACATTGGATTTTTTACTTTATCTGAAGAACACATGTCTGCTATGTCGAAATAATATGTATCTACTATAACCAGAGACATAGTTACGTCTCTGCTATAACTGTGCATTTATTATACATGTAACTTTTAGAGCTGGGTAAAAACACCCCCTATGCTTCGGTATGGGAGTTCTGAGTCACTTGCTTGTATTCCACTGTTGCTGTGCACATTATCTTATAAGTAAACTGCAATGCAAGTTTATAAGAACTCGCTGTTCATTTGAATAATATGATCTGAAACTGGTCTAAGTTAAGTTTTTCTTAATAAATCTTGTGTATATCCTGGAGCAATTACTCATATCTTTGACTTGCCAATCATTCGGTATCTAGACTGATCCTGAACTAACACACTGACTAAGTGATCATATCAATACACAGTTTCCACTTATAGCATTAATATAAGGGAAACAAGGATAATTCCATTGAATGCGAGCTTAATATAACCCAGTAAAACAAAACAAAAATGGGTGGTTTCCTAACATTTTCATGGTAACTGCACTTTTTTAAGTTAAGAGAGCTATTTTTAGAAACTCTTACACCAAGAAATTTTTTAAGGGACAATATATATAGATATGAAATCTGCGTCCACATTATTTCACATTTAAAATATCATTTTACATGAAATGGAATTGTGACAGAATTTGATATTTTGGTATAATATTGGTGATTTGTATTTATTCCAATACTCTTTATTGAAATTCAACCGAGTAAACTGAAATAACTGTGCTCTGGAACTTCTTATCTGACTGTGGATTGATGAATGTTAACTCCTAGTCTAATTGTTAAGACCTACATTTGTGATTACAGCGAAGAACATTTTACATGTATAATAACCTATTAATACCTATTATATAATGACCTATTAACAACAGCAGGACCAATTAACTATTAACTTTTAATTTTCAGTGTTAATTCTGTTGGTGTTAACAACAGATCTGAGTAGGAGGTGGCACGGAAGTGGACAGACTTGAAGGTGCCTCTTTTTACTACTGGTCTGGAGTGATTTTATTCCATTTTGAAATGACCTATGGACGTACATCACATATTTTTTAGGGAAACTGTTAAAAACACAGTTGCAAACACCTTTCTAAGCATTTCATAACCATGTTGAAAAACCAACACTTGATATGAAACCCTATAATGGCTTCCCATCTGCCTTATACTGTTTTCTTTTTTTCACAGTATTGAGGCTACAATTCCTCTACCACATTTCAGTTCCATTCATTTATTCCTGAAATCATTCTAATTTGTGCATTGAAAAATGTTTTCTTAAATCATGTAACTTTCGATTATGGAGCTGCCCTTTAAAGTAATATTGTTAATCTAATGCAGAGTCAAACCAAATTGAAAGAAAGGAAGAGAAGGATAGCAGCAAAACAGACAGGAGGTGACGTATCTGTCTTTACCTCAAATATGCTTGTGCGTACCATTTTTTCCTGGCGCAAAAGACAAAAGACAAATTTTAATGATTACAATTGAAGGATTCCTAAATGACATGTATCATTGACCTCTGCTCTTTTGTTGGAGATTAGGTCACTAGGGTTAAGGTCACTGACATAAGTAAAATCCTTGAAAATCTTTGTCATATAACAAAATGTCTGAAATTTAGATATTTGGGGAATGAAAGTTACAGCCCTGTGCTATTTTTAAAAACTACTTTTTTAGACAAAAAAAACTGCAGTTGTTCCGACTTTTTTAGATTGTTCTGAGAGCATTTATCTCAAAACGTCACTTTATATCTTACAATGATTGAAGACTTACGATTACTCTTGCATACCATTACATAATTAGAACTACTTAATTACCTAATTCTTGCTTTGAAAATACCAAAGGCAGTTTCCACAACTGACCTTCCTCTGGCATGAGCAGCATTGTACCGGAGTTCTGAATTTGGTTTTACAATAGGTGTCAATAAGTAATTTCTCAATGGATAACTGCTATCCCCAAGTAAATGCCCTGTGTTTGAAATTTCTAAATGTTCCTACAAATAAATATTAATTGGTGCTTGATTTTTTCATCAATTTGCTGAAGCCAAATAACAGTTATAAAAGGGATTAATTCCAAATTTCCATGACAGTCGTGGCAATCTGCAATTTTACAGGATGTAAGTGATGGTCACCTTGAATTTGAAAATTATGTCCAATCAATAACTGGAGTATTATTTGGCCGACAGCCTTCAAACTTGGTATGGACTCTTATTAGAAAATCCCTGATCTTTTTGGGATCAGTAGGTCACTATCTAATCAATAATTGGAGAAACCACTGTCGTACAATCCTCAGCTTTGGTTTGCCTTGACATGTTGATGACCCCTTGGAATGATTTTGAGGTCAATGTCACTGTGATCTTAAGCTTGTTTGAGCTCACTGGCTTACAGTCCTCAGAGCAGGTGGCGAGGTTGGTCATGCCCAGTAGATGACCTTTTCTGATTGGTCATAACCTGTAATTGACCCCTTTTGCTTTGACTTTTGAGGTCAGTTCGTTTAAAGTCAATGTCACTGTGACCTTGACCACAAAGAGCTTGTCCAGTTGGTAACTAGAGAAAACTTTGGCATGCAGTCATCAGATTCTGTCATGACTGTTAGATGACCCTTTTCTATTTTGAGGTCAGTAGGTCAAGATTGCAGTGGTTTTCACCAAAAAGATAGTCAACAGTCTTCAGCTTTGGTAGTGTTGTTGGTCATGACCTGTAGATGACCAATATTGGTTTTGAGGTGAAGAAGGTAAAGGTAAAGGTTTCTTATTTAACGTGGGTAGTCAACGAAAGTCCCCACCTGGTGTGGATGGAACAGCTTATTTCCAGAAGAGCCCACGGTATTTTACCTCCCCAATCCCCATTCTAGGCCGATACTGCTAGAAACAGTACCCGGTTAGGTTACCACCCAGTCCTGGGAAATCAGACGATAACTCAGTCGCTACCCGGAATCGAACCCGGGTCGCTAGCTTCGTAGCCCAACGCACAAACCACTCGGCCATCAAGTCACCTCTAAAGAAAGATCAAGGTGATGTTTAGAATTCCATGTAACATCACTAATTATGTCTCCCACCCCCACCCATATTGTTTTTGCCTTGTCCATCCTTGTCCATCCGTCACACTTCGTTTCTATTAAATATCTAGAGTACCTTTAAAACAACAGTCTTCAAACTTCATATAATGATTGCCCTTAATGAGTTACAGAAGCCTATTGTTTTGGGTTAGTAGGTCTAAGGTCAAGGTCACAGTGACCATATATGTAAAAATGGTTTCTGCTCAATAACTAGAGTTCTGTTTGACCTAGTGTCTTCAAACTTCATAGGATGACTGTACATATTGAGTTACAGAAGCCTATTGATTTGGGGGTCAGCCGGTCAAAGGTCAAGGTCAGAAAGATTTTATATGTAAAATGTCTTGAAAGTTCATATAATGATTGTCCTTATTGTGTAGAAGCCTATTGAATTTGTAGTCAGTCGGTCAAAATTCAAGATCACATTGATCTTTTACTTGAAAATTGTTTCCACTCAATAACTTGAGTTCTATTTGACAAATAGTCTTCAAACTTCATAGGATGATTGTCCATAATAAGTAGAATTTGATTTTGGGGTCAGTTGTTCAAAGTTCAAGTTCACAGTGATCTTTGAACTTGAAAATGGTTTATTCTCAACTTAAGTTTTTTTAACCCAGCCTTATAACTTATTAGTATGATTGTCCTTGTTGAGTAGAAGAAACCTTTTGATTTTGGGGTCAGCTGATCAAACGTCAAGGGCATAGTGACCTTATCTTCTGCAACAATAGTACTCGTAGTTATATCACAGCCTTTTTCCAAAACACTAATTCCATTCTCCAGTTCACAATTCTCTTCCTGACGCAAGCAGGCCTCTGTCATCTCTTCTGTGCCCGTTTCAATGATGCGCTAGGGGAAACATGCTATTTTTTTTACAAAAACTTCTAGTTGGTTGCTGATATGAAGGCCTACATGTGTCACACAAATCTCTTGTTAACCAAAATTTGTTGGAAAGTTAATCCTTGTTACATTTTTTTAACAGTTCCATTAGGAACTCATTTTTAAATTTTGAAAACATACTTTAGATTTGACATAAAGATCTATGCTTTATTTTTGAAAGTTACAGCATGGAAAAATGGAACAATACATGTACAGACATATCATCTTGGCCCTCTTGTCTAAATTTACATTTGTGGAAGATGTTTACCATCAAACCACATTTAAGGCTTTCATGAGAAAATGTTCAGAATATGACTTCTGAAGGGGTTAACAACATATCATTCAAAAATAATAAGTACAGATTTTAACAAAATTTATGAAAATTTATTCGTTTACACGTTCAAATTTTTTAAAAACATACCAAATTATCATTACCTCATACTACTGTCAACTACTGCCTGTATGTTGAGAGCATGAAAACCCTTCCTGCAAATATAGAGGTCAGAGTTGCTAACTGGGGCTATGATTGGTACCAGTGTGCCATCAATAGCCCCAACTACGTTAGGAATGCCACATCTTCTGTAAAATCCTAGTTTCATTTTATCTAAGTCTTCACTGGGAACCTGTAAGAAAGAGATTATGATACCATATAAACGGGCGCAATATACACATTTCTACTCCTGTAATATGACAGCTGTGACAGGCCGGTATAATACAACATACATCTATTCACTGTCACAGGTGACTAGCCCAATTTATGAAGTCATCAATGTATATCAAAATGAACAAAATATCTGATTTTTATCAAAATGAATCCCACAGTTATCCATTTTCTAAATCTTATAGTACGGTGTATTATAATTTTCCATTTATCCGAAGAAACCATTTAGTCAAATACTTTCAACTTTACAGAGCAAACAAAAACACGTCTGACTATAACAACTAAAACTACCCAAACAAATATGAGACAACCATTATAATTTCAACGTCAACAACAGACCCCTGTCTTTATTTGTTTCTTATTTCCATTTGTTTCACCTAGATTGATTTTGTTGTTAAAGAGTGCATAATATGATGCATCACACTAATTAAGATGCCACTATTATTCTGTTTCCTTGAGAAGCTGTAAGTAACGTGCAAAGTAATATGCAAGTCTAATTCAACCGTTCCCTAGTAGTGCATGACACCTACATGGCCATTCAGGACTCCCAAAAGACTTCAAGCAGACAACCACTTCGGTTTCTACCTTATCATTTTGAGTCATATGCAATCACTGCACGATCTCTACCCGATCAGCTCAACCATCTTGAAATCTACCCGATCTCTACCCGACAAGATCGACTTGGTCGTACTTAGACTGTTAGTGGTCATGGACTTGCCGTGTACTGACAATTTCAGTATAAAAAGTCGCTCGTGTCTGGTCATTTAATGACTGGGTAGTGATAAAAAGGTGATAAAGTGCAGTCGGGTTGTGGTCGAGTTTATCTGATCAACAAGTCGAACAGGTATCGCGTTGATAGGGCATCGATCAGGTATCATTCCAGTAGAGATCGAAATGATCGACTTTGGATCGGTATTGTTTTATCTCGACCAAATTTGATCTCGACCAAAATGATCGTTTCCTGACCAAATCGACCTCTACCCATCTACCTCAACCCAATACCCGATCGCTTCTCCGTTTTTTTTGTTGTTGTTGTTTTGACATGACAAATAAATTTCGGGTAGGGCATTTGAGTGATGCTGACAAATGTAGACCACTCCGACTTCTGTTGCCGAGCGACCCATGCCAGTCTCCGATCGCTTAATCAGACTTGATCAAGTTGATCTGGATGGCAGGGGAAACCTTGCATTATAAATGCTGTGATATTTGGTTTTGTTGTTTCAGTCTCCCATATGTTCGTTTCAGTCAGTCGTTTCTCCTTATAATCCTTCACCTTTTCGTGACCACCAAAACATCATTTATCTAAGCAACGATCGAACAGTTCAGTAACTGAAGTCAAATATAACCTCAAATATAACTTTGCAAAAGATTTGAATCCCACAAGGAAAAGGGTAAATAATTTATCAATCATTATTAACTTGGAATGTCAACAAATATTCAAATATACGCATTCTTTGCGAATATTCAAATCCGATTTTTGCATGAAAAATAGAATTGATTAAAATTTTCAGCATCATTTTTCTTATAATTACAAGGCTTTGAAAAAAGGTAATTAAGCTGTGTGTCGGCAAATGTGTTTTTATTCTCGCGTGTTTTTTTCCATATGATTATACATTTTGCCATCAATTCAAATTAATGAAAATATTACCTTATTTTTTTACTTTTTTTCTAATTTATTTTCCTTTTTCGTGTAAATGTGTTGAAAAAAATCCAGATTAATAAAGATGATAGCAATTCGACATATTTAAGCAACAAATACTTTGAATAAAGCAGACTTCACCATAGTTACAGGATGGTGAAGTGAAATGCCAACAAACAGATGTATAGTATGGTGTACAGCAGGGACACTGAATAACTCTGAACTGTTTGTACAAACAGATGTATAGTATGGTGTACAATAGGGACAATGAATAACTCTGAACTGTTTGTACAAACAGATGTATAGTATGGTGTACAGCAGGGACACTGAATAACTCTGAACTGTTTGTACAAACAGATGTATAGTATGGTGTACAGCAGGGACACTGAATAACTCTGAACTGTTTGTACAAACAGATGCATTGTATGGTGTACAGCAGGGACACTAAATAACTCTGAACTGTTTGTACAAACAGATGTATAGTATGGTGTACAATAGGGACTCTAGATAACTCTGAACTGTTTGTACAAACAGATGTATAGTATGGTGTACAATAGGGACTCTAGATAACTCTGAACTGTTCGTACATTAATACACATACAATTTTTTGAATGGGTTACAGACTGAATCATAATCTGAAAAACAATCCGCATTGTGCAACCCGTATTTAATAAGAATATAAAAAAGGTGATTTTTTTGTAGGCATCAGATTAGAATAGACATTTTTCAGGTTGTTTCTGTGTCATTAAAATGCTGTACATACTGTACATGTGAATATAATAGAACATGAATTAAACGTGTAATTTTTGTTATTTCCTCAAATTGTTCGAGTAGGATTGCATGTCAAGTTTTTTTTATATAATCAGTAATTTCCATTTTATGGAAATCTGCGTTTCATTTATATCTGTTATAATTTATTTAAAAAAAAAACGAACATGCAATCAAAATATATGTAGGTAACAAAATATTTTTGGACAAATATGATAACTTCCACTAAGTGAAGTGTAAAAAATCCATGGGATAGTATTTCTTTCACATCATTTCCCTTTTCTTTTTTTTCTTTTTTTCTTGCCTACTTTTTCTTATTTCCCAAACGGTTTTCATTCAAGACAACGCATTTACATGATGTAATTGTTACTTCTTTCTTATTAGTAGTTATTGTCCTTGCTATCTTTAATAGTCACGGTCAGTTTTCGCGGTCTTGTTGAAATCTTAACCTGGTCTACATTGTTCGCTTTTTACCACGTGTGTTAGTTCAGTATCCCCTAGCTTTAAATGGTTAAGTCTGCAATGACAAATAGGCGAGTCCATGTTATAAGGTTCAATTATAAGGTAGGCATTGTAATATCGAGCTGAAGCAATTTAAGGTTGGGATTCGTTTTATCAGTATCAACATCACTTTAAGTGTATCTACATGCCTGTTTGTGTTGCTGGTTCCTACGTTTGTAAACTAAAGAACGCAGCCAGTATCAAAGCGCTGACGGCACTAGGATGAACATGGGTTCTGTGCTTGAATAACAAGCAAAGAAAGGTGTAGCTATAGAAATCAATTTCTAAAGCAGACTTAATCAAACCAGCAAATATAATTTCACTGTCTGCATTCATTTGATGGTCTTTCTGGAACCTGCTTTTGTGGATACTTTTTGTTTGTGCTGACAATATAGACATAATCTATAGTTCATTACTTATTTGAGGTGTTAATATATAACAAAAACATTCGCTGATGTCTGCTTATCTTTAATGACAAAGAATTATACAACATTTTTAAAGCAAAATTTACATTCTTTTGTATTTCTTCTCTACTCAAAGATTTAAACAAACAATGACAATGGCAGATTCTTAGAAATTTGAGCCAAAGGAAGAAATCCCTGTAACTAGTCATGGCACCAACAACATGCAAAATTATCTTTTCTTCTGGAGCCTCTTTAACCTGAAAGAACAAGAATATTATTTCCAGGGTGTATAAATGTGTGAAGATACAATAAAATGGTTTTTTCAGTCCTATGCTTAACTCATTTGAGAAAACAAGAATGCCCTGTCAATAAAATTAAATTCATACTTAAAATGTTCAAGTAATAGGGTGACAACTGAGTGAAAACACAGCATGTAGATATAAACTGGCTGGGGACACAATACTGAAAATGAATTATGGAATCAGGCAAACTCAAATACTCTTTCATCTGTGATGTAGATGTACAACCATGACTCTCATATGGGTAATTCTAAGTAATAATGCATAATTGCACACTTATAATCTACCTGAGCTTGTTGTTCTGAACGTAAGTTTGCACAATTTTCATGTTGATGTTATACATATAATTTCTGTCATTCATATTGATCAAGTGAAACCAATTTTCAGGTCAACTATATTTTTTCATATAAATGCAGCATAAATTCGTAGATTTTGTACTTGATATATAAGGTAGGACATTCAATTGTATATAATTAGCCCATTTTGAGTAACACATTCATAAAGAAGGACTGACCTAGTGTATTCTCGAGTATAACTGGCAATACATGCAAGTTAAGGATATGCTGCTATCAAAATAATTTTAATATAGCTTTGTTGAAAAGCACAGTGTCTTAACGGGTTTATTCTTTTCTATAGTGAAAATAAGAAAGCATAAATTTTAGTAAAATAGCATGTCGTGTGACAATTTTTGCAAGTCTTAAAGAAGGGTTCGGTTTCACAATTTGAGTTACTACAATACCAACTTTCTGTAAGCATTTCATTTTACCAAAAATTTGTATAGAATGAACTAAATACTTACAAGAAGAGTGGAGTCACCAGTTGATGAAAGGGAGATCACCCCTTTATAGTTATTGGTAACAACATTTGTTAGCTTCACGAAGTCACCAATTTTAGCCTCCAGGTTTGTACTCCTCCACAAGGTGACTTTAACCTTTTCTGCAGTTTTGTCTGAGATATACATCTCCTTAATCTTGACTTGAGACTGTGTAACTATGACCTCTCTTTCAAAATTTTAATATGATTAATTAAATTTACTGATCCATGAAATACCTCTATGTATGACAGAGGGACATAGTTCAAGTGATAATTATACTAAGAATGGTTTTCTGTAAAAACTAAATGGTTCCACATCAGCTGAAATTGATTGTACAGCAAGTACAAAATATGTTTTTAGATGTTATTTTATTTCTTAAATTTAATTAATCAAGTTTACTATGCGGCAATAAAAAAATATTACATTTGGGGAGTTTATATATGTTTGTGAAATTAATAAAACATGACATGCACCATAAACATGTTTTCAAGTACATCTTATTATTTCTAAGCACCTTTAAAATATATAAATATTTTATTAGCACTAACCTGAACTATTTGCCCAACCACAGATACTTTCTGCTTTATTGGACTTTTA
Source organism: Cyclina sinensis (assembly GCA_012932295.1). NCBI lineage: Eukaryota > Metazoa > Mollusca > Bivalvia > Venerida > Veneridae > Cyclina > Cyclina sinensis. The sequence continues at coordinate 8,111,993 of JAAONU010000012.1, read as the reverse complement.
ATTGCTTCTTTCAATGAGAAAACAGTTGCTGAAGGAGGATTGACCAGGGTGTTTCCCTCATGATATCTTTCACTGGAAACTTCTATTTTGTGTATCATGAAGACTTTTGTTGATTTAGTAACAACAAAAGAGTTGTCTCTCACAATCATATTGCGCAGGCACACAGAATTGCTCACTTGAAATCTGTTAAAGCTTGCAGAGTCATAGACTTCGGCAAAGCCCTACAGACTCAGTGTCAGCTATGGCCACATTCAAACATTGTCTCTCTTCTCCTGCCTGGTTTGTGTATGTTGTAGGTTTACTTTTAGTCACAAAAGTCACCCTCAGAGTGGTATTACTTTTGATGCCCTCTAGCATTGACTAGACTTACATTCATCTAAAATGATACAAATATAGAACTGATTAACATATAAAGTAACAGAAAATCTGCCTCTTAGTGATTAGATCATCAACAAATGAATTTAAAACATGCCAATACTAAAAATAGGACAAAATCCATTGACATACAATTTAAACTGTTTTCACACAGGCTTACTTCCTAAAATCTATGTTTATAATTCTGAAAGATATTTTTTATTAATTCATCTAATGTATAATATCTTTAACTAGATAAAAAATTATAACCTTCAGGAAAATTACAATTTGTATAATCTGTACACATGGCAAACCTGATGAAACTGTATGCCAAGGACAATTTTTTTCCTATCAGTAACAAATCTACCTATATTAAACACAATGAACGTCTAAAATAAATCAAAGAGCTCAGAGCACTTACAGGTGCATTTTTTGAACCAAGTTAAAATTATTGTAAACTTAGATGCATGTTTAAGGCATGTTATTTTAATTTTCCAAAAACCCAAGTCTAAAAATAGTTTTCTTTATAAATAGGTGGTGCATGTCCAATATTCTTCTTTATACAAAACAAAGTGTTCAAGTGAAATCAACTTTAAGGATTAAAGTATCATAAAAAGTTATTTTGAAAGATGCCATTTTTAGCTTTTACTTACAAATTCCAAAATATAGTAATTTATAGCTATTTACCCGAAAAATATCATGGTTGTTACTTAACAGTTGTTAAACAACGGCTTGAAATAGACTGTGGCATATTTCTCATCATGAAAATACTTCAAGTTATTTAATTTAGCTGAACATTGCTTAACAAATGGAAGAAGTTATTAAAATTTTATGGATAAAAATTTCAACAAGGTCAGTCGGAACAGTATCTCAATGATTTTAATAAATAGCTAGACAGTGTTGTTCGATTCAGTGAAAGATCACTTTGCTAAAGTAAAATGCTTAGAGACAAGTACAGACATGTAGACACATGCATATTCTCTGAATTGCCATTGATAGATTTTTTTACTTCCCAAACGTTTGGTTATGTGGTGATGCCAAAACCCCACATTGTAAACAAATAGTAAGCAGAGTTGTAAAAAGCAGTGCTAAAGCTTGGGAATATTTTATTGAATGGGGCAAATAAATTGTTGAAAGGTGTGTAAAATGTATACTAGACTGCAAAATTGTGTATACCATTAGGTGCCAACGCCCCGAAAAATATATTACAGAAGCTGCAAACTATTTAAGTCTTGAACGAGAATGTTTCTACATTTCATGTGAAAAAGTCTTCGTTAACAATTGCACCAAGTTTTTCAAACTCTAAGAAATGATAAACATCAATGTCTAGATGTGCACTGCAAGGAGATAAGACACATTGATGTCTGTTTTTCTTATTATAACATGTAGACTGAAGGAAGATTTTTCATGTTGCTGTTTGTATTTTCAGTTGTTTCCCTTTTACTGGGTTTTAGAAGAGGCCACTATTCTTGTAAATTACTTTACTAATTTCTTTTAAACTCTTAAACACGCTAAACATCAGTGTCATTAAAGAGAGATAAGCTTTTGAAGGGGACTTATGTGTACTTAATTTTAGGGGTATATTGTCTTGACTTGTGGTGCTCTTATTTTTCATATTCACAGGTCATTATATACGTGTAACTGAATCCTACCTTCAAAATATTAATGTAAAGTTTCTCGAAGGGCTTATGCTTCTGTCTTTGATACAGATCCTGAAATGGCTCACAACAGTCAAACATCAGTTAATTATTCCTGGAAAACACAAATTATACATTTTCTTTAGACAAATGAGGCATTAGGTTTATAAGTTTAGAAACATATATTGCAATTATGATGAAACTACCTCTTGATTTGTTTAATTGCTTTTTACAAAATTCAATTCATTAAAATACATCAAACAGAAAACTGCTTATAATGATAAACTTTCAAAACAATTCTTGATGGCACAGAGCAATGGTTTATGATCTGAATAATAGGATTCCAAAGGTCCAAAATACGAAAGCTGTGAAATTTCAATATTGGTGTATATATATGATCAATGACAGAGTCGTAATCTGTACTGACAACATTATTGATTTGCTTCAAGCTGCGACAATTCTCAATTAAAGAAAGCATACTGGCATTTGTTGTAAAATCAAAATTAAAATCACCCATTACAACTATCGTTTGTCCAACCGGCAATAAGGTGTCAAATACTGTTATAAACTCTTTAAAGTTATGAATGCTTACATCTTTTGGAGGACAATACACAAATCAAAAGTTCAATTCAACTTACAAGAAACCAGTAGACATAGGACATTATTTTGACAAAATGAATAGATCTGATAAATTTCAATAGAACTGTTCAAATTCTTGTTCAAAGACACAACATGTTTAAGTTTTGGTTTATCAGCAAACATTAACTGAAAACTAGGGAGTTGATAATTCGTACTTTTTATTTTTGAAAAACTCTCCTTTACAGATATTATTGAAATATTTTTTCAGAGATACACAATAATTCCATTAATGCTTTCCAGGTCAGGGAGACATAACTGAAGTTGTTTCTCAGTTCTGAGTCTTGTCATTTCTTCAAATTCTGCTGATGATGTGCTTATTTTGGTTTCATTTAAAGTTTTTATATGAACACCTTCTAGACTAGTGACTCTACTAAGTCCAACATAGTGAATATTGTCCAGTTTTCTGTTGCCAAAGTCAAGAACAAGACTCTTTAAAGTTGCACCTTGAGCTTTATAAATAGTTCGCCCAGCTGCCAATACCAATGGAAACTGTCTCTTTACTATGTTGTATGTTTTTCCAATAGTACATTGAAATTGACGTGTGACTTTAAACACAGGTGTCCAATCAGGATTAGTCACATTGTTGTATAAATGCCTGTACTTTGCCCTGTACATTTTTCCAACTCCATTATCATCATATAGTACCCATGATGCTGCATCTTGAACTACCTTGAACTCTGTAATCAAAACTGTGAATAAGGCAAGCAGCTCCATTTGTCAATCCATCTTCAATATTAATATTTAAACAAAACTCTGTAGGCAAACCTATACCTAAATTCAAAACCTTCACCAAGCCCTTTGTTTTACTGGGATCATTTGGAACTCTGTCAATAATAGGTTTTTGTAGAGAATGGTTAAGATCTCCCGAGACTGTATCAACAGCAGGAAAGCTAACTTTTTTCTCTTCTTGCAAAGCATCTAAAGCCAACATATTATGATCATAAACAGACTTTCTTGTACAAAATAAATGGTGTATGTCACTGACATTCATATAGCCTTTGTCAAGATTTTGCCGCATAAGCAAAACTTTAACACCATCTTCAGTATGATTGACTTCTCGCAGACGATTTAGAGGTTCAGCAAAACTTTTGTCACCTTTCTGACGCATAATTTTTTTTCAACTCATAGATATAAAAAGATCCCACGAATTAGGAGCTAAACATTCTAGAGAGGCATAGCTGTATGAAGTTAAAAATATCCAAGCATCTAAAACTGGTTTCAGTTGGAAAATATCACCAACAACTATAACACTCACACCACCAAAGGGTTTAGCAACTCCCATTATCTCTTGTAAACGTCTTTTTGCATAATTAAACATACCTCTACCAACCATAGATACTTCATCAATTATTATCAACCGGAGAGATATGAATTTCGCTCTTAAAGTGTTTGGCTGCTGGGAGTCTAAAGGTTTAAACTGATCCCTGATTAGCTGGTATGCAAAACGCTGAATGAATAGTCATTCCACTTATGTTGTGTGCAGCTTTTCCTATTGGAGCACAGAGCAACACCTTTAATAAAGACGGATCTTCTCCATGCCTTTGTTTTAACACTTTTAGAAGAGATTGATAAATAGCTCTTATGACAACAGACTTTCCGACTCCTGCACCACCAGACAAAAAGACATAAAAAGGTACATTTTGTAACTTGACACTGTGCAGTATATGATAGAAAAAATTCTTTTGTTCTGAATTAAGAGATTTAAACATTTCAAGTTAGTTTTTACAGGTATCTTCAAAACTCATGGTTTCAATCATTCCTACATTTTTACGGTTAATACCAAGCTCTTCACCAACATCAAAAGTTTCACAAGATCCAGGGTTGAAGCAGCCAAAATCAACAGATGTACTGGAACCTTCTTCTAAATCTATAATTTCTTGATGCCCAGTATCCGCTTGAATTTGTGACAAACAGTCATCATCAAGTGTCAAACAACTATACATATTTTCAGGAATATTCTCATAGGCTTTATTGTTCAGCATTATTTCTTGCTCCTTGCTTCTGAAACTTTCTTCGTAAGTTTGAAAACCGGCCAAAATATCAATAGAATCATCCCTCCAGTGTGTGTATAGCATGAGTTTTTGGCGGAAATGCTCTTATTTATCTTGATTGATGGAAGTGGCGAAGTTGTACATTACTATTTGTATTGTTCATTTACGAATCACTGTTTCACAAGGAAATCTTATAACTTTCAATTCATTGCTGGAAATGTCTTGGTCAATGTTTTCATCATTCTTATTATTGTCAATATTTTCTGGAAGTTCTGGAGTTAAATCTGCTTCAGACGACTTTGGTGTCTTTTTTAAAGGACACAACTCATACCATGTAGCAAAATCTGCTTAAGTAAGGCATTCCATGTTTCGAGGTCTACGTTTGTACCTTTTCAAAACACTGTCCATTTCGATGTTAGTAGAGTTCTTTGGAAGCTCTTGCAGACAAGAAAATGGCTTTACTAAAACCGCCCTTGCTTCTTCATTTTTAACATCGACATACACAACATCACGAGTACACCTTCGCAATGGAATTTGCAAAACTAAATATGAGGCTTCCTGAGCTCCAATGTCAACATTCGTTAAAAATGTATTACCAATACACCTAATTTGTTCTTTTATGTCACTGTTTAAACTCTTGGCATCTTGAGTAGCTTGCTCAAGAAGATTCGAAAGACTTCTCTGACTTTTTGAAATACAGGACACAATGTATGAGACGCAAGCGTATGGATCTATTACGTACTGAATGTCCATATTTGCTTACCAGCAGTACAAAAGATCTCTGTTGTAATTGTTTATTCGACAATCAGATACCCCACGTTTCAGAAATACCTGTTAACGCTATAAAGTTGAACATACAGCAAGCAAATAATCATCATATGTCATGTTCAGCTGATGTAAAAAGCTTTCAAATGGTAGGTCGATATCCTGTTTGTACAAATTAAAACTGAACCGGCATATATATTTTCCTTTCTGGCGGCATGTTTTGGCATGTCTATGGGTTTGATAGTTGACTAGACCAGCAATATGTTCATCCTTCTTGCAAGTAACATACTTGTCCACAAAGCAAGATATGTCCTTATCTGAATCATGTCCACATACAGGGCCATTTTTTGTCCATATTATCATATGAATATGAGGGGAACCTCTTTGCGGACATTCTACTCTGTAAAAAATAGTCAACAATTTAATCAATTGGAGAGTGAGAGCTTTTCATGACATATTTAATGAATGTTTGTACTCTGTAATCAAAATACCTAGCACATGTAACAGGGTCTGATTTAATTAAAGAGCATCTTTCTTGCCATGAAAGATTAAGAGCTTCTTCTTCACTGATGTCCTTCTTTCTTAATAATTTAAACAGGGACACAAACAGTGGAGTCCACTTAGTCTCAGCAGCAGAAAAAGAGCAGGTATACCTTTACTAAATGGTCAATACTCACATTTTCATACTTTAATCTGACTATTGACCTCTGTGTGTGACCTTGACCACAGGGACCACAGGGACCTAAATTCTGCATGTGACCTTGACCTTTGAATAAGAGACCTTGTTCATGGGGCGGGGCCATTTTTGACCCAGAGGCCATGATTTGAACAAACTTGGTAGAGGTCCACTAGAAAATGCTACATACCAAATATCTAAGCTCTATAACTTACAGTTTCTGACAAGAAGATTTTTTAAGATTTTCCTATATAACTCTATGTAAAACAAATGACCCCCAGGGCGGGGCCATTTTTGACCCAGAGGCCATGATTTGAATAAACTTGGTAGAGGTCCACTAGACAATGCTACACACCAAATATCTTAACTCTAGGCCTTCTTGTTTCTGACAAGAAGATTTTCAAGTTTTCCCTATATAACTCTATGTAAAATCAACTGACCCCTGAGGTGGGGTCAGTTTTGACCCCAGGGACATAATTTGAACAAACTTGGTAGAGGTCCACTAGATGATGCTTCATACCAAATATCAAAGCTCCAGGCCTTGTGGTTTCGGAGAAGAAGATTTTTAAAGATCTAACTTATAAAATCTATTTTTAGCTCCAGTGAACCAGAAATGCAATGGACCAGAACCATCTGAACAATCTTGGTACAGCTTCATGCAAGGAACATCCCAGGAAAGCTTTATTAAATTTGCCCCATTGGTTTCAGAGGAGATGTCGTTTGAATGAAAAGTTGACGACGGACGGACGGACGACCGACGGACAAAGACCAATCAGAAAAGCTCACCCTGAGCACTTTTTAGCTCCAGGTGAGCTAAAAATAGTTGCAAACAGGACATGAATAGTATGTACACAGGCTTACAGACATTACTATATGCCAAAAGCAAGTATTTAATGCTGTCATTTCAACTACTAGGGCTGAGAATCAAACCTGCATTGTATCCTTCATTTTGTAAACAAATGCTGCCATCTTTGAATGAAGGATACAATGTTTTTCTTTATTACTTTTAAATGTTGGAAATGACTGTATAAACTTGCAAAACTATTGCTAAAAATGAAAGTTATAGCATGCAGACAAGAAATTTGACAGATATTGCTTTATCCATCATTTTTACCCGCAAATCATTTAGGTGTTGCTTAGCAACTATAAAATCAAAATACTTGGTGCACACACGCATTTTAAAAATAAACATGCATACCGCCAGCTTCAAAATCTGTACATCTGTTTTTTCCAAACCTTACCTAAATCCATGCCAAAACGGTATCCTTTACTGGTTTTTTTTTATATTATCTATCATTTTGTTACATAATGTAACTTATATATAAGCACATCTGATTGTTTTAAAGGAATCAGATTGGCCACCTTTAAATAACAATGAATAAATTTATAGCTAAATACATACCTTAAATGCTGTAGCTTTTTGGTTTGACAATAGCCCTCTATCACTAACAAAGTCGCTATTTTGAAAAGAGCTTATTTTAAACTCACCTGAGCACTACATAAGTTTTGGGCTACAATGGCTTCCTGCTGTCATTACATCCATCGTCCACTTACTACGTTAACCGTTTTATCTTTTACTGGACTTGAACCAACTTGTGCAGAATTGGCATCATGAACAGATCTCAATTCCTTGGTTGAAACTGCCTGATACATGAAAAACGAAATAAAATTTCTATTTAAGTCATATAACATTCATCTGCTAATGGCTATCATAGCTAGTTTTTAGTTTATAATATGCACCTTGCATGAACATTTTCTTATTCATAGAATATGAACACTAGAATTTTTAAACAAAAGCACCACTTTGCGGAGCATTATATGCAAGAAAGGTGTTTTTTGTAAGCATGATGCATCTGTGATATATGGGGAGGAAACCTTCAGCTTTAAAATTAAATAATTTGCTTTAAATTCTTTATCTTCTGGCCTTTGACTTACGGACCCCCAAAATCAATAGCGGTCATTCACTCAATGTGTGCAATCATTACATGAATTTTGAAGTCTCTATGAAGAATGGTTGTTGAGTCATAGAGTGTAAATGATTCTAGACATTAAGGTCACTGACTCACTATGACCTTGACCTATGACACACTGACCCCAGATATGTATAGGGGTCATCAACTCGATGTGAACAATCATGATGTAAAGTTTGAAGTCTCTTCAACAAATGATTTTTAAGTTACATGGCAGAAATGGTTTTCAATTTTAAGGTCACTATGACCTTGACCTTTTACCTACACTGACCCCAAAATCAATAAGGGAAATTCACTCAATGTGTGCAACCATAACATGAAATTTGAAATCTATATGACAAACGGTTGTCAAAGTGAAGAGTGTAAATTATTCTAAACATTTTAGGGTCACTGTGACCTTGACTTTTGACATACCAAAAGGTAAAAGGGTCATCCACTCAATGTGTGAATTCATGAAAGAAAGTTTGATGTCTCTAGAAGAAGCAACTGTCAAGTTACATGGTGGAAATGGTTTTCAATGTTAAGGTCACTGTAACACTTGACCTTTTACCCACTGACCCCAAAATCAGGAAATTTCAAAGCAACTTTAAGTAATCAGTTACTAACAAAAGTAATCAGCCCCAAGCCTGGACCTTACAGACCTTTTAAATGATATAGAATATTAAACTGATTGATGAAAAATGAATTTGTAACTGTTATTACAAAACTACTATGTTTTGCTGTTTTATCAACTGCCATATTTTTGGCTACCTACAAAAAGTTACCTGTATGTCTTATCAGTTACTTGTAACTAGTGATAGATTTCAAAACAATAACAATCAATGTTCCTTTAAATAAAACTAATTCTAACAACTGCGTCAAAGAATCAATTCCCTTTCTCAGTGGTCCAGAGCATTGCCTTTAATTGCTTAAAAGCTGGTAGGTGCAAGTTTGAATTGTTATATGGCTGGACTTTTTTCCAGTGCATTTGCATCTTACTGTTACAAATTGGAATTGTTCATAAAAATATAAAGAGCAAGAAAAATACTTTGAATGAAACTGATGCTTTTCCTTAATCATATTACATTACACTTTAATGAATACAACCATCTGAAAAACATCTCATGATCTTGTACCCACCATTGCATATATCACGGTGTAAATGCTTACATTATACAATGTAGTAAGTAATGTCAAAATACACTGGCCTATGTGTGACCCTTACCTTGGCCACAGGGACCTGAGTTTTGTGTGCGACACTGCTTTACAATGGTCGACATTAGTGCAAAGTTATATTAAGATCTCTCGATACATGTTAAGGTTTTGCTCCAGACAAGCGTCTTAGACGGACCTCTAGGTGTGACCTTGACTTTTCACCTCGAGACCTGGTTCATACAAGCAACACTATATTTTCATGATTGTGAACTTTTGTATCAAATTATATTCGAAAATACCTCCATGCATGTAGAAGATATTCTTTGGACAAAATCTGGGCATTTCATCATCTCTAGTGACCCTGACCTCGCATATATGGACCAGGATTATGCTCAGTCTTGTTATGGTGAACATTTGTGATAGAATCCCTCAATTCATGATGACTAAATGGTCAATACTCACATTTTCATACTTTAATCTGACTATTGACCTCTGTGTGTGACCTTGACCACAGGGACCTAAATTCTGCATGTGACCTTGACCTTTGAATAAGAGACCTTGTTCAGGCAAGCAGTGCTACTTTTTAAGCTGGTGAACATTGGTACCAAAAATCATTAATATCAATCCATGCATGTTGAAGATAATTTACATCAAAATGTCAACAGGGCATTAACCATAAACACTTTTCTTGTTCTATGAATAATATTTATCTTATGAACAGATCTGAAACAGAGACTGCAGGAATTTCAATAGCTTTTGAAAACTTTGGGTCATTTGACCACTGCTGAGAGTTTTAAATGGGGAGATCGACCTTGACAGAGTGATAATTCATCAGGATAATGCACAGCCTCATAATGCAGAAACTACACAATTAGAGATCAATGTTTTGGGCTTTGAAGCAGTAAAACACCCACCTTACAGTCCGGATCTAGCCCCTATGGATTTTCATGTTTTCCCTGTGATTAAATCTGCATTAAAAGGTAATAGATTCGATTCATTTACTGAACTTTCTCAGGCAGCACAGAATGTTGTTTCCGAGCTATACACAGTGACACAGTGGTATAAAGACATGTATACACAATGGATTGACCGACACCATAGATGTATCTCATGTAAGGGCGAGAATGAGAAAAGAATGACGTCCCGGATGAAACATTATGAAGGCAACGTCACTTGACGTGGCGTATCTGTATCGGGCTGCCCCACCCAGTCTTGATTTACCCCTGTAAAACCGGTGGGAATTTTTCATTTTTAAATGCAATAAATTGATATTTGGCATATGTGTGGAATAAAGATTTGAAAGGGTGCTGATGCTGTTTCACATTTATACTCCAAATACTCTTCCAATACTAGAACCAGTCTCATTAATTTTCTATCACCCCTCGTATGTACATATTTCTCTTTAACTCCGCTGACATAAGGAGGCCAATCATGGAGAAACTGCATTTTATCAAGCCTCCAAGAATCTCTGCAAATTGTTTATGCATTCACTTGACTGAAGTATTAAATTTCATTTTTACTTACTACTTTAAATAGAGTTGGTATATACATGTATATACTTGATTTACAGGCTTCATACTTGTTTCTTCTTTTTGGCTTGTTTCTTCCATTGTAAGTCACATCCAATCATTAAACATCATTCCCACACTGTGCTAGTCCCTGTGTAAACAATCGAAAGTATAAACATGTAGACCCACTAATAAAGACAATATCCTGAAGACTAATCCTAACTAGAGCAAAAATTCAGTCTTGGTCAAAAGCCAAGTCAACTGTTTTTTTTCCTTGTTGAATTTGATTTCACTTGCTCATTTTTGCTACTTCACTGTCATTTTTAATATTTTTGAAAATGATTGAACTTATAGTTTTAAACACTCAATAATATATCAAACATCGAAAATATCGATAAGCAAACTAGATCTAGATCAACCTAACTATGTCTAAAACCTAAGAATTTCATTAGAATGAAATCCTCTTTCATTTGAATGAAACCCTCTAAAAAATCCCGTTTTCGGGTATTGTTGTGAAATTGATAATTGAACAAATTAAACTGTTAAAAACTAAAAAGGTACTTACCAGTAAATTGTAAACATTTCCAGTTATTAGCTGAATTCTCACCCTTCTACATGAATTTATTGATTTCCTTCCGATGTAATGAATCTTACACATCAAATCATGGACGATACCATTTTACTACACAGTCGATTCTACCGAATTCGTAAAATGATCGCTTAAATTTTGCGCTAAGTATATCAAAATAATGTTTGATTGGACATATTTTAATCTATCTGTAAATATCTTTTATTTCTGAGAAAATAACCTTTATCGAATCAAATAAACTTAATGAGATGTTCGTTTGTATGGTAACACCCCTACAGATAATGAAGTATCTTTAGTCGGAGGAGAAAATACACACGTCATTCCGCGCGTGTAGACGAGATTTCGGGTCAATATTGGAGTTAGCAAAAATGAGGGGAAATGAGATTTAAACGAGTTGAACAACGATGAGATTATGAACAGTAGATAAGAGGTGTTGAAAAAAACAGATGTGGAAATACAGCAGAAAGATATCACAGCCGAGGTGAGAAAATTTGCATACTGTATTCCATTTTAATATTTGTGTTAATTGTGTTGTAGTCTCAGACTTCAGTCGGTCAAAAGCTATATAGGCTACATAGCTTATGTTTTTTTTCTGTTTAAACTCTCATCCGACAATAAATAAATTTTGTATTGTATTGTATTGCTACGAAGGCGGATATCGACCATTCCAAAAATAGCACAATATTCAACTTTTTGAGGGCGAGGGGAAAATCCCGGGATCCGGGACCCGGGACGCCCGGGATCCGGGATCGTATTAAACATATAGGGAAACAATAAACAGTGTTGGTTTTGATATTTGTCTTAATTTGTGGCAATAAAAAAGTTACATTATTTGATATTTGTGATTATGAAATAAACAAATGTTTATTCAAAACCTATTTTGCTTAGATACTTTTTTTAATTACCACGTACTTTCGGTAATGCTTTATAAAGATATTAAAATGCTAATATAATAATATAAAGAATGTCGCAACTTTATCCAATATAAAAAATAAAATCCATCAACGATAAAATTAATTTACTGAAAAAAAAAAAAAAAAAAGATTTTCACGCCTATACTATACATGCTTATCTATAACAAAAGGCAAGCGATAATCGATAATTTATCGATGACACCTATGGCAGGTGGTGTATTCCGGTATTACTATATGTTTAATACGATCCCGGATCCCGGCTTTTCTAAAGACGATCCCGGGATTTTCCCCTCGCCCTTTTTGAGTACAGTTATCTGGACTAAATTTTGAAGTTGTGTCACAGAAATGACAAACACACAGGGTGACATTCGTGAATTTTCTATGTTTTGTTGTTATTCTTACAGAAATTTCATTCAGAGCCAAAAATGACCATAATGAAAATTACAGGTTTTATTGCGATTCATATAAAATTTGTAACTCTAGTTAAACGACTAATTTTTTGTGGAGAAAGAATTTCTACACACATTTTAAGTGAAAACAACCATTATACTGGCTATACTAAATATTGGTGATCTAATAAAATGGTTGTCGTCTTATTAAAGAGAGGATAAGAGTATGAAACAGGTTCCGAAACAGAAGTTAACTGAATGAATTAACAAAGAAAGGCCATCTTGTATTGTCTGGAATTGTGGCACCAGAATATTGCGCGAAAATATGTAATTGCTTGTATATTGTTGTGTGCGTTACCGATAATAGTACAAATGTAGTACACAGATAATAGGGTTACTGAGGATATAAGAAAACAGTTTATTTTTATAACTTAAAAATAGACATTTTATTTAGTTAGTTCAATCACAGGAACTTGAAATTGTGCTTTTAGTCATTAAACAATCAACATTTTTTTTCTAGCTTCCATTCTTTTTATATGTGTGTTTTGATTTACAGATAAAAGAAGCTAGATTGTTGCCGGTTCGACTCTTGAATGATTAAAAACACAATTTCAAGGTCCAGTGATCATATTCTTTCCAAATTCATTCTGAAATCAAATCAAATGAGTCTAAACTAAACTAAATTTAATTATTTTCTTCCAAATAAGATGACTTTTTCATTTTTTTTTAGTCATTTGCTATTTCAGTTTTACAAGAGTAGCAGAGGTATAATTTGGCACTTTTACTCTCTCCCTTGCCTATCAGCTAGCTTTTATGGTGACATGGTAGTGTTTGCTTAACAGTTGAAAGTTCACAGGTTCAAACCCATCTCAAGGCAGATGGATTTTTCCGGCTTACATTTACCATCCTGGAGTGTCACGAGAGACTCTCACCCCTGGTGGGATTCAACCCAGTAACTTTCAGATCAGAAGTCTGCTGCTCTAACCCCTTGAACACTGCTCCTATTTCTTTTTAATAAAGCTCAGTCGAACCAAATATTAATGCATTCAATTTACTAGTTCTTCTAGAGTTTTGGGATAGTAACTGATAACATTGTGTTATAATTTGTTAAAAATAGTTCATGTTCACAATTATGATGTTGAAGAATGCTCTTATTTTTTGATAAATGCCTTTTTACAACATTTTTTTTTCACTGACTGGGTCCTTAATCAGTAAGGAACTTCTTTATTTCCTGTTATTTTTAGAGTACTTCTCAAGACAGGGTGTACATTTAAAGCATGTTTCTTTTGCAGCACGAAGAAATCAGCAAAAGATGTTAATGCACATGACCGCCATGGGCAGTAAAGAAAGATAGAAGTAAATTGGAATGACTGAGCACTGGCTAAAGCATATTAAACAAACAAAATGGTATGTAATGAGATCATACATCAAAGCTGTTGATCTATAGTTTTTGTAAAAAATGAAAAGATTAAGATAAGTCTCCTTTTAACTCGACTTTTTCGAAGAAAAATAAGGAACTATTGCTACAGTCATGTGTTGTTGCTGCTCCCATCCAAACTGACTTGATCATTACCTTTTTATTTCTAAATGGACTGTCTTAATACTTGGACACAACCCTTCAGACACGACCTTCGAGTTTATCAGACTGAACTTGAATGTGGCTAATAAGTGACCTTCACATTCAAGGTTAAAATTATTGAATTTTGCCTAAATTGGCCAGAACTTTGTTATTTATTTATGGCTTTGATTCATACTTGGACAAAGCAACATTTATTACAAAATGATTTGAAATCCTGCTAGTTGGAAAATTCAAGTTTGACCTTTTAATGACCAAGTCTTACCATCAAGGATCGGAAATTAAAGTTCTCTTTTTCTACACCATGTTATCATTTTTTGTCTTATTAAATCATCCAGTTAACCATTGCTTCTCACACAAATATGCTTAATATCCAACAACTTCATATTTTACAAATAATTTCATCTTCTCTGGACTTCAAATGTAGGAGGATGGTAAAATCAAAATGCTGAATAATTCACCTCATATCCTTGCAAGTGACCATCTTTTAGGGTTTTTCACGTATGGCATCAGTATAATATTGACAAAAATGTTCAGTTTTCCTGAAACGCACTTAGTAGGAATTACAATAAGGGGTTAATGCAAGACTGCTATGAATATTTTCTTTAAAAATTCTGATATCTTTTACAGATAATTTTGATTCTGCATTTAAATGCATCATTAACTCCTTCAGAAAGTACTAGATAGCACAGAAGTTTTTCAGACTGATGTAAAAATGAATGAAGACAGGTTGTACACTAGAATAAGTTAACTTTTCTGAAGAATAGACATTACACAAAAGGGACTAACATAATTTTCGTTAAACTTTCTAGTAGGGTACTATTTAAGCATCAAAATTGTCTATTTTAGTAACAATATTATGTCTGACACATAAATCTTTGCATTTTTGGCTTTTTCTTCCAAATTATAAACATCTGAAGTACAACTTGTAACTGTGCTTAACCATGCCTTGACCTGCTATGTACATGTACAACACTGAGCAGGCTAACTACACTCCACAATCATGCTTTTTAAAAGACTTTAGCCTCTTTGAATTGCCTGAGTTGATAGAAACATTTGTAAACTAAAAGAAGGCTTTAAAGCCCAATAGGATATCTACTTTTTTAAAACAAGAAACATTAAAAAAACGTAGAAAAAACTGGAGAGCACATTGAAATATCAGCAAAAATGCAATTCTGAGTTCAAATAACAATGTTCAGATCTAGAAAAGGAGTGCTTGCATCATATAGACTATCATATATTCAAGTCGACCTTGTTGAAATAAAAAAATAAGGCATTGGTGTACTGTCAAATTCTATTAACTTCTCTCAAATTGATTTCTTTTTCTGATCCACTGCTGAACTGATATAGGCAGCACACAAACTTTTTGGCCTACTGCTGAGTGAATGATTTTGGATTGTGGTAGCATCCTAGATTGTTTGGGTGCAGTGGTTGGAATTACTGATTAAAACACTAATACTAGTATACAAACAAAATTTCAGGACTTCAATAACTCTCATTATCTGCAATAAAGCATATATCTTTTGATCAACAGCCCTTATCAATATGACCCAATCAACAATCTAGGGACCATGAAAGTTCTAACTTCAAAATATACATGCTGTGTTAAGAAAAACATGTTTCTTTGGTGACAACTAGTAAATTAGCATGAAGTGTGACCTGTCATATTCCAGATGTTTATTTTACTTTTCAAATCAGTAATAACAAGGACAGCCCCTTCATTAATGAACTACCAATCAAAATTCAGGACATCAATAAATTACATTATCAGCCATAAATCATATATCACTTGATTGACAGCCCTAATCAATAATGATCCAATCAACAAGCAAGGGATCATAAAGTTCCAACTTTAGACCACATGTTGTGGTAAAAAAAACATATGTTTGGTGACACACTTAAGATTTACAACTAGTCCATTACCATGAAGTGTGAAATATCATTTTCAATTGAATTTATGCAGCAGCTATTTTGATCTCATTTTGTTAGAGTACAGAACAGTAACCAGTAAGCAAGGCTTAAATGATTTCTTAAGACAGCTTTGTGTATTCTTTTAAACTTGGATACCTCTTAAATTGTGCAGACTGGCAGGAACATATCTATGCCTTAAATACAAGTAAAATGGGACAAGGCCTGTACAAAAATTACACTTAAAGCTAGATGGGAACAATTGTTTTGATGGACCAGTGTTGAAAACCTCATTTTGATGGAACAAATAAAAGAATTGTTTTTGTTTGTGTTTTATAAAACCACATACAGTTTTACATAAATATGCAAGTATGTTTGAGGTAGTGTAAGGTATGAGATTTATAGGATGTCTCTACAAAAAATACACACCTGGGAAAACCATTTGCATCATAAATGGCATTTAACATCAATATAAAAATGCATTTATTATGATACTGAACAATTTTAGTTTTGGAATAAGAAAACTTTAAATTTGCTTAATTTGTGATAATTTTGTCATTCATTTTTGGATTTGAATCAGTGAAACTTGAACCAAACAACACTTACCGGTATTTACCGGTCTCATTCATTGTTGGACAAAACAACATTAAGACCAAACCGCCATGTTGAATTATTCAGATATGACCTTGACTTTAAAAATGATCTTGACCGTCAAGGTCAAATGATTGAATTTTGCTTAAAGCGACAGTCACAGATGAACCGAAGATGAAGAAAATGTTTATTTATACATCTTGAAATTTTTGCTGTAATTGTGAAGAACATATTTAAACTAAATTACTGACTCATTTCTTGTCACAGCAAAACATCAAAATATAGTTTAACATTTACTGGTTAAAAATTACCCCTATTAGTAGAGATAAATACTTTATTTGTAACATTAATCTTGATGCAGTGTAATAACTAGTTTCTGTGGGTAAATGGTTAGACGTTGCTCTAAATTTTACTGATTAAAATGTCATGGGTTTGAATTCTGGTTAAGTCAAAACATTTTATAAACCCAAAACGAAGTTTGGGGGGTATATAGGAGTCATCCAATGGTTGGTTGGTCGGGCGATCGGTCCGGGTGAAGCCTGTCCGGAGCATAACTTGAAAACTACTGGTTGGAATTCAATGCAACTTCATACAATGGTCAAGAACAATAAGTGCAAGTGTACTGTCCAAGAGTCATAACTCCAACTTCACTATTTGCAGAGTAACTGCCCTTTATTGATTTTCATTGTCCGGAGCATAATTTGAAAACTACTGGTTGGAATACAATGGTCAAGCACAATGAGAGGAAGTGCAGTGTTTATAAATCATAACTCCATCTTCACTTCATTTTCAAAGATATTGGCCTTTATTGGTTTTCTTTGTCCGGAAGATATAGAGGATATTTGTTTGTTTTTGTGGAAGATGAGAATTTATTTCATCGAGTGAACACCATATGTGATATTTTCACGAGTGGCGCAGCCACAAGTGAAAATATCAACATATGGTGTTCACGAGATGAAATAAATTCCCATCTTCCACTAAAAAACTAACAAATTTTCTTTTTATTTTATGCCAACACGTCAAAAATGGGTTTTTTATCACAATTTAATCAGGGCCTTCAATAAATTCCCCATGGTGAGCCCCAAATCAGTTAATGCGTACTTTGGTTACTCCGCACACAAAAAAAGTGCAGACAATCTCCAATACATATGATAACTTTAATTCTGCTGAAATAAACTGAATACACTTTCATCAAATAATATTTATTTTTGTCTACACAGTTTATCAATATTTATTGAATTTTGCCATACATACTTTAATTATAAAAGCGGATTAATACTCAATATTCAATAGTTCGGGCACAAACATGTATTATCAAAATGGTAATTAACTGATTCAAAACAGTGTATTATCACTTTTATCTCACTGATATTTCCCTATATTTCATTGGTAGGCATAAAATAAAACTTGAAAACTGCACAGAGAGGAAGTGCAGTGTCCAAGAATTTTAACTCCAGCATGGCCCCCGCTTGCGGTGGCTCTTGTTGTGTCGCCTGCTACAGAGTAGCCGCGACATAAAGGGATCACTTGTCCGTCGTCTGTCCGTCGGTCCGTCCATCTGTCACAAAACTTGTCCAGACTACTCCTCAGAAACTACTGGTGTGATTTCATCCAAACTTTACAGGAATGATCAGTACCAAGTCTAGTTGTGCATATTGTCAGCATTTTCCGATTCAATGATTTTTGTCAGAGTTATGGCCCTTTAATGATTTTTATTTTTAAAGTTTGTCCGGACTACTTCTCTTATATTACTTAAGCAATTTAAATGAAATGGTACAGGATTGTTCTGTACCTCAAGTACTTGCGCATGTCTTACAGGTGTGGTTGAATTATTTTTGGCCGAGTTATGACCCTTGATTAAAAAAATGCTTTTAAGCCTACAAACTGTTCAATCTCCTCTCAATACTACAGTAACTGTTTAATTGGCTATCATCAGGCGACACATGTGATCACTGATCGCCCTTATTTTAAAGAAGTCTTTTCATGTTCATATCACAGGTTTCTCCTAGTTGCAAGATCTACAAGTTTATTTAGAAATGCTAAAGTGAATTATCTTGTCATAATAATGGTGTCTATAACTCGGGGGACATATTTGAAGATTAAAGTATGTTTTGTACTACATGTAAATTTCCAGTCATTCACCCTTTGAATTTTATGTTTCAGTTCTGGTACTGGAACAAGAGTTCTTTGAACAGGGACTTCCTGAAGAAGTTTGATGAGATTAAAAAAAGAGGACTTCGAGATCATAAGTTTACCAGATTGTTCAAATGTTGTGAAACTGGATAAAGAGGATTTTCACAAACAAAAGTAGACTTCTAGAGCTACATGGCTACATAGACAGTGAATGCATCATATACAGGACTTTCTAATGCAAATATCTATATTTACGTATTTAATTTAATGTTTACTTCTGCTTCAGAGTTATGATGTTCAGAAACAAGTTTAACAATATTAATGATAACTTTAGAGGTTACATGGTCCAATGTTCATGAATTTTGTCAAAAGAAATGTTGTGAGTCTGACACTTGGTCACAATGGCTTTTAGACAGTCGTTACATTTTTCAGATTTTGTTATTTTGGTTAATAGTGAATTGGGAGAATAAAATTAATTTTTGCATAAATTGCATTGGAAATACCTGCAAAACATTTGACATTTTGAATCTTAAGAATTGGGATTTTGATGATTGCATTATATCAAAATTTTTCTGTACTTGGAAATTCCAGATTTTGTTATGCCGGCATGACAGACAGTGAAAGTTTTCAGTCACATGCTGCTTCTTGTTAAATCAGTGTAAGAATTTGACACACTGTTAAAAATGTATACTGCATGTCTTCTATTTGGCAGCTTAATTCTCTGTGAATGAACATGTATGTGATGACAGCATTCATTCCGAAAAGAACATAACTTGTCCATACATATGAACAAACTTAATGTTTTATAACTGTCTGATCATTGCAAACAGTTCACGCTTAGCCTGTTCCCAATACGGAGGGGATCCACGTATTGTACGCAAAACGCGAAAACCATCATCTTGAAATGTTAGCTTTTCATCAAAACTGGGTTTGAGAAAGTCACCAGCTGTATTCCTAACCCCTTTATTTTACATTTTCTTAAAGCGAGAGTTACTTTGTCTTTAATCTGTTTCAACTGAAGGCGTTTAAGCTTGAAAAAGATGTTCGGAACACATAATGCCACTCTTCTATCAATAGTTCTATGTTCTCATTTACAAATATCGCTATAATATAAATGGACAGCTCTTTCCGAATTATCAAGCCGTTTTTCTCCACAATACAATGTTGGAAATGAAAGAATCTCTGAATGTATATCCTGAAAAAAACTGAGTGGTGAGGAACCTACCCCTGGAGCAAGACAGAGAATTCGATTAAACTCTCTCAAATCCATAGGGTGCATGAATGTATCTAAATTTCCACATGGACGCTCACAAATATTATCATCTTCAGTCCATGAATCGTCTGAGGTTTGTTTATCATGAGATGTTGGTCATCAGTTGTTTCATCATCATTAACAGTATTAGACAGCTTAGACTGGCATGAATATTCCATCCATTGATTATTCAGCACAATGCCTTCGTTCTGAAATAATTTGCTATTATTCACAAGCCATTTGGCTACCCGAAAAACTCGATTAGATCTTATATTTTCAAAAGCAACGTGATGTTTATAGGAAAGTTTTCGTTTAAGTTTGGGCATGATTGTTGCATTGTCATCCAGCATGCGAGGCAACGACTTTATGGAATTGTTTACATCAGCAGGAACATTAACAACTTTGCCACGTAAACTGACTTGACCACGTCTTGGTAACTCACGTAACTGCATAAACGGCAGTCTTAGGGACACAAGTCTTTCCTCTAAATTTGTAAGTTCAAGCTCAGTAGGTTTTGAAAAAAACTGGAGTCCAATACCATTCCAAAACTTTGGATTTTCCCCAATTTCAGTGATGACCAACATGTCCTGCACATCCATTCCTGATCTAAAACACTACATGTAGCACTACTGTAATTTTTGGAATGCAAAATCATTTTCAGCCTGGAAGTATTGTGTACAAAATGGATAAAAAATACCTTAGTGCAAGAGGTGCAAACATAATCAGGCCCTTTTCCAGCCAACTCAAAAAATATTTTGGAAAAACGTCTATTATCCTCTATTTGCACAGTCGTTTCCTTCCTATAAATGTGTTGCTTGGCTTGTTTATAAGGCACCTTAACTGTTAAAGTAAGAGGACTTCTTTTCACAGTTTTAATTTGAAAACAGTGCAAATCAAACATTGTTGATATCAATGTATTATTTGAAAATGACAGATGCAGATTTTGTAAATGCCTACATAAATAAGCAGTTGTGCCAACAAACCCATAACAGCTGTTTCCTTCAAAGTAAAACATATCAAAACTGTCACGTGCGTGACTGTCAAAGAGATAAATTTGCCCATTTTCATGAAAAATACCAAGAGAAATGCCATCAAATACAATTATCATACTATCACTTTTTAACATACTGTTGTCAATAGCAAATTTGAAGCTAACCACATTTATTACATCAACATTTTCATTTTGTTGCAGGAAGCCCGAAAAAAACACCCTTATGCCTAACAGAAACACGAACTCCATTACGAACAATATATATTGAGGGAGTAATTCAGGGTCAAGAAAAGTTGACTGTCCCATGGAATGAAACAGGTTACTCCCATTCACAATGATCTGATTTAAATCATCACATGTCACATCATCTGGTTTTCGTAACAATGGAATAGTGGACAAAAGCATAAGACAATTTCTTACACACTGCCTGCCTCGTGCAAATGGTGGCAAATTTTCATCACCTTGATGATAGAAACCAGAACAATTAAGTGTAAATGACAATAATACAATGTTAATACAATGTGTAACAAACACCTAAAAAGAGGTAGACGTGAAAATTGCTTGGTAACTTATCAAATCAAATTCAAAGCAACCAAAGGTTAAACAAATGGAGCCTATGATAGTATAGAAAGCAATAAAGCATTATTAAGTTTTATCACCAGGGTTAACAACACATCAAAAGCATTATGAAATAAAACTGAAACTGTTTCTAACTACCTTAAACCAGTACAAGGTATTCTTTGCAAAAAGAATTTACAAGAAATGGATGAACAGAATTGATAAAACATCAAATTATTGTTAAATGATGTAGTTTCATGCTTCTTAGCACCAATATGTATAAAGGACAATTTTTGAATTATAGATGAGGTATTGGACATGTAATTAAAACAATTATTTGTAGCAATGAACAAATTAATCTAAATAAGCAGTTTTATTACTTGACTAACATGTAAATGAAATTTAACTAGGGTCATTTTTTTCTGCTAAAAGCAATTGAGACATACATCTATAAACTGCTGTTTGTTTTGTTTTGAACAGTATTAATGACAATTTGAAAGCGCTCACTTAATTGCAAAATGACTGACTGATCAATAACAATTAACAGTTCTGTAATTAAGATACAACTCCAGTTCACTAATATGATATGCAACTCGAGTTCAATGAAATAATATGCAACTGCAATTCCATAATTTGACATTCAACTCCAGCTATAAAACTTGTGTTGAGAGCTCCAGTAAAGTTATTCAGCTCCAGTCAAGCAAAAAAAAACTTTAAATACTTACTTTCCCTTTTTAATTACATAGTCAGTTCTTCAGCTACTGAACATTACGAAATAAACTAAATAAGCACAAATAAATGATTATCTTAAAAGATATTAAAAGAAAACGCTAAACAGTTTAAGTTTACATAGACAGCAGATGTAAAAACTATTACACACTTAGATAAGCTGTAACCTTTCTATTCGGGAAACAACGCAGAATTTGACCTAAGTTTGCACTGACGTAAACATTGGTAAATAAACAATCATAATCAGGAAATTTCCCCACAGATATAAATCTACACATTATGTATGATTGCCGAATGCCTAAAATCGTAGCTTCGAGTTCAAACAGAAAGTTTCTGAAAAACCAGGCGCACAATGACCGAGAATTTTGCTCGCGAAAAATGATCAGAAAGAGAAACGAACACTTTATCCGAAAAAAAAGCAATAAGTGCTATGAAATGATTGAAGAAAATATGAGCTATAAAGAAAATAAACGTATAAAGTTACTTACTATTTCGCCTTTTTTCAATATTAGCTAACTCTTGCAGGGCTGCTAGGCAACTCGACAACTTACAATGTAAAACTACGCGATACATCGGCCCATCCGAAAATAAAATAATAAATTACGGTATAAAAATAATCCATTTCCTTGTAAATATATATATATAGAATATAGTTTCATATTAATACGAATAAGTATTATAAATTTTACCCAAATATATTAGAATGGCTGTTACTATCCTGTTGCGGACTACTGTGAAATCATTAATATTCGTGGGGGATTAATTTTCGTGGATTTCGTGGTTCAGGTAATCCACGAAATCAAGTCCCGACGAACAAATTGTGCCCAAGATAATGTTAAGTATGCCCAATCAGTCAGTAGCATCAAAAAAGGCGTGAGACGTGGTTCGTAGTTGGTACATCGTCCGTAGACAATTTTTGTGCTTAACCGCTGCGTTTTTGAAATTCATTCAATGAATCAACGATAGACATAGGTATGAATCGGATACTAAACCGATAGATG
Source organism: Cyclina sinensis (assembly GCA_012932295.1). Lineage (NCBI taxonomy): Eukaryota > Metazoa > Mollusca > Bivalvia > Venerida > Veneridae > Cyclina > Cyclina sinensis. The sequence goes on along the minus strand of JAAONU010000012.1, from coordinate 8,088,688 downwards.
ATTTTTTTCAGGTGTGTACCCGTATTTTGTTTGTTTACTAAGTGCATCGAAACTGAAAGTAGAAATTGTAGTGACGTAGCGTCACGTGTCTGTCAAACAGCACTATACTGCGGATGCTATTTGCAGTTATACGGTCCCTGAATGAAATGTTTATTTTTACTGATATTGAGTAAACTATTATTACTTTGGAACTTATTACTTAGTATAGTAAATTGACTACTGTATTTTGTAATTACAATGCTGCAAAGAAAAAGGTTAATTGGCGCTAATTTAGGTTGCATTATCAAAGACGGAAGGCCGACGTTTTTCACAGCTTAAAAAAATCATAATGACCGTTTTTACACACCTTCAATTTTAACAATGAAAAAGATGCGCAACATATCTCAAAGTATAATTGACACTTGACACTTGTTAATTGAGAAGACCGATCGATGGATTAATTACCATAATAACGAATCTTCGGTTGTTTGGTCAGGTGGAAAAACGTTAACTTTCACGTGTCAACAATTTCAAAGCACAAATGATGGATATTGCCGAATGTTGAAATCAACGAATTTTCGGCCCCGTATTTTTTTACCTGGCAATAGAATTCAACGAATTTACGACCCCACGAAATTGCCTTCTGCCGGCAAACCACGAAATTTTATGCCCTCGAATTTAAATGATTTCACAGTATTTGATTTTTTGGCAGAGCCTAATGTAATTATCAGCGTCACTTTTTTGTGGTCAGCTAAGAAACCCCACTGGTTAGGAAAACCTGCGTACGCAAGCGAACCCATGTTAAAAAAAGAAACTGTGCCAGTAAGGAAGCTGAAAGCACTATCGATTTCAGTAGTTTATTCGATGCAGAGTGTATACCACCCCGCACCGGTTCCTCGATGAAATTAGAGAATCCATGTATAAAACAGCGGACTTAGAAGAATACTTTAGGTGTTTCCAACAGAAGCAGGTACGACATCTTATTTATTTTAAAAACCATTTTTCTGAAAGTAACTACATTTGGCATTATTGATAAGGATAAGGCTAAATCTGTAACGTTATGTTCGTCTCATCAATTGATAGATTGATACAACGAGGCATTGACGTTTACGTTTAAAACAATGCTGACGATAGTTGGTCCAGTTTTTCGGTCTCATGATGCAATTATTAGCCTATACTAAGCTATGTTGTCGACCGTTATATTTGTACTTGTATATTTATATAACCCATATATTGATGATATGGTTTAGGAGATCCACAAAATTTCTGTTTTATGTAAAAGGAATTACAAACATCACGGAAGATAATAAAGTCGTAGTATATCAAATTTCTTTAGTAGTTTCTGAGAACTTCTGATTTCAGGGTCACTTAATGTAGATAGTATTAATACGTTACGAAATGTGAAGGTTTACCGGATATGTAGGAAAAGATTCATACTGACTCATTATAGATACCATTGAATGTTCACACAACGTGTTGCCATCTACAATTTGTGATGTTTGCTAATGAATACGTTAGACATACAGGCTTGTTTCAATTGTCATTGTTTTCTTCAGAGATTTATATTGTTAACCAAAATCCTGCTATATAAAATCAAACGTGTAAGGTTAATCACTTCTGTTTGTCATTTATCAGTAAAACTTCACTTATTCACCCAACCATAAATGGGAGGTCAAATCAGTGAAAAGAATCGTTAATAAATAGAATATTCATTATCAACGCTTTGCTTATTTAATGGACTTTTAACGCAGTTCATTCATTTCACTTAATCATTTGTTGGAAGCTTTTGCTGCTTAATAGCCAAACCAATAAAATAAATACAACGCGTTTGTCTAGATGTTTTAATGATTAATTATTGGGCTATGCCCCTAATGGCACATTCACCCAGTATTGTGGCAACTTTTTGAACTGCGGCTGAGCGTCTTTTGACCACGAAAATGCAGCAGACCGTCTGGGGCCGGAGATTTTCTGACATCCTTATTATCCGACACTTCGATCAATTCTGCGGCCCCATGAGCGGCCCTAGTTAACAGCAAAAGCTTCTAAAGCTACACACAAGATTTTCTAGTTACAATCACATGACCGCCTCTTATCCATACATTCACGTTGAAAAATAGTACCACAAGTTGTAATGAGTTTTCATTGCAATTTCGATAAAAGTTCTTTGATATTGCAGAATTCTGTTGATTTTGAAAGCATGAAGCATAATTTATTTAATTTTTGGGGGGAAATCAAACTGTAAAAGTAATAACAAGTTACTAATTTAGTATTCATCCGCAAAAATTCATTCATAAAATTTTCTACGCATGAAACAATCGTTTGCTAATCGGCAATGTATTCCAAATGCGTGTAATGAGATAAAATAAACATGAAACCCTTCGCAAACAACCAGTAACGCTTTTGACTCTGTTGATTATATTTTTTTTTTTGACAAATTTATCAGAATAACTCAAATATTTTCCTCTAATAAATGTGCTTAAAATATTTTTAACATTCTTGCTTTTAGTTTGCACGTTGATTCAATTATCAATGTCAATATATTTACCTGTTTCCCGAATATTTACCAAAAACAAGCCTTGCTACATTATCAACTGTCCGTATTTTTGGCGATTATTCGCGTTTTAAAGAACGGAATATATTTTGTTTATGCCAATCATAAAAAGCATTTGAGGCTTCCATTAAACAAGCCATTTCTTGATTATACACAGCAGTTTCCGAACCATGTTAGAATGAACGAAAACATTTAAACAGTACCTATATTCGGATATCGAAAATCGGATAACCGATGGAACGTCCGAAAATCGAAAATTCGAATCTTTTCAAATATGTCAAACCAAATATTAGAATATTGATTTCAGTATTCGTTCCAATCCCTCCTTTTTGATAACCTTTTACTTGTATATAATGTATATAATAATGTATATTTATTTTAATGCTTTTCTTGAAACACCTTCAGTTGATTATTGATAAGCACAGATCTCCAAATATCTTAGTCATAAAAATATAAGGATTAAAACATTTCAATGAAAACATCTGGGTTTTTATAATGACCATGTTTTGTCTTAAATTAATTTCATGCAACATTTCCTATACAAAAGATATGATCCAGTCTGAAATTATTAATACCTTAAAAAGTTTTTTTAAGTATCTAATAGAATACGACTCTTTATGCAAGTTTACTTCATGTAATGTTGGATTACGTGTCTCATATAAACTTGTCACAATAGGTTATTATACATAGTCATTATGTAGGTCTAGGAAAATCTGAGAAAAACAGTATCCAAAATACATCTGGTAAAACAGCACTGAATGTTTTGAACATGGACATGGAGTCAAGAAATTAGGTTCTGTTATCTTCTGTGTTGTTAGTATAATTGCATTTAAGGCGGCAATATATATTTGCAGTATCATTTTTACACATTTCAGGTTATCTACTGTTTTCACATCTTAATTATTTGCTCACATGATTTTGTTACTTTTTCTATGAACAGTTTACTTACACAAAATGTATTTGATTTCTGTGTTTCTCTTGACTTGGATATAAGCTATTGTCAAGTATTTCAGTTTAATAGAGACCACCATGGTATTTCCACTATTTTTAGCTCATCAGTTTCGAAGAAAAACTCGAGCTGTTATGATCGCTAGGTCGTCTTTGTTGTCGTGCAAAAACTTTGATGTAGCCGTTACTGAAACACTTAAAGGTATCAACACAAAACTTGGAATACTTGCTTATAATGAAAAGGTGCAGTCGTAAGACAATGGGCATTATTCTGAAATATTTTTTTGGAGTTAAGCTCCTTTTTAACTTAGACTTTTTGTCAAAATTGGTTATTAAGTGGAATGATTTCAAAACTATCAAAGGTATTAATATGAAACTTGAAATATTTGCTTATTATGACAGGGCACAGTTGTAAGGCAATAGGTATTATTCTGAAAGCTGTTTTTAGAGTTCTTCCCCATTTCAACTTGAAATTTGTTAATGAAATTGGTCATTGATATAGACAATTTTGAAAACATGAAAAAAATTAGTACTCATTCTTTGGATACTTGCATCTGTGGACAAGGCACATCTGTACCACAAGGAACATTACTGTTCGTGATTCTAGAGTTATGCCCCTTTTTCACATGGAAAACAATTAAACTTTTGTTTAAATACTAATATCTTGAACATTTACAATCACAAAGTCATTCATTTTAAGTGAAGTGCATAACAGCAATTATCGGATAGCACCATAACACTCTTGAAATTAATTTTATTAATTCGTTGCTCTTAACATACAAGCGTTGGCACCGCATGCGATGCTCTTATTAGAGTTTCAAATGATCATAGTGTCTCCCGTCACATTGTACGCCACAACTCAGAGAGATTTAGTTTATACTTTATACAATAGTCACACTTATGTGACAAGGAAGTCCGAACAAAAACTCTACCTTGGCTCATTTTTGGATTATCTCCATTACTTTTATGTTGAAATTATGCTTTTTTAGAGCATATCTAAAAAGCAATTGAAGAAATTAATATGATTCTTATCACATGGGTGCAGTGACAAAGAACAATTTTCACACATTTTATCTTTCGCTTTCTGTGCTTTGATTTTATAAATGTGATCTCATTAGATTTTCTTAATGTTTATTAACGACTGTTAAAATATGAAGGAAGCTCCATTCAGTGTATTGAATCTGATTGGTTCATTGTGATTGGCAATTATTTGTTTGCTGTTTTCTTTTTAGATAAATGATATTTTCAATCTAACAGAAACATTGACTGAAATTAACCTATAGTTTTGCATATTTTCGATAACGACAGTAATAAAATTGAAATTAATTTACTGCACGTAAAACAACAGACTTACAAGTCAGGCTGTTTTTGCCTTAGAAGCATGTTTCACACTTCTAAAAAACATAAAAACACGTTAGAACTGATATTTTAAAAATGAGCCTCATTTAAATAATTGCTTAGAATGTATGAGCGTTCTACTTAAGATGTATTTATCGTCGGTACCGACTGCCCATATGACCGACGCCCCACGAAGAGGTCAGTTATTTTAGGTTTTAGGGGATAGTGCAATGTACAGAAAGCATCCCTTTCCAAAACCACTTTTGGTTCTTTTCCATGCTTAGCTTAATGTGCAAGCCAAGTAATGAGTATAGATTCACATGAGGCAGATTGTTTACGCTCAGACGCAATAAATCTCAAGAAATATGCATAAAGATGTGATCACATGTACATAACCCATTGGATGCTTTTTAAGCAGCCACCTTGTTTTCAAAAACAAATCATAAATCTTGACGTTAACTGTTTTTAAAAGATACACATGGTGTTGACAAGTCAGTGATAAATCTGTAGCAACTGACAGGCTGACTTCTGTAGACCTGTATTACTGAATAATTGTTTCACGTTGGCATTTCTGTAAAGATGAAATATATGCTGACAGAATACGATATGGCCATTTATTTCACATTGCAGCCATAAAGTCATTCAGTAACTTTATTGCAAACTTTTTTGCAAATACAGCGATTGTAATGAACATATTGTCACCATTAACGTAAGGATGACGGCTCCACAATGACAGAATTATCACTTATTTTGTGCCCATATTTGTCTTTTACGTAAAACTTCTGTTTACACACAGAAGCATTATAGACGAGAGGAGCTTATTGTGAATGTCATGTTGGTTTCGGGTAGGGTAGGGTGCTAATAGGCGTTGGGTGCGGTTAGGGGTGGTTTTCGAATGGGGGGGGGTGTAACATACTGTCAAACGTTTACTCTCTGTCTCTCTCTCTCATTTCTCGGGTGTTCAAATAGTCAACCTTTAGAGCACAAATTAGCCTCTACCTATAAAGGCGAAACGAGAAGCTGGTAGCATATGTTAACAATTCGATATTGTAATTCAATAGTTAAGCGGTTAGTGAAACAAGATTTTTATTTTATTTCTTCACGGTTTGATGCCTGCCCAGATGATACACAATTTATATTTAAATTAAAAGAGCATTTTATCTGATCTGGATTGGAAATGTTTTCTTATTTCATAGTTTTTGTGCGATTTTAGTATATACAGGATGATATTGTGGATAACTGAAGAAGTGTAAAAATATTTAAAGAACTTCAAGGAATGAACGAGTATACAAATTTTGTAGGTATTTTCCTTAACCAGGCTTTAAAGATTGTAATTTTGAGTATGTGTCTGTTAGCAAAGTAATAAAAAATGAGTTTATTCAGTTCATAAATTAATGATGTTCTTAAAAATAAAGTAGGGAGAACTGATCAACCATAAAACTTTGACAAACATCGTACAGCGCGGCGGGCGAAATAAGTATTTTTTTTTATATGTTCAGTATGTCTATTTCAAAGATCTAAGTAATAGTATATATACTAGGGATGGAAACGAATATTAATATCAATATTCGAATATTCGCTTTGCCATATTCGAATATATTCGAATATTCGTTTTTCCGTTCAGTCAGTTACCCGAATTTTTGTATCCGAACATTGGTATTGTTATACCACATGTACGTTGTCGGGGAAACCTATATATTATCCACAAATTGCGTAGAAATGGTTTGTCTAAAGTAGGGAGAATTGATCAAACAAAAAACTTTGACAAACATCGTACAGCGCGGCGGGCGAAATAATTGTTGTTTTTTTATATGTTCAGTATGTCTATTTCAAAGATCTAAGTAATAGTATATATACTAGCTATGGGAACGAATATTAATATCAGTATTCGAATATTCGCTTTCCCATATTCGAATATATTCGAATATTTGTTGTTTTTTTTTTCAGTTCAGTCAGTTACCAGATTTTTTGTATCCGAACATTGGTATTGTTTTACCACATGTATGTTGTCGGGGAAACCTAAATATTATCCACAAATGGCGTAGAAATGGTTTGTCTAACGGAAGTTTTAAATACTTATTAAGTGATTGGCAATACATGATATATTCCGTTCATTAAAACCGTGTGAAATAAGTCCAAATACGAAAGGGAGGCATGTTTCTTTTTTTTTCAATATTGTTAAGTGATGATCAGACATAAAGTGAGGATGATTGTTTTTTTCTCAAATATACTTATAAGAGGAAACTATTTGAGCTATTCTACTGATTGGGCAAATAAAAAGTAATATCAATAGAGTTATAAGAGTGAATGGTTGTTCGTTTTCGTAAAACATGACGTTAATCCTTGAATATTATGAGACAAACAACTTTTAAAATTTGTGAAATAAACGGGCGCCAATGAAAACGAACAAAAGATTAAAAGGTATCACAATTAAGCCTGTTGCAAACTGTTAATCCGTAACGATTGCCCATGCCAATTATGCATTGCAATTCTAATGTTAATTGTATCATTTTGACAAGAGATTAACAAACACAATACCAAACAGAATGGTATTTTTTGCATAATCAGAATGCTTACATATATAAAAATCAACGATGCTTTATTTGAATAAAAAATCATTATAGAATATTCGAATTTGATATTCAGATTCGAATATTCGGTCGATTTTCGAATATTCGAATATTCTAACATTCGTTCCCATCACTAATATATACATTAAAACTGGAGAAAAGATTGACACAAATAAAAAATAAGGATGTCCCATCTTGTAGTAAGAGAAACTATAAGTAATCGTTTACAAAGAAGGCATTCTCCTTTAACCTTCATCAGAAAACAATAACGTTTTAGAAATGATTTATTCCAACCAGAATACGCTCTGTTAAAACTGCGATGGATTTAACAGTAAAGTAACAGACTGTTGCATTTAGGTGATCTGTCAAAAAAAGGAATGTACACTGTAGTTGTATTCACTTCATCAGAAAAAAGCCAGTGAATATTATTTATTCCACATTTGCATATTTCATCTTAGCATACATCATCTTAGCAATGGTGATAATAATCAGCTGAGTAATCAATCGGTTGTCCGTTTTCAGTTGATGTCATTAATTGCCTTTAATGACATCTGATCCTTGCCCTTGAAATGATGAGAAACTTGCTTAAAGGTACGGATTTTGCTGAAACCAATAATAATCTACAAAATTTAACTCACCATTGCCTTCTCGGTTAGCTTACCATTGCCTCCTTGACTAGTTTACTATTGCCTCCTCGGCTAATTTATCATTGCTTTCTTGGCTAGCTTACCATTGCCTCCTCAGCTAATTTATCATTGCCTACTCGGCTATTTTACCATTGCATCCTCGACTAGTTTATCATTGCCTTCTCGGCTAGCTTACCATTGCCTCCTCGGTTAGCTTAATATTGCCTCCTCGGTTAGCTTACCGTTGCCTCCTCGGCAAGCTTACCATTGCTTCCTCGTTAAGCTTACTATTGCCTCTACGGAAAGCTTACTATTTCCTCCTCAGCTAGTTTACCATTGCCTCCTCGGTACGCTAACCATTGCCTCTTCGGCTAGCTTACTATTGCCACCTCGGCTAGCTTACCATTGCCTCAATGGCTACATTACCACTGCCTCCACGGCTAGCTTATCATTGCCTCCTCGACTAGTTTGCCATTTCCTCCTCGGCTAGCTTATCATTGCCTCCTCGACTAGTTTACCATTGCCTCCTCGACTAGTTTACCATTGCTCCTCGACTAGTTAACTATTTCTCCTTGACTAGTTTACCAATGCGTTCTCGACTAATTTACCATTGTGTCCTCGGTTACCTTATCAGTGTCACCTCGGCTAGTTTACAACTGCCTCCCCGGTTAGTCTACCATTGTCACCTCAGCTAGCTTACCATTTCCTCCTCGGCTAGCTTATCATTGCCTCCTCGACTAGTTTACTGTTGCGTCCTCAGCGCTAGCTTATCATTGCCTCTTCGGCTAGCTTACCATTGCCTTGACTAGTTTACCATTGCCTCCTTGACTAGTGTACAATTTATTGCCTCCTCGGGTACTTTACCATTGCCTCCTCGGCTAGATTACCAATGCTTCATCAGCTAGCTTACCAATGCTTCCTCGGCTAGCTTACCATTGCCTCCTTGGCTAGTTTAGCATTGCCTCCTCGGTTAGCTTACTTTTGCCTCCTCAGCTAGTTTACCATTGCCTCCCTGGTTAGCTTACCTTTGCATAAATGGCTAGTTTACCACTGTGGCCTCAGCTAGCTAACCATTTCCTTCTCGACTTGATTTCACACTTAACTCCATGTGTGCGATATTGCACCGCTTTAATATTTCGTGTATAACATTATCTAGTGGTACTATAAGATCAAACCATGTCCCTTCAGTCGTTATTTGCTCCACCCCTGGGGATCACATGTTTTACAAAGAAATATTGTACACATCTTTTCATTGAAATTTTGATTGAGGCATTGCCCAGTAGATTTTCATCAAGTTTGTATAAACTTTGTCCCTAGGGTCATATTTCGCTCCTCCCTGGGGTTAAAATAAATATATATATTATAAATTTCGTATCAAAGGCGTAGATTGAGATTTCTGAAATTTGGTTTGAAGCATTGCCTAGTGGATCTCTACCAATAATGTCCAAATTATTCCCCTTGATTAGATCTTCTGTATATAGTTTGATGTTAAAACCGTTATATAGCACCTGTCTTTCTTAGTTGCTAAACTCAGAAGAGCGCTTTTTGACCATCATGAATCTTTTGTTTTAATTTCGTTTTGCTAAACACTTGTGTTTACTTTGCTAAATTGTCTTCAGAACTGAGTTTACTAGAAATGTTTATTAAAGTAACATAGAAATTTTTATAATGTTTGAAGAACTTACAAATTACATTAACTTTATGGGTGACGTTATTTATAACATTACGTAAGTAGCTAGTTTGTTTTGCGTGGACGGAGCGTAGGTGCATGAATTAGCTAGCAAACATCTTTCATCCTAATTGAATCGATGTCTATCCGTCTAGAAAGTCCTGTGGGAACCTGCTTGTTTTCATGTTCAGTTTCTGCAATACAATACAACATATACGCTATTGAATTTTATTTAGAAATATATAAACTGGCATATTTTTCCTGTTTCTCTCGAAATTCTATGTTTTCTAGTTCTTGCACTATCCTAATTTTATAAACGAACTCTTCCAAGGGCGAGTGTGTACTTACTACACTGCTTAAATTAATTAGAAGTGCGCAAATATGTTATGACGTAAATTGCCAACCATACTAGATATTCGCTGCAATTTCGTGTGTAGGTATCGATGGTCAATATCCTCGAGAAACCCGCGCACTTTACAATAAATTTACAAAGCATGGGTATTTCTGTTTTTCTTTTTGTTGTGTAACCCCCGAATAAGATTTAGACTTTTGCATTTTGCAGTTCGTTCACAATAGCACATATGACAATCAAAGTTTTAGTGCAAGTATTTACTGTATCTGCTCTTTTGACAACGGTCCAGGGTGTGCAACGTCATTTAGCAACTTCTGTTGTTGCTCGGGCGGTGCAGATGATTGAAAATGGATCTACGCAACGTGAGGTGGCTACCGTTATAGATGTTTCTCGTAGAGTTGTTGCCAGGTTGTGGAGTCGTTATCAGGAGACTGGAGAATTCACAAGAAGACCTGGGCAAGGTCGTCATCGCATTACAACACTTCGTCAGGACCAATATCTGAGAATTTTGGCCCTCAGAAATCGTCAGTGTACTGCTACTTGCATTGAAATTGACTTCCGGAAGGCTACAGGGGTTCGTGTGTCCACTCAAATTGTCCGAAATTGTCTTCATGAAAATGGTTTGGATGCCCGAAGACCTGCCAGAGGACCAATTATGACCTTAGCATACCGGAGAGCTCGCTTAGAGTTTGCCCAGGAAAACGTCACTTGGCAACTGCGCCACTGGCGATCTGTGCTTTTCATAGATGAGAGCCGCTACCATGTTTCGACCTGTGACAGGCGTGTGAGGGTGTGGCGTCGCCGAGGAGAGAGGTATTCGAAATGTAACATTATTCCATGTGATAGGTTTGGCGGTGGCTCAGTTATGGTGTGGGCAGGGATATCCATTGACGGGCGCACAGACCACTATGTGATTCCATTAGGTAGTCTGACAGCCCTGAGATATCGGGACGAGATCCTAGAACCAATTGTTAGACCATATGCTGGAGCAATAGGTGAAACTTTTCGTCTAGTTTAAGATGATGCTCGAGCACACACTGCAAGAATCGTCCGGAACTTCTTTGATGATGAAAGTATTGAGGTCATAGACTGGCAAGCGAGGTCTTCCGATCTTAACCCTATAGAGCATGTCTGGAACATGCTTTCTCGTAGTCTTTCTTCGTGTCCGAACCCTGTGCAGAACGTCCGTGAACTTTCATATGCTCTTGTAGCAGAATGGGATGTTAAACCACAGGATATGATCAGACGTGTCATCAATAGCATGCCCAGACGATGCAGAGAGTGCCTAAACGCCCGAGAGGATACACTCATTACTGGTACTGACTATGAAACGTTTCCAGGCCTGAATCCGCTTTTACAGACATTGGTTGTTCTCCTGTAAGACCACCATTTCAAAGTAATTTGATAGTGTTCATATCCTGGACACTGTCTCTGTTCAAGAATGTGCCTGTTGGCGATGAAAATGCCGACTTGTTTTTATGTTGTTATTACTGTAAAAGATATTTATAAATCTACTCAACGCGTATGGAATTTTATAGATTATATGGGCGCTCCTTTAATTCCTTTGAGCAGTATATTATTGTACATTGTACTTACTAAGCCACTTTATGTTAGTAATCTAAATTCTTGCAGTATTTAAGTCCATATGAAAATTATACTTTTAAAGTTGTCTAGTTTTCTTTCTAATGCATATATTTACTAGGTGGATGACTTAAAACATCGGAACCTGCAAAACCATACTTTCTAGTATCACTGTAAACTGCGCCTGTACATACGTTTATTGGATACAGAGAATGGTCTTAAAGAAAAAACACATTTTATCTGACAAACATTATCAGAGAAATACAATAGTTTTGCTCAAATATCTACGGTATAGAGCCTGTGGTTTCTGACAAGAGGACATTCTCCAGACGCACATGGCCTAGAACTTTGATATTTTGCTTGAAGCATTCCCTAGAGGACCTTAACCAACTTTGTTCAAAGAATGAACATCGGGTTCAAATTAGCCCAGCACCCTAGGTCAAACTTTTAAACCTTTCTAATTTCATTTATATTTAAGCTTCATATTCGGGCATATGAATCATCTGATCATTGTTTATCATTTGGCATGCTGATATTTGACCTTGAATCCAATTTGACCTTGACCGTTAAGGTTAAATATTTTTACCTTCATAACTTCATTATTGTTCAAGCTATAGCCTTAACATTTTGAAATGATGTAGATATGAACGATTGTTATTCATTTGACATGTTTCATATGACCTTGACTTAAATTCAATATTGACAATTAAGGTCAAGGGTTAATTTTTCAAGTCTTCATAACTTATTATTTGTTTATGCAATGACCTTTATGTTGTAACATTCGATACATATGATAATTTTGTTTTGTTTCACATGCTGTGGACATATTTATCTTTTGTTCTATTTGACATTGATCATTGTAAGGTGATGTATTACAAGCAAATGATAAACTTCTTTTGTTCCCACTATTATTTAGTGCTATATAATGTGGTGGCATTGTATTTTTCACAAATACAGCCTTGTTTCTCTATAATACAATGGAAATCAGGTAACCCCCGGGGCAGGGTCATTTTTACCCCAGGAACATAATTTGAGCAATCTGGGTAGAGGTTCACTAAAGAATTCAACACACCAAATTTCAAAGCTATATCCCTGATGGTTTCAGGGAAGAGTATTGTTATTATTTTTCCGTGTGGTTGCCATAGCAACCAGAGTTCTTTATTGAATTCAATTCTTTGAACAATTTTGGTAGAACTTCATGCAACAAGCATCGAGAGGTCGCTTGCTGCCTGCTTGTTTTATTTATATAAACGTGTGTGGTGCGCTCGTGTGTATGTGTGTGTGTGCGTGCGTGCGGGTGCGTGCTTGCGCGCGTGTATATGTGTCATTTTAAGGTGGTTTAGAAGTCAAGTGGGTCGGATGCACATTCTGTATTTTAATGTTCCCCAATAAGAGATCATATAGTCGGTGACTTGTCCTATAGAGAGCATGATGTAATTTGAAGTGACATTTTTAGATTCTTTTTGTTATCGTATGACTTGTTAGACAGACTAAACAATCATTTGTTTTGTGGTATTGCCACATTTTTCGGGAATATATTTGCGTAATTTGCTGTTAGTTATTATAACGGCACTAGAGATGGATTGGTAGAGGTAAGTTTTAGAATACATTCTAAGATTGCATTCTATACGTTCCCTTGTTACTGAACTAGCTTACAGTCGTGCAGTAATTGTTAACCATTATTCATGCATTTGCTTCACTTTCTCCTTACAGTTTATTACAAACGGTTTCATAAATCAAATTCAAATTCTTTATCATATTATGTTACTTGACTAGCTTTAAAGCTTTGACAAATCAGCATCGATAAAATGATGCTACGCCCACAAGCATTGCAAATGTTGACGTCAGACGTTGATCATTTCAAGTAAAATAAGTTCATTATTTCTGACACAAGAAAAATCCACTGGCATTTTATGCGAGATATGTTTCAAGATGACTCGGACGTAATTTAAAAGAACCCTTCTGATAAGATTATAATGTATTTGCAAAAATGTTAGGAAAGAAACAAAGAAGAAAGTTACTATCCCAGTGTAGATAATCAACATAAATAGTGAAATCAAATACATGCATTACACTACTTAGATAATAATTTGTTTGACTTCGTTTTGTTTCGTGTTATAAATGTTTTAATTATAGTTAACACTTATTGATGTGACATCATATTCAGCAATTATGATCCTTGCTCTGTTAAAATGTTAATGTGTCCTTTGACTCTGTGTTTGAAAGTCATGCGGGTAATTCTTATCTATTATCTCAGCTCTACAAAACAAGTGTATCACGTAAGGAAGAAAACACTTCCTGGCTTTACAATAGACGTTGTTAATAAATAAAGTTATTTCTTGATAAGCTTAAAATGTTGAAGTGTCGCTCTAATATTTTGTTATAGAGAACAATATTTCTTCTTTACATTCACCATCCATTTGATTTGCGTCAATTCACTTAATATGTGGTCAGTTTATGAATGTTTATTATAGTATATACGGTACCAATCACGAATAAAAAAACTTTATCAGCGGAGAGTACACTGTCCCGTTAAGGGCATCGTCGTTTCGCTCTGGCGCCCTACACGCCAGAGTACGATAACCAGATGCAAAGACAAGACGAGATCGCGCACTTACAATGGCCTGCATCGTATTTTCGTGTCTTAGATTTGTTTTATCGTACTTTCGCCTTTAAGGCGAGGGAGCGGAGCTGCGATGGCTCTTACAGGAAACCGTAGGAGAGAGTTGAGTTCATTTACACTCGGTACCGGCTGAGGCCATGTGACCAAGTAATATCACCGGCTTTTCAGTCTCTGTTTTTATTGCTTTCAAACAGGCTAGTGATAAAGTTCCCATAGCGAAATAAAGCATCTATTAAAACAGGCAATAGAAAAGATGATGTCTTTGTGAATTCATATGGCCATTGTTATTTTGAAATGATCTTCTCTAGAAGATGGGGGAGAAGCTTAATTAACAAGGGAGTTTATTTTTTAAATAAAGTTTGGATAAAGTAAACAGGTATTTGTCTATAACATATTTACTATACTGCATTTTAGATGGTTCACATATGAAACTTAATCTTTTTTTGTTTTTTGTGTGGATAAGAGAAGAAATAACAATTTAAGGTTGGACATTAATCAAAATAAGTTAATTAAAAAACACTTTTCTTATTCCTTTTATTTTATTCAGACAAACTTTTCCTACTTTACAACAAGAAGTACGTTTGATATCAAAACACATACTGATTGAATTAAAAAATATTCTATTTGATATTTGGCCTCAGTATACATACTTCAAAAAATGTTGGTCAGTTTTGTTCGTATAAAACTATAGGCATATTGTACTCTTAGTGTATTGAAATATTATTCAGTTCCAGGACTTAATGATCTTCACGATTATTCATCATTATTCAGTCATGCCAAACGGAACCGCCTTTCTTCTTCAATGAAACGAAATCTTTATTAAAGAGAAAGCCCTTTACGGCCTTCCATCTGTAACTAATATGCCACTTTATGTGCATGTACTGTTTACAAATGAAATTATTATGAGTTGTTTCTCCATCCAATAATATTTCTTCTTAAAACTCCAACATCGCTGTATTAACGCTGCCAATCAAATCTAAGGCGCATTAATCATTAATGATATTAATATTTTCAAAATTGAGGCATAGTTTTTGCGTGAATGTTGAAGAATATAAATAATTCTAAAATGCATTGATATTGATCCCAGCCCACTTACTGTTGTTTAGAAATACGAAATACAAAAGAAGCTTTGTATGGATTTATTTAGATCCAGATGGAAGGTCTGCTACGATATTGCATTCAACAAATACATAATTGTCCATTGTTTGGCTACACACATTTATACATATACAGGAGGTTATACTCATACTGAGAATTTACAATTGGTAAAAAGAAAACACTTCATGTTGAAAAAAGTTTGTTTATACTGTTGATGAAGCCAGGATTACATCGGGAACAAGCATCGGGACAAACCCGGGATTTGCACCGGCGAAGTTGTAAGTGAAAGTCTTAATCCATTAAAATGTTCATATTTTTATCTGCAACGAGACAACATACTGCTGTTCTTAGTTTTTCTATTCACGGTCTTCAAATTACAGTTTTAAATAACTTTAAAAGAAATTAGAATCACAGCTTATCAGACAGTGTTACCTTTTCCGAATTTATATGTCTAAATTTCAGTTTTTGGTCATTATATAGTTTATGAAAAGAGCAAAATATGTCTTTATCGCCTTTTCTCATCTTCGTCTTCAAACTATATATATATAATAATGAAACAACATGGCCAAGACGCTTTCCTTGCGTAGGTCGAAAACATAAATTTCAGCGGGTCCATCTGCTGAAATAGTTAGAGGCTTTGCGGGCCGATGTGTTTTAGTCTGTATAGCTATTTTAGCCATGGCATTTATTTTTTATTTACAGTATGTATGTATGTATGTATGTATGTATGTATGTATGTATGTATGTTGTTGTTGTTGTGGTGGTGGTGGTGGTGGTGGTGGTGGTGGTGGTGTGTGTGTGTGTGTGTGTGTGTGTGTTATAACGCCGTGTAATCCGACATTTTATATTAAATCTATTCATTTGTCTGCTTATAGCCCATTCACTACATTGCTATACAAAGGATTTCTATTTAGAATCGCAAAACAGTCTGTTTATTTTGAAAAACACACACAATCAAACAGGTTTGTAAATTGCACCCCCCCCCCCCCCCCCACCTTGGCCAGTTAAGATGTTGTTGTAAACACACAAGTTACGTAATGATCCATTGTTTGGCCACACGCAGCACATTTAGATCGCAATCTGCCGTCCTAATATGTTGCGGCATTAAAGGTCTTGTCGCAGAGGGTTTTAAATTTGTTTATGAACATACATCATTTTATATATATAAAATTTCTATAACAAATTGATTACTCAAAGTTAGTTCGAAGAAGCTCGGAGCTAAGGAATTATATTTCTAATATTTAAAAGTGGAGTTAGAGAAACACAAATAACTACAGATGCGTAACTCTTATAAATGTATTAAGTGGAATATTCTCTCAGATGCTACTTAATAGACTCAAACAATGGTAGGTCGATCATGATAAATTAATATTTGATTAATTTGAGTTTCAGAAAAAATAAGTCTACTACTGATTGCGTTTCATTATAAACTTTTTCATAATGGAAACTTTAAATTCTAGAAAAAGCCTATTTTGCGACTTTGCAGACTATGCGAGACGTTTTGACAGAATTGACAGTAATATTTTATGGCAAAAATCTTTTAATTTTTTGTCAGCGATATCATCAACAACTGTGACGTATCAATTGATAGTTCAATCACATTAAATGTACTTAAACTTTTAATATTTTTTCTTTCGTCGATGATGCAGTTCCTTTTGCTCAGTGTCCGCAATATTTACAGTCATTCTTGTGTCGCTTGTTACAAAGTAGCCGCGACATAAAGGGTCACTTCTCCGTCATCTGTCTGTCTGTCTGTCTCTCCGTCGGTCACAAAATTTGTCCGGAGCACTCCTCAAAAAGTACTGGTGCAATTTCATCCAAACTTTACAGGAATGATCAGTACCAAGTTTAGTTGAGCATATTTTCGGCATTTTCCAGTTCAATGATTTTTGTCAGAATTATGGCCATTTAATGATTTTATTTCTAAAGTTTGTCCGGACTGCTTCTCTTATACTACTAATGCAATTTGAATGAAATGTTACAGGATTGATTGGTACCTCAGAACTTTTGTATTTTTAACGGGTTATTCTGTTGTAGGGCTGAGGAAATCATACAACTCTGTGTTTGATTTTGTGTAAGTAATAAAAACACTTATTTTGCTTAGTTGGTTTACTGTTGATAATAATAAGATAAATACAAAACATAAATTTGCGAACTGTATTTATTATCTATACATTAGTTCAGTAATTTCAAGATATGGATAAAACAACAATCGTTACAGTTTACACCTGCCTTATATAAAGGATAGAAACCGTTGCTAATTAATGTTACATAAATCTTTTTAAGATGTCTAGACCACCTTAACACTGACTTTTGATCCTATTGGCATGTCTTAGTTATATATAAGTATGGAGCTACAGTTTTTTATTTAAGCAATATGCATTAATCTTTACAGACTATGTGCCAACACGCAGCGACCTATAGTGAATCAAACAACTATCAGAAACATCTTCAAATTTATTTGTCTGTGATAGACTGGGACCATAAAGTACGGAATCCGTATAAAAGTTCGATACCTGTCCGGCAGCCGAGATCGTATAGTGTATTTCACTTCAAATTTTAATATGGAAGATGAGTTCAAAATACAAATTTGTCTTCTAGAGATGTATTATTTATTTATGGATGATCTAGCCTGATTATTATGCCTATGGACCTAACTAATATTTAAAAAAAACTACAGGAGAAGTACGAATAATCGTTTCTGCAATGCGTTTGGATAACCAAACTACGCGGAGCGATTACTCGCTGTTAGTCCGCCTCGACTAAGCTAATTTTTCACATTATATACCGTGCGCACGAGCCAGTGCACGACGATTGGCTAATCTTACCCAATACATTTTCTCTATAGACTTGTTATGTGCGTAACCAAGTAAATACGCCCGAAGTTTCACGAACACATTTCGGACGTTTCCGTAACTGCACGTATAAACTGGAATTAATTAGAGAAAAGTAATCGGGCAGATAACAAAGGCTACTACAGTTCATTATTTAAAATGCATATAATTTACGGAGATCGATGTGTTGACAGGAGTAGCCACCGTTATATCTCATCGAATTTGATCATATTTGGTGGACTGGACTGTTCTGTTATGGAAATCTTCTGCCCTTATCATACTCCTGATTTTGTAACGACCCTACATGATTTGACTGGGATATGATGAATTGTGTTAAAAAGCATGCAGGACGGCTGAACAAACTAGACAATTACCTAAATATACAACGGAGTATTCTTGGGCAGGTGCCATACAGGATCCATAATGAGTTTATAGTATGGTATACAACAGATAACATTGGCGATGCGATGTAACGCTGTTGACCGACGTATTTATAATTATTTTAAAAGCCCCTGATTAATTTTATCAAACGCTCGGAGATCCAGGACCCCTATTGGAGAGGTCTCCACTTCCGTACTTACGTTTTGTGGCATTATATGCATTGACTTCAGTCCCACCAGACGAGTGACTGGTCTTTTAAGAAGTTGCACCAATATGCAACTATCACCTGGGTTTTGATATAATAATATATTAAGGTTTATTAAAATCCAGCTATCACTAAATCATTAGATACGGTTTCTACCTTTTTAACGACCCTCGGCATATGTGCTACTAGTAATTCAAAGTTCAATGTTTTGTTCTGTTTTTTTTTCTTTTTTCACATTTATTTGAGTTATTCTCCTATTTTGAATATATGAATAACATACAGATAAAGAATAAAGTTTCTTTTTATGCTACTTTTATTCAATGAATTTTTCGAAGTATCTTTTATCCTTTGTCAAAGAAAGGTATATATGAATATAACCAAACGCCTAAACGATGAAAACATTTTTAAAATGGTGCAGCACTGTAACAGAATTTTTAAAATATTTGAAAAAGTGACACAGTTCAAATACTTAGGAATTAATTAATTAAAAAAATGTAAACTGGCATTAACTACACAAACATATTTCTCACAATTCATCTTATCAGTTTCATAACATTTTTATGATATTTAACCAGTTATAGAATTAAAACGTGTAGATAAATTATTTGATAGGATCGTAGGTTTAGTACTGATTTTGAGATAAAAAGTTTCGGATTCACTGAACCAACTACATAGACATAGTCGATTGTATTTTTTGCGAAAAGTACTTAAAATATAACGAACTATACAAATTTGGAAGAAATGTTTGAAAACTCGGCAGATACCATATGAAAATCCAACGAAACATTATCCTTATAAGATTTTGCCTGAACATTATTCTGAACTGAACTAATATGTGTGTTTCATCTCCAGTTGGCCTATTATCTCACAACACGTACAGTCTCTGTTCTGGGGTTCTGGACGTATCGTAACATCCTGTATGTGTGGTTCAAGTATACCGCATCTTAATTCGGCCAACATCGCTCTTCTATTTCTTTTAAAGTGCATTAGCAATTGGGTTTTGAAAGTTCTATACTATCTAAGTATAGATACACGTTCACAGTATTGGGGTTAAAAATCCATCCGAAATAATATATCGTCATTTTTTTAACAATCCATACTGATTGCGGCTTTGTTATAAAATGATCGGTTAAGTCTAACTTTGAGAAAATCGCCATGAACTTACTTGACTAATTGTTATTTTTTTGTCAGGGCACCCAAATCCAACTGTAATCACGTTTTTCATGCATAAAACACCGAGGTATTTGGATATAAGTCCAGGGCTTCTTATTCGTATGTACTCTTTAGCTGTGCTCTTATGTAGTCTTGCATGGTATTCTGGGTTTGAAATAATGACTATATCAATAGCATTGGGATCGATCATTCGTTAACCTTTATCCCAAATAAATGTCGTTAATTCCTTGGACGAGATCGTTAATGAAAATAACAAAAAACTTCGGAGACAAGTTATCTCCCTGTTTAACGCCTGTAGAACACTGGAACCACTCTGTTTGTCATTATTCCTGTCATAGGACACGGACCTTCTATATCTGCTTTGTACGGAGTTATAATTATAGTTTTCCATCTAAGTCATTGAGTAGTAGATTGTGCAGCTTGTAGCTGATCGTCACTATTTGGGTCTTTCAGGACTGGGCAAATAATTTGCGTCGGTATTTTACTGCTGTCTTACACAAGCTGAAATAAATGACGTAATATAGCGATAATGGCTGAAAACCTCAGAACGTCATTTGGTATGTGGTCAAAATCGCATACGGATTTGAGTTTCGTGGCCATAACAATGATACCTCTTCGAGAGTAATATTCCGGTTAAGAGTTCCTTCTGGCGTATGAAGTGGATCTAGCATATTTAACTCTAGTAACTTTTTGTGCACATTGTTTCGATAACAAAATACGTCATCAAAATCACCATCACCTTCATCGCAATTATACAAGTTTTTAAAGTTGTTCTTCCAGCGTTCAAAACCCTCTATTTCTTCCATAAGAACATCGCCATAACATGCAACTTTTTTTATTGGGATCAATTTTGTCTGATTAGGACCAGGCTAACGAATCATATTCCAGTTAGAAATCTTTGGTATTTGAGGACGAAATATTTTCAAAATAAAGAGCAGTTGCAGTCTGGTACTGACGTTCTATCGTATATAGCGTTTGTCAAAGAAATCTCTAGCTTCAATGTAGTCTCTTCGTAGAGAACTTCTCCCATTCCTATTGCCCAAACACCTAAAGAATCCCCTTCGAAATACGCATTTTTTTCATAAATTAGTTAAATTATCATCTTAGTTAGGCTTTCTAATTTTGTGTCTCTTAAGGAGCCGTTCAATTTAGGTGAAGTATTATTTATTTCCATAATGATGTTTTGTAGCAAATACAGTCAATATCATTTTGTATTTCTCTGATGCTTTCAATGTTCGTTATAATTAACAGAGCCCTTCTCGACAAATCGCTTAAAGTAAAATGTCTGACGGTGTGACAATTGTTCAAGGTTGTTTTTCTGCAATTGAACATTTGGCATCCGGTACGGGCTGAATGGATTACAATAATGAATACTTGCATATTTTGGAATACCAACATAGACTTGATGCTCGAGTAATCCAGTTTTAAATGTTTATCTAATTATTAATGTCATAATAAACTTTGTATGAAGAACGTGACTTATAGGCCCATTGGGCTGGGTGTTGTATTATTTGTTGATATCATGTTTTTTGTAGTATGTTAAACACAGGTAACTTTAGTGAATTCTATTATTTTCAATTTAATCTATATGAACTTGTCTGTTAAGCGTATTGGTTTTTCTAATTGAGTAATATAGAATATGAAGTTTAATATAACATATACAATTGTATAATGATTTATTGCCATCATCAGATGCATTTTGTTGTTATTATACTCAGCTCGTAGCATGTGTTGAAGATTTACTAATAAAATTTGACTGATTGGATGAAATTCTATTAAGCACCTTGAATGTGTTCTTCTTCTGTATTTAGAAAACGTTACTATATTATGAGCAAAAATTAATCACGGCTATCCTAAAGTTTATATCTATGTCTTCATCTAATAACTACAACACTAAGTACATCACACGTTAAAATAATCTTCAATATCATAAAGTTAAGAAAAAATAGTAGCGATGTTACATTCCCCCTTGTCTTACACCATGCATTACATACGAAATAATTGAACTGCTAATCATTTTTAACAGTGCAAGATTCTATCTTGCTATACAAATCCTAAAAGTATTGAAGAACATACCGCTTTTATTTTAGCTTAAACTATTTGACCACTCGCCCGGCTGACATATAGAATCGAATATTTTTGACGTCACCGAAGCCATAAAAGTTCCCTTTTCTAAACAAAATTCAGCTGACATATTTAAAACAAATACGTACGGGAAAGTTGTATGCAGAAATACTTTTTTTATTTCTCTAATGTTATTTTGTTATTCAAAGTTTAATCTGTTAAGACGTTTAAAAAATGAAGATATGTTTGGTTTTCATTAAGATTAATACTTGCATACAGGGCTTTCAAATACTGACAAAAATATTATTCTTTCCCTTGCTACTAACACTTTAAATACAATTCCAATAACATTTCGGTGAGGAAGTTCTCATATTTCTAATTTTCTTGATGTCTGTTGTACTTCACAATTCAATCTCTCATTATGCATTTGTATTTTGGGCGGATTCATACATATTATTTTATTATCAAAATTAACATGACTATATTTGTGGAATCAATTATATGCGCGTATCTCTGCAATGGGAACTGAAGTTTTTTTATCAGGGCTGTTAATGTCATTATTTCGTTTTCTTATCAGCCTCTAACAAACCATATTATGTAGACATGCAGTTATAATAGGCAATAATCTATAACAGATACAAGATATCAGTAACGAGACTGAGCTTTTACATAGTGTGGGTTTGATTGGGCCACTCACGGATTGACCTGCGAAGGAATTCGTTATTTGACTTACAGTGGATAATCTAGAAGTATTTATCGGGTCATTATTTAAAACTATTTAGGCAGGTAAGCACTGGACCATAACACTTTGATTTTCCTTTTAAGCTTACCTGAGAACAATGTGCTCAAGGTAAGCTTTGTGATTGACCTGTGCCCGTCATGCGTCATCTGCTGTCGACTTTATGCCTTGAAGAAGATCTCCTTAAACACTTGGTCAATGAATTTTGATAGGGAGTTTTTCAATGAAACTAACAAAGTTGTTAAAGAAGCCCATGTTATACTGAACTAAAATGAATAAAAAATCTGTTGTCCTTAACTACTTTAAGCATTGTCTGGTAGACGTCTGCCAAATTATTTCACTGGAGTCACTATTGTCCATGTCCGAGGGGTTTATTTTTTACAAAGAAATATAAAGAAAAATGATTGAAATTATTTGGAATGAAACAACACGTCTCAGAGTTGTATTCTTATGCGAAAAGCATTATTTAGTGAAATTCTTCTGTTTTTATTTTTCTAACTTTACCCCTGGAATAGTTTTGGCCCCGCTCTGAGAGTTAGATGTTTGGGAAATTATATGATAGAAAAAAGCTAATAAAAACTAAAGAAGACATATGTCGGAAGCTGATATGTGACAGGATGTTCCTGTGCTATGGTGGAGCAAAAGGTATCCTTTGCCAGGTTGTTGATCCCATTGGAGTGTGGCATAACTATTGCACGGGGGTAGCATGTCTGTAATCCCAGAATCACATCCCGTCGAAAAACGAATAGGCCATTGTCCACATTGGCTGTACAAGGGAGAATTGGGGACCCGTCCTGTAAACCAACGATTCATTGTACTGCCAAGTCTTTTCTGACAGGCAAGCCAGGATGTGGAGGTGACCGGGAGAGCAGTTTCACTCAATTAGCCTGGAGCATGAAAAGAGGCTGTTTGGTTCTCGCCAATTCCTGTGCATTCTAAACATTTTCTAGCAAATTCTAAAAGCGGTTTCACAAAAACGTCCTTATTTCATTGTAATCATAATCTAGAGCAAACAACATCTTTTCAAAAACACGACCAAATCCTAAATTTCTTCACAGAAACATAAAACATATAATAAATTGAAATATAAAATTAAAACGCATTTCAAAACGATAATGCAACTAAAACCATGATTAAGGAGAATATTGTGCCTTTTGCTTAGCAAACGATGAGTAGTATACATCTTCTTTAAAGCTTAGTAACTGCTAGAATGAACAAGAACTGTAAGATGACAGTGCAACACGAAGTGATGCTGTTACCATTGAGCTGAGGACCAGATAAATTATTGATCCTTCAAAAGAAGTGGCTTTTTCAGACAATAAAACCATAAGGTCAAAGTCATTTTGAGGTCAAATTAAAATAAATATAGGTTTGTGGAAAAATCTTGTCCAAAGGGATGTTGTGTCTAAGTATGAAGTATATCCAAGGAACTTATGGCCAATGTTGAAGTTTTTGGACAATTTGCAAATGTTTAAGTGTTTTTGAAAATTTGATCTTCAAGTTTAAGGGCATTCAGAGTCAAGGCCAAATAAATATAGGTCAGTGGGAAAGTTTTGTTCAAAGGGGTTTTGTGTTCAAGCATGAAGTATATCTTCTTACTAATAAAGGAGTAATGGCCAATGTTAAAATTTTTAGACAATTGGAACTTCAAGGTGAAGGTCATTCAGGTCAAATAGATATAGGTCAATTGAAGGGTCTTGTCCAAAAGGATGTTGTATCCATGTATGAAGTAAATTCACTGACTAATAAGGAAGTTATGGCCAATTAAAAGTTTTCGGACGGAATTACGTTCGGACAGAAGGACAGACTATATACCTCCTTTCGGGGGCATAAAAAGAAAATATTTGTTGAATTTTCAGTGTTCGTGTTATACCCTCCGTTAAAGGTTCCTTGCACTCAACCCACGTTAAATACCCACCATGGGAACTACGTTTTAGATTAGGCTATGTTTTGATGTAAAAACACAGATAAACTCAAAAACTGACGGCATATCGTGCACAAGTTCACAATGTCTTTGAACTGACTTCAAATAACGTTCTTTTGTGTTTTCTTTTTTACTATTATTATTATTATTATTATTATTTACAAAAAAAACGGCTTTACATCAGAAGTGTTTCAGATCTGATGAAGGTTTCTAATATTTGTATGTTTATTAAATATCTAATCATTACTAAGAGGTGCATGTGAAGAAATGTACTCAAAATGTAAACAACAGACAGCAACATTGACAATGACCATGTATTTTATTGATGTTGGTCTCCGACTCAAATCAAATAACATGTATATACAGTTCACCTGTATAAACTAGTACAATTTATTTAGTTTCATTTCAACTACATGCACACAGTTTAGTGCATTCAAGTATCTCATTGTAAATCAATATGTTTACCCATCAATATTCAGATAATGTTTTCTTTTCTCAAAACCATAGTACACAAAACTCGCTAGTTGGTTTAACAACTTTTCAGATTTTGTATTCATCAATATATTAAACTTATGTATTGATGTGTCTATATAAAACTTCAAAGGAATATACTGCTGCCTTAGTTCTAAATATAGCGGGCATATTAGGACGAAATGGAATTCAGTTTCTACACATGTTTTACCAAACTTGCAAAATCTTTCTTCACGAGGAAAGTTTCTGTATCTCCCTCTTTCTGTCTCTTATTCATGTGAAGACGTTCTTAGTCGTGCTAATGTACTTCTAAATGTACGTACAATAACTGTAGATAAATACGCTTCATGCTCTAAATCAGATTTAAATTGGCAGTGTGCAGACAATTTGGAACTATTTCTAATATATTCGTTCCAATTTTGTTTATATTGGTCACACATTCTCATAACAAAAGTTTTTAGAAAAGCATGTTCATTTGCAACACCTTGTTGGTTCCAAACAAAACCAAAACCATTTACATATTACAATTTCTTGATACCAGTTGCCAATGAGGCTTTACCTATTTCGTCATAAAATAGCATCATTTCATAACAATGTTTTACAAACCTGTGGTCTTGCATTCTTAGAATCCTAAACCAATATTTCAAACATCTTTTTGCACTTGCAATATATAAAGGTAAACGTCCACTGTCACCTAATATTGCTGCATTTGTAGTATTTTGTTTGCAACACATATACCTTTTACAAGCATATACATTCACAGTTTCGACAGATTTGTGTTCTTGTATACCTCATAATTCGGATCCATACATTAAAACCGGTGTTATCTTTGTATCAAAAATATTTAAAAAAACACATGTTTTGGTAATTATCTGTACTTATAAATACAACTTTGATAACAATGATATTAGTATTCTCTTCCCCGTTCACCAGCCATTTTATTTAGAGACATCTGTTGCGAGAGAGTTACTCTAACGTATGAAAACATATTAAGAACTTCTAAACGCTTATTATCATAGAACCATTTCTCCTTTTTCGACAACCTTCCTCCTTTCTTAAATGCAACAATCTTAGTTTTATCAATATTTGCTTTCAGACCTAACCTTGAACAAAAATCTTTCAAAATATTCAACAATCTTTGCAAACCAATTACAGTATCATTTGCCAAGGCTAAATCATCCGCAAAAAGTAATGATAAAATTTCAGTATTTCCTGGGAATAATTGTATACCACGAATCCCACTACTGTTAATAGTCTTAACCAGGTCATCTATATATAAAATGAACAATATTGGGGATATTAAACATCCTTGTTAAAGGCCTAGTTCACAATTGAAATAATCTGACAAACCGTCTGTTGTACGTACAGAAGCTTGAACAGACTTGTATATTGCTTGGATTGAGTAAAACAGTTTACCTTGTATTCCATTTTTTGTATGACATGCCAAAGCTTTTGCCTATTTACCATATCAAAAGCTTTCATGAAGTCTACCAAAGCTACATAAAATTTCCCGCCATTTACAAACTGCTTATTTACTAACATTGCATTTAAAATAAACGCATTGTCAATGGTAGAATACCCTTCTCGAAAACCCGCTTGCTCTTCATGTATTTTATCGAACACATTTACATAGAAAGTAAGTATCCTTGACAGAATACCCGTACAGTCTTACAGATAGACCCCTTGCTAGAGATTTTCAGCAAAAAAAGATAACTGTTCACCTAATGACTGCTCTGCAGGATATCTAATCTTAAACATCCTGCAACCTATTAATTCTTCATGGTTTGTTATTGAAACCTGGCTTATCAGATCAAAACCAATTTATGGCCTGTCAGCTGTGGTCAGTACAGATGGAATAATCAAACTCTTGTGTTGAAAATATATGAAGCTTTTAAAACTGATTCTGTGAAACAAGTTACAATTTTATTGATAAAATATACACATATAATTATATACTCACAAAACGGTTCTTTAGAAACCCATGAAATGGTTGTTACAATCCATTAATGCCCATAATATAGTGTCCAATAAAAAGTATGTTTGCAAACAGCATAGACCCAGATCAGGCTCTATACTGTTTGTTTTTTTACAGAATTACTGTTACAAATTTTAAAAATTGGAAAAAAAACAATATATTCAATGCCCCTAAATTTTGAAAATGCACTAGATTTGAATTGGTCAAGATTTTATAGATTCATAACCTGATAGAGATGTAATTTGCGGCATTTGATGTAGTTTGGTATGTTAAAAAAATTACATATTTTATTTATAGCTGGGCTTTCAAGTATGATTTGGAACTTTTGAGATAACTTTAAAAAAGCCCTCTTTTACCTTGACGGGGCACAATTTATTTTTCGATTTCAGTTAATTATAAAATATTCAGGGCTACACGCATGCATGCAATCAGCAAAAATTAACTTGGGCCACTTCATATACCATAAGGCCCGGCAAATGGATAAAACATAAAAATATTGCAAAAAAAAAAAAAAAATGGAAAATAGAATAAAGTGAATCAAATTTCCACAGTATGAGTGGTGCAGCCTTAATCAAGGATATTAATTTGGCATTTGGATGCCCTTAGTACAACAACTTCAGTTCATTTGAGGGCATCGCCCTTTTAAATGCAAGTTGTGCTCAAATGATATAGCATATGAAATGGTATAACATTCATAATTTTGGACAAAAAGGTCTCAGTTTCACATCTTCGCATCAAAAATACATGTGTAATGGTAATGGTGTATTATTTACAGGGACTTAGATACAGTACACAGTGGGTTTAAACCGTAAAACATTGTTGCTTTACAGATAAATCTTTGAACTGTACTGATTTTAAAAAGTCGTTCTCGAACCAGCATATGCATTTCCACTCCGAATCATTGAAAAATTCCATGACTAATGTAGGAATATCATTTTCATTAATAATTAAAGTTTTAAATAAGGTAGATGTTCCTAATATCTGTGTTTTGGCAATTAATTCATTAAGTTCCAGAGATGTTGTTTGAGAAGTGATGTCTGCATACAAGTTCTTGTTCAATAATGTCTAGTATCTTTTTACACAAGTTCTTTGAATTATGTTTGCGTAAATATTTTAACACTGATAGTACTGTTGCACAGTCTTCACCAAGAAATGTTCTTGAACCGCCTTGAAAGTAATTAAGAATTCCAGTTAAAAGAAAATTAATGTTCTTGCCTTTTCAAATGTAGATCAACATGCCACTGTTTAAATTTATCCATACATGTATTAATAATTGCTTCTGAAATGTATGAAAAAAAATGGTCTGAAATTGCATCTGCACTTGTTGACCATTTTATCAAACTGATGAATACTTTTATAAACAGACAAATCTTGTGTGGTGAATTTTTTGGCTTATCAGATTGTTACTGGAAATTAATTGCTCTCATGCTGTGCTTCTATCCTCACTGACCACTTGATGAACTCCTGGTGATTATAGAAGTAACGGTACAGGCTTCCTCACTAGTGAGGAAAATTTGGGGCCTTTCTGTAAGACTGCGTATATAGTTTAATAATGAAATACCCCTATAATTACTAGGATTATTTTGATTACCTTTTTTATAAATTGTAACAATAACTGACTTGGACCAAGCTTCTGGGAAAGTGCCTAGTTCAGACACTTTATTAAATAACTTGTTAACACATGGTAAAATGTATTCAATTGAATAGATGAAGAATTCCGGGATGAGGATATCATCTCCCCCACTCGAGCCTTTTATTGATTTAAGTATCTCTTCATCTGATATTTCAGCATTGAAAATATCTTGTTTAAAGTCAGAGAGCATTTCATCTTCTGTATCACAGCGGAAGCTTACTTCATCTTGATCTATTTCTTAATTATTGACTCATATTTCTGTGAACAGTTTTTCAAAACGGTTTATCCATTGTTCATCTGTTATAGTGTTCTCCCTTTGTGAACTACTGTTAGACATTGACTTAAGTCTTTTCCAGAATGCTTTTGGATGTTTGGATTTATCAATAAAGTCTTCAAGTTCGTCAGAAAAATATTTACTTTTCTTCTGATCACAGTAGATTTTAAACTCGTTCCTTGAAGCTTTGTATTTGCTTAAATTTGTTTCTGTTCTTTTTCGCCAGTATTGTCGTAACGCCTTGTTTTTTCGTATTTACGTGTTGTACATGTTTTATCAAACCAGGCTGGTTGGTTTCTTGTAAATGCTTTGATTTGTTTTCTACAACATCGGCCATATAATTCCAGTAGCTCTGAAATTTTATTTCAACTCAGTTAATGTTTACATCGTCATTCGATACTTCTCGTGATAGGTCATTTACATCATCCGCTGAAAAAACAGTATCTATATTATTTTTAAAAATTCTCTGTGTCGAAACTATATTTCACTCTTTTTGTATTGCTTTTATGGTGTTTTTCAGATTGTTGCATGTTAAATCTATTTTCAATTGAGAACACAGCTGGCATGTGAGAAGACATAAATAGAAGACTGACTTACTCAAATGTCTTAAAGATAGAAACTACTGAGATTATGTTTACTTATATCTCGGTTATTTTCGCAAACTGCTTTTGGGTTTGTTGCGATGGCCGAGTGGTCTAAGGTGTTCTTACTGTGCATTGCTAGACGGTTGCTGCCGTTCGGTGTGTGTTCTAAGTTCCCATCTTCAAGTTTTCATTTTCACAACAATTGAACAAAAAGAACAAGTGTATTCATCCCTGTTTTCACATAATAATAGGCTTATTGGTTGGCATTAAATGCAAGCATTGTCCATTGCTATTTTTTTTAAGATATTGTTTTGGCATTTTCTGCCTGTCTGTCCGACAGTGAGTCCCTGCATCCGTCCTTAAACTGTTTCTATTCATTAATAAATTTATTCAGTGTGCTGTCTATCCATGTATTCATAACCAAATAAACAAGTTTTTTAGGTTCTTTCAGATATAAATGTTATAAAGGTTTTGCAAGGAAGTAAAGCAGTTAAAGCAATTATATCTCTACTTGGTACTCAAACACACATGAAAGCTCCATCACTTGTTTGACAGGGGATATCAATTCTTCGAATTTGCTTGTTACTACAAAGAATTGATGCTTAGCATAATTCCACTCAGACTATCAGAAATACGATGTTATACAAAATTAAAACATGATATTATTTAAAACTGCAACAATACCAGATCGCTCTCTTTTATGGTTGAATATTGCTAATGTTGTTTTAGTTGTTGTTGTTGTTGTTGATTTGTGGAGGAGGGGATTTTGTTTTTCAGCTTGTTTAACCGAAACTCATTCTCAACCGAGCCGTTGTTGTTTTATTTTGTTGATAACATTACTGATGAAATGCATTTATATCCTGAACTATCTTTGTAAAACAATAGTTACTTAGCATACATACATAACAATTAAACCTATTTGACTCGTTGTCAGCTCATCAAGTGGTTCACAAAACATAACACCATAACATTTGTATTTCTCTTTGATTCTCTTTTCATTTTATTCCCAACTGGTTCTTTATCAGAAAAATGCATAATCTAAACAAAGTCACTGTAAAAATATTTCGTGTTGTTTGTGGATGTTTGAGGTCGTTTGGCGTCGTTTGGGGTTTTCGGATGGACCCTTTTTTACAGAAAAAAAACTAAGCATTGATTATTTGTTATGTATAACTAAAAATAAGGGTTACTGAAAACAAAAGAGACTTTAAAAATTATTTATTGAAAATTGTTAATCACTTTAAAGATGATGAAAAAATCTAAAAATAATATATATCAAACTATTGACAATTTCATAATTTCAATCGAAACGTCTTTGATTTTAAAAACGTTTTCCTTCTTCTTTTTTTTTCGTTTTTCTTTGATATAAATATTTTTACTTTACCTTTGTCTTCTGTTTTAGATACAAATGCCGATTGGGGGATGAGCGTGACCTTCAAACCCTTCAGCATAGCATAGAAATTGGAGGCAACATCAATTTACAGATCTTCGAGCTTTCACAAGAACTTAGAAATTTCACTATGAGGTTAAAAAAGACAATGAAAAAACATCTGCAGAAGTTAACACTAAATTTTACGTTAAGCAGGTTGTTTTTCCTGATTGTAGTAGTTTTTTTACTAACTATTTCTATCAAGCGGTCAGCTTACATCAGAATGGACCTAGTTAAAGATGGTTTAAAAACTACTGCACGTTCTTTAGTAGTACTTGTGTTAAGTAAGCAAGGAGGATTTGAACGGCGTGAAGCAATAAGGAAAACTTGGGCCTTTGGACACGATAATGTGTTTTTCATTGTTGGTGAACATTATTTTCCGCACACAGAAAGTGAAAAAACGTCCAATCATAATATGATTAATTCGACAAAATCGGAAAAAGACATAGTGAGCAGAGCTATAAGAGATCTGGAAAAAAACGATGTGATCCTGGTTCCTACAGGAGACAGTGTCGAGAAAACATCACATAAAGTAACTGAAAGTTACAAGTGGGCGTTGCAAACTCTTAAAGCTGATTGGTTTATGCATGTAGACGATACCGCAGAAATTGATATAGATCAATTTGAACAGTATCTAAACACAAATTTTGATCCATATGATAACAGCACTGCAATACTTCTGTCGTTTAAGCATGAACCTGCAGCAAATGGTGACGGCGTAAATGTCAGCAAGCCAGTTGGCAAATTCATCTGTGGCGTAAAGCATGTTGTCGCGCGCCACCTTGCACAATATATAGTAAGTAAATGGAAAACACCGTTTGAATATGAATACAGAAACAACTGTGTAGAATTAAAAATTGCAGACTTTTTAAACATCTCAGAGAGGTATAGAAATTTGAGTTTCGTAGCAAAAGGCACATGCAATACAATAACAGTTTTACAGCTAAGCTTATCATTAAAAACCAAGACAAATGTTTCGAGGGTAAAATCAGCAGCACCGTCTGTCTTTACAACATTTGATAATCCTTCTCTCTACTTACATTCGACTAGATTTGATTTGATTGTCAAACTTGTATATGCACATTTCTATGTTTTCAAAAAACATGTACCAAACGTAATAACAGATTCTTACAAAGAACATTTAAAAGTGTGGAACAATTTTCATGAATACTGTAGACTCATTAACAAAGCATGGTACGATTCAAAAAGACCGTGTGCTAATAAACGTAACAGTTCAGATTTTATTATTTCTTTTCACAAAACTATAGATACAATTAAACAGATTGGGTTTAATTATAGCATGTCTAGGATTCCCTTAGATAAAGACGGACTTTTATTTAATGGTGCACATAGGCTGGCTGCATCAATAGTGTTATCAAAGAATGCAACCTTTGAACACCACGAAATGAAACAAAAAAGTCGTTGGGGATATGAACATTTCAAAGAGCGCAACATGTCAAAGAGAACCTTTTCTGTTGTGATGCTCCAGTGGATGAAAATACAAATGCAGTTGCCGTTTTTAAACAAACACGTGTCAATAGTTTCAGTATTTTCCAACAGTCTTGAAAAAGATAAAGCCATGCTTGTGAAATTTGTGAAAGAGAAGTGCTCATGTGACAATGGAATTTTGTATGAAACAACTGTATTTTTTTCCAAAAAAGGTGTACGAGAGTTATTCACTCATATGTATGGGCAGCAGTCATGGATTGATGCAAAAATCAAGCAAGTACATACAAAATTTAAAAACTCTTCGACAGTCAGTGTATTGTTCCTTTTCGTTTACGGAAAAGGAAAAAGTGATTTAACTAAATGTAAATTGGAAATTAGAACACTTAACAATGATAAGATATTCAAATCAGCTGCACATATCTCGGATACGCCCGAAGAGAGTTTGATTTTAGCCGAAATGATTCTGAATCCCAATTCGATAAAGTTTATGAATTATGCTAACTATTCTTCAGACTGTAAAGTTATTGCAAAAGAGATAGCTAGTCGTTCATCAGCCCAACCAATCAAAACTCTTCCTGAAATCTACTTAGGAAGAGATGACGTCATGATTGATTCTGGGACGGTGCTTGGGTTCTTTGGTTTAGGTAGACAGACAGATATTGAGTTATTGTTTTTCCAGGACGTGGATAAATCAGTACTTGGGGATCGACATGGAATAAATATACAGGCTAATGCTTTAAAACTTAATGTATTTTCTAAAAAAGGTGCATTTTGGGATTTCAGCAAAAATGGTTCTGAACATCAGTGGGATTTATTCTACGACCCTCAGAATTTTGGCTTTTGTTATGGCGTCAGATTTGTTTCACTTGAACAAATAATAAGGTTTAACAAAAAGTGGAACGAAGCTAAGAAGGGCAAACGCGATGTTAGTTTCATAAAAGAATTTTTAAAATCTATTGCGTCGTAATTAAAACCAATATGAATAGAGGCATAATCTGTTTTAACCTCTTTTTGGTATCATGGGTTGCATAGTAATTCAGTATTATTTTTAAAATGTTTATTGTAACAGTAAAAGCTGGTCGCTGTCAGGGCGTAGCTTGTTTTGAAGTGAAGGCTACCCGCTAGGGTGTACGTGCTGTCACGGAATACTTATTTTAATTCTAAATGATATAGATGGTATGTATGTATGTATTGTATGTATTTTTTGCATGTATCTAGAACTTAAAATGTTTATATTTATAGTCTATAGATATGACAAGTTGTAGTAAATGTGATTTCCGTAGGGTCCCAGTCAAAGGGCCCCTTTCCATCTTTCTTTGAGCAATTGTAATACATTACTTTGTAATATATAATTTAGGTAGCATTTTTTCTTAAAACAGATAAATTTTCAACCAGCTGAGTATGTTTAAAGAAACTTCACTAGCCGGACATCTGGGGATGGTGAGCAAAGTGAATCTGCTCTGCCAGTGTTACTGATATAAAAAAATATTCCATAATTACTGTGGTGTGCCTTATCATGTGTGTTTTTGATGTCGATCCAACAAAATATATTATTGAACCTTGCTCTTTTTCAGTTATATACGGAAGATCTTGCTTCACCTTTAAATTTGTTGTTTAACTATTAGATAAAAAAAGACCAAATGCATTTCAGAAAAAAAACACAGCCCAAAAAAAGACACAGCTTCCCTACAAGTCAAAAACTAAAGCAAATTTTGAAAAGAAGATTTTGACGGGTTGTATTGGAATATCAGAGATAAATTCAAAATAAAACAGAATATTATTAAAAAGGAAAAATGCAAATTCAAAGTAGAAATAAAACAAACATTCTATGTATTTTTTTACTTACTCTTTTATAATATGTTCGTTTGTTCGCTTAGACGATATCCTGATTTTTATTACTTAATCAAATATGTTCTGTTTGCTTGATCAGAAAGATGGGAAGAGGAAAACATTTATTTGAATTCTACTTCCTTTTTTAAAGTTGTTGAAAAGAATAGAATGGAATGTATGTTTACATTAAAATAAACAATGCATCGAGGTCTTGTAACACTGGGATTTTTTAAACTTAAAAAATGTGTTCTTAAATCTTTTGTTTCTATATGATATTGTTTTCATGTCTGACACTGTATATACGAGTATTTTGCACAAAAACTTAAAATTTTACTTGCAGTTACATAATGGACTTTTAAAAATGGAGGGAAATTATTAATAAATGAAATATGTTTTTGGGGGCGCACAATTTGGTTTGACATTTACAAGACACTTAGCTACGGAAGCAATAAAAATCACTGCATAAAAGGGATAGTGCATTTGTATCCTTATAAAATCATTTTATGAATGTGGCCGAAGACAAATGTAAATTTCAAATCTTTGACACTAAACTAGTCTTCTACATAACACAGAGATATTGGGTTTAGACAATAATGATGACCCAGAAAGTTTTCCATATTATGCGATACTTATATTATGTAAGCGTTTCATTTGTGCAAACCAATTAATGTTAAACTCTGTTGTATCAGGTAATTTTGCTAGATATGCCTTGTACAAAGAAAGTGTTAAACGGTTAAGTATAAAAATGGCTACAAATAGTAAAAATGCCAAATGTAGAATTGTAAAAAATGCTGCAGTATGATGAATAATAATGAAAGAAGTAGGAAAACATTGGGTAACACATATGGGAAAATGTTGAGAAAACTATACGTATGTATTTAGTTGTTTTGTATAGGTCAAGTAGAAGATCGACTAAAATATCAGTGAAGCAATATTAGTATGAAAGATATGTATCTACATGGTGCAGTAGGCATTTTTTGTTGGAAAATCTTTAGTCTTCTTGAATATCCGCAAATTTTGGCTAATTATGTTATGTTTTTAACTGGGTCTCATTGGTTAGAAGTTTAAAATTGCCGATATACAAACTCAGCTCTTGAAGAAAGATGTTGTGAATTATGTTACCCAAATATTTTCGAAGAAGTGTTTCATTTCTTGCTATTTTGTAAAACGTATACTGATTTCCGCTCGAAATGCATTCCATAATCCCAAACATGTTTGAATATTATCGTTTGTTTATGCAAATGTTCATACTTATGCATACACACGTTGCTGAAAACTATAAATAATCTTATCTAGTTCTCTCATTATATCCCTTAGTACATATTGCTTTTCCGGAGCAAATCTCTTAAACCATGAAAGGCATTTAGTTGATATTTGACACATTGATAGAAGGGAGTGCCAGGAAGTGCATTGTCCAAGAAGCATAACCCCAGCTGCCTCCATTTTTAAGTTATTTACCTTTATAAGTTTAGTTATTATGTTATTATGTTTGTCCAGAGCATAACTCTAAAATTATTGATGGGATTTAGTTTACATTTAAGATATTGATAGAGAATGTATACATAAAGTGCAGTGTTGAATAATTTTAACTCTGCCTTGTCCCATTTTTCATTTATTCTCCTTTATTACATTTATTACATTTTTTTAATGCTTGTTGGTTTATGTCCGTAGTATAATTCAAAAACCAATGAAGGGATTTACTTATAACTTCATAAGATGCTAAAGAAAATTCAGGGTAATTGCAGTGCACAAGATCCGTAACTCATCTTGACTAGTATTTATCATTATCTCCCCTTAGTGCATTTTGTTTGTCTGGGGCACAACTCTAAAACTATTAAAGACATTTAGTAAGTACTGGGCGCACAGATAGAGTGGAGTGGCAGGAAGTGCAATGTTCAAGAACGATAACATAAGCTGCCCCTATTTTTATCTCACCTGCTTTCTGAAGAAAAAGGCAAACTATTATGGTCGCTGATTCAGCAGGCGGCGTGGTGGACAGGGTCGTGTAAAACATTTAATATTCTGATTATTTATCAACCGTAAGGCTTAGAGTTTTGATATTTGGTGTGTAGCATTGTCTAGTAAACCTCTACCATGTTGCTTCAGATCATGACCCTAGAGTTAATATTGGCCCCGCCCTGGGGCTTGTATATAGCTATATAGGAAAAATATTGAAATTCTTCTTCTCTAAAACCGATTGCAACAGAGCTTTGTAATTTGATGTGAGGCATCCTCTAGTAGTTCTCTACCAAAATTGTTCATATTATGCCCTGGGGTGAAAATTAGCTGCACCCCAGGGGACACGTGGTTATGCATAGACTTAAATAGCAAAACACTATTAATTGGAAAGAACAAAGCCTAGAACTTAACTATTTACTTACTTGGGGTGGGAAGGTACTTCCTGCATGGGACCCCCTACCATTATCTGGCTTCTATCCCAATTTTTTAATGCGTAGGTACATCTTCTTCCCCTTCCAGCCCCACTCCAGTTTTTTACAGTTTTTATACCTAGGTACTTGCCCCGCCCGCCTCCCCCATCACAGTTCCCTGCCTCTTCCCACCCCACAATCCCCCTGCAAATTGTTTTTCTTTTATCTTTTTTTATAAGAACATATACTTGCTCCAACCCCTCCTACCCCACTCTTCATCCTACAGCCCCCACCCCCACCTTTTTACATTTTTTTACATACATAAATTTCTCCCACCACCAACCTCTGTTCCCACCACCGCTCCATCTGGCCCCACCCTATTTTTGAAAAAAATAATCTAAACGTAGGTACGCTCACCATGGTTTCCTATGTAGGTCTGTCGGTTGGTCCACATATTGTTCGATATTGTCATGCATGAAGGGATTTTAAAATAAGTTGACTCAAATATTAAACACATTGAGACCATGTATCGCATACAACTAGAGGTCATCCATATTTTGTGTCCAGTATGTAACTTTAACAAGTGATTTTGAAATAATATGGTACAAGTGATGCCTACATGATAGAGATATGTCGAGCTTCGTCATCTTAATAGAAAAAAACGGTAAAAAAATTTGTGAGAAAGTTTGGTTCACAAAACCTATAACTGCTACGTGTAATACAATTATAAAGCAGTTGCAAATGATGTTACTCGATTCTTTTTTTTCATTACAATTTATTTATTTTGCTTTGCACATAATTATGTTTTCTATGGGCTGGTTGTTTTTGAACAAATAAAACTATTGGCAATGTCTTTGTCGATACAGCGCAGCTGCATTCTCTGGTTTGGATAGAAATTATGGGGGACATTAGTAGATTATCTACCCTGAATACTCTCTGATATTACATTGGTCCTTCCATTTGGATTCGTCTGCTTTTATCGCTTTTTTCTCTTTTGGTATGGTGATAATTAAGCCGAATGTTTTGCAACAATGGTAGTCAGATTACACATTAAGTTTAGCAACATGTTTTGTTAACACCGTTATTTTTGCTTTTTGATAATTCTAATTTTTTATTCAATATATAAGTGTCAATTTTCACAACTAAAAGTCAAGACCATCAATCAATTAGAAACAATAAAGTTAGAGGATTCCAACTGAAAGGACCAATATGCTATTTGGTCTACCTTTGATGTTATCTGAGTAAGGGAGATAATTTGTTATCAGGAATGTCCCTCATTAAATGAAGCAGATGACTTAAATAGCCAACAAAGATAAACGTCATGACTGCTCAATGAAAATCGCTAATGTAAATGTGCAGAATAATGAAAGTGTCTGAAAATCGTTTTCTAGACAGCTTGTTTGATTTATGAAAAATTCTTAAATACATAGAAGACGAGCTTGTCAAACCCGTCAGTGAATACTCATTAATTCGTCATGACTAACCCTCCAAAAAAGCATTGAGTGCTCTGTGTCTTTATACATCAGCATTTACGTTAATTATCTCGTCTGTGTCTGTTATTTGTATAAAATAACTTCACAACACGCAAAGTTTATAATTATACATGTTGTTGATATTGAAAACTCTGGATAATTTTACGATCTCGAAATAAGCTTTACAACATTGCAAATGTTTAAGAGACGCAAAACAAAGGAAATACATGTTTAGCAGGCAGGCATAATAAAATGGTTGTTTTGCTTTCAATCTTATCAACAAAGGCATCATAACATCAACCTGATAAAGTGTGTCAGAGCGTTTGTTAAAGGTGCCAGTTGTTATTTTATGTATGTCATGAGTTGTAATAAGATCCTGGTTTCTGCCTTTGTCCGTCAACGAGGTTTCATAATAAACTCTCATAAAAGGCGGCGCGGTTACGGTCTAATTTCACTATCTGTTTGGCCTTTGATGTCCTGTTGTTATTTCACAAGCCTCTAAATAACTCAATAAACATCAAAGGATTTGAAATTACGAAGAAAAATATGATTGACCACAAGATAAAAGGTTTATTGCTGCTTCAGATAACATTTCGTTTAACCACTGGTGTAAATGGAATGCCAACAGGTGTGTCAACAGGTAGGCTCTTATATACTTCTCCTCAAATATCCATAATTTGCTTTATATATGAAGAGAAAAGGTTTACCTTGCTATAGCTAATGTTTCATGATAACCACTAGTAAAACTTGGAAAACTTCATAAACTCTCAAACACCTGCCGTCGTGCAATTAAAGAGGTAGGCAGAGAGATCAACTGTAGAAGGGTAATCACCAAGTAGGCAGAGCGCTGTTGGGAGCCTCTCTCTTTTTTTAGCTCACCTGTGCACAAAGTCCTCAAGGTGAGCTTTTGTGATCGCCTGATGTTCGTCGTCCGTCCGTCCGTGCGTCGTCAATTTTTTCTTCAAACAACTTCTTCTCCTGAACTGCTGGGCCAATCTTGCTGAAACTTGGCAGGAATGTTACTTGCATAAAGCTTTATCAAAATTGTTCAAATGGTTTAGGTCCATTGCATTTCTAGGCCACAGGAGCTAAAAATAGATTTTCAAAGTTGGAACTTTAAAAATCTTCTTCTCCAGAACTACAAGGCCTGGAGCTTAGATATTTGGTAGGAAGCATCATCAGGTAGACCTTCACCAAGTTTGTTCAAATCATGACCCCTGGGTCAAAAATGGTCCTGCCCCAGGGGTCACTAGTTTTACATAGAATTATATAAGAAAAACTTTAAAAATCTTCTTGTCTAAAACCACAAGGCATAGAGTTTAGATATTTGGTGTGCAGCATTATCCAGTGGACCTCTACCAAGGTTGTTAAAATCATGGCTCCTGGGTCAAACATTGCCCAGCCCCGGGGGTCACATGTTTTACATAGAGTTATACAGGAAATTTTTTTTTTAAAAATCTTCTTGTCAGAAACTGCAAGGCCTAGAG
Source organism: Cyclina sinensis (assembly GCA_012932295.1). Classification (NCBI taxonomy): domain Eukaryota; kingdom Metazoa; phylum Mollusca; class Bivalvia; order Venerida; family Veneridae; genus Cyclina; species Cyclina sinensis. Next base: position 8,049,063 of record JAAONU010000012.1, on the reverse strand, counting down.
TTTAGATATTTGGTGTGCAGCATTGTCCAGTGGACCTCTACCAAGTTTGTTCAAATCATGGCTCCTGGGTCAAAAATGCCCCCCAGGGGTCAAATGTTTTATATAGAGCTATATAGGAAAAACATGAAAAATCATTTTTCTCCGAAACTAATAGGACTGGACCTTAGATATTTGGTGTGGAGTATTGTGTTGAGAACCTTTACCAGCATTGTTTATATGTTGGCCCCGGGGTCAAAATTGGCCCCGCCCTGGGGGCCCTTAATATGTAAAAAAGGCAATCTTTAAAAATCTTCTTACTGGAAACCTCAATGCCTACAGCTAGATATTTGGTATGCAGCATTGTCTAGTGGATGTCTATCAAGTTTGCTCAAATTATGTCCCCTTGGTCAAAATTGACCACGCCCCAGGGTTCTCTTGGTTTACATATAGTTATATAGGAAAAACATGAAAAATCATTTTTCTCCGAAACTAATAGGACTAGACCTTAGATATTTGGTGTGGAGTATTGTGTTGAGAACCTTTACCAGTATTGTTTATATGTTGGCCCCGGGGTCAAAATTGGCCCCGCCCCGGGGGCCCTTAATATGTAAAAAAAGGCAATCTTTAAAAATCTTCTTACTGGAAACCTCAATGCCTACAGCTTAGATATTTGGTATGCAGCATTGTCTAGTGGACCGCTACCTAGTTTGTTTGAAAAATGTCACTGTGGTAACTATTGGCCCCGCCTGAGGGGTCATAAGTTTTAAATAGCAGTATAGAAGAAAATCTTTAAAAATCTTCTTGTCTGAATCCACAAGGCCTAGAATTTTAAAATTTGGCATGAAGCAAGCTTTATCAAGCTTTTTGAAATTATTAGATTAGGTTAAAGGTCATGGAGGCTAAAAATAGATTTATCTACTGTACCTCATAGAGCCTTCATTTATAGACCAATATCTTTGATATTCAGTATATAGGTTCCTTGCATGGACGTCTACCCATAGGTAGGGTTTGAGGTCACTGGGTCAGGGTCAAGGTCACCATAGCTTATAATAGATATTTCTACTTTCTGTCATAGAGCCTTTATTTATTGACTGATATTTTACATATTTGGTTTGTAGGCACTTACATATTTTCAATTAAAAAATGAAATACTGCTTAGCAGCAAACCTACAGCCAAAGTACTCAGGTGAGCGATCCAGGGCCATCATGGCCCTCTTGTTTGAAGCACATATTGTTTTTACAAATAACGTTGAGAAATAAGTAGTACTTTTTATTTTCTTTAACTTATAAATCAAATCTCTATAAAACAGTGTTGAGAAATACTTTGTTGTAGTGATTTTAATCTGCAATTACATTTTTGACTTAAATCTGGGTATCGGCAATAAAACTTGCAAAATGTTTTCTTAATTTGTAGTACCGATACCCCTGTTTCCAAAAGTTTTTTCTGTTGTGCAAAGATTGCGTTCGGTGAAATCTTTAATATTGTTATAAGCTCTAGAAAACCGAACAAGCTGTCAAATATAAACCCCAGGTTCTCATTTTCGTCAATTATTTGTTATGTCTTTTTTCAGTTGATCAATACATAAATTTATGCTCTCTTTTCCTCTTTTGACTGTGTGGGAAGGTTGCCTTTTCTGACTGTGGCTTTTCATGCTATGCGTTTTTCAATTTTTAGGCAATAAAAACTGTTAGTTTTTAAACGAGAGAAATCTGTTTTCAGCGAGAAACGTCACTGTAATATCTGCAATAACCCTAAAATATTTCAGTCTTCATAATAAGAAGGATCGTTGACAAGCTGAGTATAAAAAATGTTCAAATTAAGAAGGGCATATACAACTGAAAAGTTGCTAAGCACCAAAAATATACCTAGATGTAACTTAAAGAATTAATGATTTTAAGTAGAATGTTTGGGTGTAAATGTGCTATATTTCAGTTCATTTATGCGTCATAAGAATCAAATTGTTGATTTCATAGACATTTTTTTCTTCTAAATATTATCAGAAAACAATGAGACAGTTATCATCTAAATTCAATAATTGGTATGCGACCCTAGGCTATCTCATGCTGGCAAGTGCGATCTGGTTTTTCCATGGTGCCACTCTGTTTCATCTTTTTCAAGCAAGGCCTTAATTCTGTATGGTTCTTGGCTCGAAATGTCGAGATGAAATTGCAAGCTATAGGTCATTCTAGATGTGTTTGATCGGGTTAAGTCATGAGAGCGGAGTGACCATTCCACACGATCAACCCTTGCAGTGTAAAGAAGTACGTCATCGTCCATCTCTGACTGCATCTGTGTTGGGCCGTTTGTAGGCATTCAAGATGATATCCATATTGAACTGAACAATTACGGAACCCCGACACAGACCTGAATCAACCACATAGGATCACCGAGCAACCGACATACCGGTCGTGTTTCACAATGTCAGCGTAAGGAAACCTCACTTCCTGTCTCCGGCACACCCTAGAATGTCTGTCTATTTAGTCAAAGCTTAGGATTGTCTGTGAAGATAACTTGTCTTCATTGTTGTCTGGATCAGCAACAAGTTGCAGTTTTATGAAGATGTTCCTGTTTCAAACCCCCAGTGGCAAATGTTTTTCCACTGACCGTTTAAAGGCGGTAATCCCGTGGGTTCTCTTTTTCGTTAATTGTTTAAGGTCTCCTTTTTCTAATTGATCCATACATGAATGTTATGTTATCTTTTCAGTAATGTGATTAAATGGATTGTTATTAATGCATATTCAAAATATAAGAAGTGTATATGTTATGCATTTCTATATGAAAATATATTTACTCTATGCCAAGATTTTGGAGTAAATTTCAGAGTTGATAGCCTCAAACTCGTTTACTTAATGCTTACATTTGGCTACATTTTTTCAACAGAACATTCGCTTATTTCTCTGTTAATCTGTATCTATAACTCATATTGCCTGTCAGTCCGCTCTAGCCGAGATTCCATGCCGGGATTTACGCACACGTAGCTATTTATGCACAACATACTTCTGAAAATGAAATAAAGTACATTCTTAAACTAATTTCTAAAACTTAATTCACTGTGATCTGGCCTGATAATATCAAGATATAATCATGTTGAAATAAAAAGTGATTTATTTGAGAACAAAAATCTTTTGTTTATTAACTAGAAACCACCAACATGTGACTTATGGTGGCAGTGATAAAAACAAAAATGTTTTTGAATCATCTGATGGTGACGTACTTTTTCGACCCCACTTTACCGACTTCTTAACTTAACCTAGACACCATCAAGACACTCATGACATATCATATTTTCATGGTGATATGGAAGAAAACATGGCTCCTAAGGTGGCTCCTAAAGTGTTAACAATGTTTTATTTTTATCTGACCTAGCGCCATTACTGACTTTCAAAATTATTCCATCTCTTCCGACAAGTAAATGCATATGATCATTTCTCCCATCATAGCCTACGATATTCTCTAACGAGAGGGCAATGTTGCCCTTGGGTACTTTGGCTATGGATCTGCTGTTAAGCTAACAGAAACAAAATAGTAGGATTGGATTAAAGAATTTTGAAGATCTTACATAAGGTGGAGTTTTGTCTCGTTATTTCAATTTTACCCCAGGAACATAATTTAAACAAGCATCAATATGTATCTTGAAATAAAATGCTAAATATGAAATATCTAAGTTCTCAGGCATACAGTTTCAAAAAAAGCTTTACTTATAAATTCCTTTGTTACCCCAAGGGTTTAAGTAAGATAATAATGGTAGAGGACCTCTAGATGATGCTCCATGCAACAGATCTAAAGCTTACAGATTCTCACAAAAGGATATTCAAAGATAACACAAACTAGACCCCCGGGGCGGGGCCAATTTTGACCCAATGGAAATAATTTCAACAAACTTGGTAGGGGTTTACTAGACAACGCAACCTGCAAAACTGCAAAATATCTCAGCGCTAGGGCACATGGGTTAAGACAAGAAAAGACTTCCCTATTTTAAATCAAGTGACCGATACAGGGCCATTATTGACCACAGGGGTATAATTTGAACAATCTTGCTAAAGGGCCTCTAGCTAAATGCTCCATGCAAAAATCTTAGCTCAAGGCCTTCTGGTTACAAACAAGAAGGTTTTCTAAATTCACCCTTTATAAGCCTATGTAAATAAACTGACCTCTGGGAAAGGACCATATATATATTTCAAGGGGCATAATGTAAAAAAACGTGATAGATGACCTCTAGCGAACACGTAAGACATGCAAAATATCTAAGCTCTAGACCTTGTGGTTTCAGGCACGAACATTTTCAAAGTTTTTCCTTCATGGTACTGTAGCAACCAGGGTTCCTGATGGAATGCAAGAAACATTCGAAACGCGTTTCATCTAATCCGGCTCAGTAGTGACAGAGGAGATATCATTTAAAACAAGTGTGGACGACGGATGACGGGCGGAAGACAACAACGACGGGCTGCGGACAGCCACTGATCCTTAAACCTCACATGAGTACTATGTGTTCAGGTGAGCTTAAAAGTAATATTAGCCAAGCGTTGGCATCCACATGCAGTGTTCTAGCAGTGCTAGGGTGTCTTTGATTTGAAGAAATCTTGTAAAGACTTCTGGGTTCTTGTCTTGTTTCCTTTTATCTTTGTGTGTTTCCTTTCGTATAAGACAAACTGGTTCTAAGAAATTTTAAATGAAGTTGAATCATAACATTCTACAGGCATCTCTAACAAATTTTATTACATTCTTTGAAACTTGTAGAAATATGTACTTAAAATTTTTTATGCCAAAATAATGTAGATTCAAGTGTTTATTCATTAGCGTGCATTTTCTTATACAAGTATACACAAACTATTTAAGTTCATTTTGATCATAGGCTCTATTGTGCAAGATATAACAGAAACATGTGTAACATTTTATGACTACAGAGTCTTACCGTACAGAGGTACTCACTGTGCTGTAATTTTAGAGTGTTTAACAATTAAATACACTTTGCAGTTACAGCACAGCTTGAAGTATAAAATAATGTCCTTCTGTGAAACACAAATGAATATTAAATATTTAATTTTAATACATGTATAAACAATTAATGACAATCATAAAAGTCACTGTGTTGACCTGTTGTGGACCATGTAAGACAGCAAAATTCTGTCCAACGAAGATATATAAACATCATGATTTCAGCCACTGTTCAGTTCAACATTATAAAAGTTTCGACATAAAAAAAACAATAGTTCAAAGTTCAAACAGAATTACCTTTTTGTTTTCATTTATTTCATACTCATGTGCCTTGAAAGTCTAAAAACAATAAAAATGTTCTCTTAAAGCATATGTCGAGTCAACCTTTGTTTTATTAAATTACACATTACTGGTGCTTGTTATAAGGCCATCATTTGGTAGCGTGTCTGTTAAGATTAATTGACGTTTATAAACATTTCTGTTTCTTTGTAGAAAAATATATGTACAGGTTGTGTCAATGTGATTAAATAAAGCCTGTTTTAGAAATACAAGACTAAAATGTCTTGCATAAAAAATTTAAATGATCCAGTTTTTATAGCATCTGTTTTCATTGTTCAGTTTTTCAATTAAAAAGATAAATAATACAGAAAAACACGTCCTTTTGACAGCTTCTAGCGAAAATCAGCAAAAATTCAAAAGTAAACAAATTCTGTCAATGCAAAATATAATGTGTACTTTTCTCATGGCTGTTGAGACTGCATCTTCCTTTTACCCACATTTAGACTGGTCCGCTTGTGTGGTGTTTGACTGGTCTACAGCTATACTTTCAATCAAATATCGATAATTATGTTAGCCGTTAGAACATCATTTCAGCAAAATAAAATTTCAATGTGTTAGTTGTTGTGTTCTCTATACATACATGTACAATAATATATTAATGTACTGAGCGATGTTCAATTTCAAAATGAAAAAGGCTGCTGTTCTTAACAAACATTTCAGTGACTTCAAATTATGAAAATTGGCTACGCCAATATCTGTTATGAAGAGAAAAGCAAAAGGTTTTTATACTACAATCCAGTTTCAGAAGGCATTAAATGCTGGAAATCCTTCAAAAATAGCAAAATAACCTGAAAAATTTGATATTAAAAAGAGCACGCTCAGTACCATTTTGAAGAGTAAGCACATCATAGTTGAAAACTATGAAACATACAATTTAAGTCCAGCACGTAAAAAACTATGCTTTGGAATGTTTAAAGATATTGAGAAAGCGTTATTGAAGTGGTTAAGGTGGGCAAGAAGTGACGACATTCCGCTGAGTGGGGGAATACTTAAGGAAATGGCAAAAAGATGTTTGCCAGTCTTCTTGAACATATAGATTTCTAAGCTTTTGCAGGTTACATCGATATTTTTTAAAAGACGCAGCATCGTCGATAAAAGTATATTTGGGGAAAGTGCCGCTGAAGATCTGGAGTTACATCAAGTATAAAACCTCCATATTTTCTGTTATATGGTATGAGCCTTAAGATGTATTCAACGCTGATGAAACATGACGGTTTTTGTTTACTTTCAGTTAAGACTTTACAATTCAAGGGCAATTTATGCCGTGGTGACAAAAAAATAGAATCATGGTCATAACCGCCTTCAAATATTGACGGATCTGGAAACTTTCACTGCTTCTTAAAGGGAAGTTTAAAAATCCCAGCTGCTTCAAAATGAAAAATTCTGCCCGTAGGTTATGAATCTAATAAAAGAGCCTGCATGATTTCTGACATATTTATTAGACAGGTTGTAAACTGTATAATTTTCGGTTTAGTTTTGCAAAGGGAGACCCTAGTTATAGATTTTCGTCGGGGCATAAACTTCCTTACTTCTGCCTCGGAACAGTTTTCTTAGTCCACAATAAACAACTGCTATAAAAAGTCTGAGTTCGTTCAGCCAGCAACAGCGAAAACCAATGCTGAATTTTCCGACAATGTTGTCCCTTTTTCTATCCCGATAGAAAAATCACAACCTCTAACAGAGCTATGCAATTCATTGGAAAACTTGCAAATTGAGGGGGGAAATCTAAATGATGTAACAGTGGACGTTGATGACAGCCTCTTAAAAAGAGCCGATGCCACTGAAAGTGAAATCGTGGACGATATTTTGACCACTGGCGAGGCCAGTGATGATGAAACCGAGAGTAAGGTGACTATATCTGTAAAGCTCGTGTCTGCCTTTTCCACGTCAATAAATAAAATTAAGAAATTCCTTGAGATCATGAAGATAGAAAAACTGTTTCGGCCTTGTTCAGAACTAAGAAAACGTGGCTTTCAGTCTTTTAAAACCCTGATAAAGTTCAGCCTAATGTTACCAGTTTTTCTTTCAAATAAATGTTTTTACTTCTGAAAAGGAAATGTTTGCATGTGTGTAATGAATTAAATTAAGTGTATATGGTTAGTCCACATTGATATTTTTTTTGTAGAACCGCTAAACTTTAAACTACTACCGGCGAGCAGTGAGTTCACAGAATTATACCATGAAAAAAAATCATCTGATGATTCAATTCGGTGATTTTCGTTAATACGGACTCATTTAGTAAGGTGCAATAAGTATTCGTTAATATATAACACATGGCGTCACGCTAGAAATTTGTATTCGTTTAGTCTCCCTTGGATATCGCGTTATTCTAAATAAACTGTGTAATGTTTTGGGTTATAAATAGACCAATTCCTGGGAAGTTTGATGAAGTAAAATCTTTGGAACTATTTTGTTTCTGCTAGTTTTTAGTGCGGTCTTTTCAAAATGGGTCGTAAAGGTTCTAAATTAACTAGTGATGTGAAAAATGTTGTGGATATGTTTAAAAGTGGCAGTTCTATTGCAGAAATTGATATTAATGAAACTTTATAGGTCTAGTACCATTTCATCAGTGTAAAAAAAAGTTTAAACCATTTGGAACAAGAGAAAATTTTGAAAGATCGGGTCGACTGCGTGTTGTGTCAGAAAGGGATTATCGTCAGTTGGAATGGACAGTGAAATGTCATCGTAGAGATTCATTGGTGGATATAACAAATAAATTTAATGATGGTAGGGTAAGAAATTCAACATCATTTACACAAAAATGGGTTTTAAAGACGTATAAATCGAAAGAAAGTTGTTGTAAAAAAGTAAATAGGGCAAAGCGTTTAGCTTGGTGTCGGAAAAGACAGAGATGGCCTATTTTTGGAAGATGGAATCAGGTAATTTTTTTCTGATGAAAGCCAGATTGTAATTGGAAGTAATCAACGTGAATATATTTGGAGAAAAAGGGAGGAAGGGTACCGACCCGATCTACTTCCACCGTCTGTGTCTAAAACCTTGAAGTTTATTATTTGGGGGTGCATCAGTTGGCACGGGGTTGGGACATTAGTAAAGGTTGATGGTAATATAAATGCAGCAAAATACGAACAAATCATTGACAACAATTGATTGATTCTGGGACAGTGCATGTCTTCTTTGGTTTACGTAACCGGACAGATGTTGATTTATTGTTTCTCCAGGACGTGGATAAATCGATTCTTGGGGATCGGCATTGAATGAATATACAGGCTTATACTTTTAAATTTAATTTATTTTCCGATGAACGTGCATGGGGAGAAAACCATTTTAGTAATGAAGGTTCTGAAGATCGGTGGGATTTATTCTACGACCCCAAGAATTATGGCTATTGCTATTGTGTAAAATTAGTCTCATTAAAACCAAGAGGTAGAAAATAAATTGTAATGAACTAGAGATGTGTCAGTGGGGTGTGAACCGCATAGATGTATATTCACAAAAAAATATAACATCATGAAATATTACAGTTTAGCCTAGTTTAAAACAGAACTCTTAAACTTTTAAGTGTCTCTCACTTATCAGTGGTAGTGTACAAAATGTAAAATGATTTTGATTTTTATTTTGTATGTTTTCTATTCAAAGGCACATTACAGGACATAGCGGAACCCAGTCAGACAGTTTTGGTTTGATTTTCTTTATCAGTATCAGTACATCTGCCCTGTTTCTAAATAAAGAAAATGGCAATTAGAAGTTTTCTAAATCGGTCATTTATTTACAGAAGCGATAGATTATTTCACAGTGGTCATGTGTGCATGTGTGTTGAAGAATGAACTGATTATACGCGAAATGACTATGATTTATTTATAGATCCAGTAATAGATATGAATTTACAATTGCTAAAATAGCAAACACTTTGTATTGATATGAGTCTGTCTAGACTGTTAAAGAAGCCAAGAGTACCTCAGGAACAAGCAACCCAGTCCCGAACTTGGCAGAGGAAGGCACTATTCATTAAAATATTCATATTTTTAATCTGCAAATGAACAGCTTAGTTATTTCTGTTCTCATTTTGTTCCATTAACAGTTTTCACATTTCTGTTCGAAGTTACTGTAAACAAGAAATACCATTTTAAAAAAATTGTCGACGTAGGTTACCGTGTAAAGATTATGTATTTGATATAAATGACGTCATATCCGGACGTCCTTCTTAGTTATACAACAGAATCCTGGTATATAAGAAAGTATGAGGTATGAGAATCTACCCAAATTTGACGCTTGATCGAAAATATTTACTTTAAAAGCAACATGAATGTCAAAGATAAGTTGTATCATATACTTATTTTATATACTATATTTATTAAAAATTGGAAGTTTAACCAGATTTAAGAAATTATAGCATCATCAAGTTTTTAGCTGGTTTGAACACATTATTTATTTGACTTCAATAAGTAAGCAAAGATTTGTAATTTTGAAAAAAGAGTGTAATCGATTACGGTGTACTTCGTAAAGTAGCACTGTAACCCTTCAAAATTAATTGAGTGTCCAGATCTATCTATTTGAGCTTATCGTCGGTACCTGTTGCCCATATGACCGACGCTCCCTGAAGAAATTAGTTATTTTATGTTGTGACAGTAGTGCAAGATACAGAAAGCATTCCATTCCAGAGACACCCCTGGTTCTTTTGCATGCTCAGTGTAGCAGTTTAGCACTGATACATGGGACCTCGGTTTAACGTCTCATTCGAAAGATATTTGTCATGTTAGTGGTTTACCAGTCCAGCGTGTTACCACTGGACCACATCCGCTCCTACAGTGTCCAGAAGACTTTCAAAAGACATAAATTGCACCGGATTGTACTGACTTGGCAACACAATTTAAAAAGATCCCAAATTCCTTGCTTAAACACCGCAGTCTGTTTGCAGTGATCTCCCTTTCATTCTTCGGCACGGGTTAACTATAGCTCGTTTCCAGCTTTGTACTCATATCTATATGATTCTTTAAAGAAATAGTTTACGCTTACTTTTTTAGGAATAATGGGAAATATATCGAAAACAATTTGAATTTATTAAACATTTTTCTTTACTTTCGACCATCAACACGTGTCAAGCCTTACTGTACTGAAAGGGAAGTAACCGCTGCGTGAAGTTTGAAACACAACTAGAATATGTTATCCCTTTATCTCTCATTGCATTCCATTCTCGATAAAGGCAAAGCGATAACATGTATGGTGTACTCGTTCCTCTAACCGAATTTCCCCCAGTGGACGAACAAAGTCTGAATTTTAATAGGTGGTTGAACAAAATCAGTTTGTATGTTACATTGCCTCTCAACTTTCATCCATAAGCCAGAGGAGATTATTCGTAACAAACCGTCGATAATCCGAATCTTTTTACAAACCGTTAGCCATTAAGCCGTCATAGACGTTCAGGTTGTGCCGTCTTAGGGGACCCAGAATCTCAGATCCTGATTGGTTAGATTTTCAAGATTTTTGTTTGAAACGCGTCCGTATCAACGGAAGTTCCAACCAAAAGTAATCGACTACTATAATAAATGTTTCACTTTGTAACAAACTACAAGAGGTTTTTATAGCAACTAATATTTTATTCATAAATCACCATAATGATGAATTAACAGTTGTGTGAAAAGTGTATAGAAAAAAAGTTCTGATTTTGTAAAATGATGCTTTTTTAGACTGATGAAAATGTTATACACTACAGATATCAATGAATTTTTTAATAAAAATACATTTCATTGAAAGTGATTTTTTTTCCTTTTTAAATTAAGGGGCTGTCCAAACGGTCATGCGTATCCCCTTAGAAAGAAAGAAACAGTAAGAAAAGCAATGATATATGTATATTTGTTCTTTTTTTTTGTTATGTTCGTTTTTGTGTAGGTACACTTGTTACAAAATTGACATATAATGCATTTTGTTAAAAAGTAATGTATTGGTTATTCTGGAGCAAGGATGATAGATAAATAGTTTATACAACACGTAGACAATGTTTGAAACCTTATTTTAGTCGTTGGCCCACACTTCATAAATTAAAAATTCTATCATTAACTTCAAGCATTCCCAAAACGTTGACCATTCAATCCAAATACTTATAATTTACATTTAGAAAAAAAAGTGAAAAACACATATCAGGAAGACCCAGTCAGAAACATCAACCTACCTACATAGTCAAAAGTAGAGGAAAAGAGAGGATTAATTGATATATTGATCAATTGAAAAAAAGACACCACAAACAATTAACCTGAACATTAAAATGAGAACCTGCGGGGTAGAGAACGAAATAGATTTAAAAAATGTGTGTATTGTTTTGTAAACTGTTCTGTTATGCCTTGCAATTATGGAGAGCTTCAAACACACCACCGCTATGAATATATTATTTATTGGCATGGAATATTTACATGTATTCAATGCTGAATAACATCTGTTGATGTTACTGATACATATTTTAGTTCCAGGCTCAGGCTTTTGTTGTTTTCTTGGTATTGTATTTATAGTACCTTAAGCGTTTTTAATAACAGCTGTCGAGATAAAAAAAAATGTTGTAGAGTTTTACGACTGTTATCGCAAGCTGTGCTTGTCCTTTCGATTTATATGTCTTTTCTCCGAAAACAATGCATTGTGGAGTTATTTAAATTGTCACTTTCAAGTTTCAAGTTAATTTGTTCTCTCAACATATGGTATAAAAATGTGTCATGAGGTACAACAAACCATATTCAGAACTGATCTAGTTGTAACTAGACTGTGATTTTAAGTATAAGAAAAGAAAGTCTTATATAAAAGAGACCAGATAATTGGTTTGACATATTCAGTCGCACTAGCCAGTTAATTTCAGTCTTTATTTCATATTTCAATTTTAATTCACACGGACTTACAGTTGTGTCCTGATTCGTTAAAATATGTCTAATCTTGCTTTTAATTCCACATTTTCAAGCTGTTTATTGTTTATATCTGGTTGACATATTTTTCAACTGATTTCCAAAATGTGTTGTAAATAGCATTCGTGTCAAATATCTCTTACGAAACTTAAATTTAAGAAATGAATTTCTGAATATCAGTCTGTTCTTGTATTTGATCATGTCAATACTGTTATTTTTGTTTTCTTGCAATAGGCTTGCGGGGCTAATATAAGTTACACCAACCTTTAATCCCGACATATAGATTCTGGAAATTGCTTAATAAATTTAATTTCACAAAACATGTAAGGTTATTTACCTTTTCATCTAACTATAACAGTCTAATTTCAACTGCTTGAACCATTTGTTTCACTGATTCGTTTCTGATTTTACTGTAATGATTTCTACTCTCACGCTCTGAATTTCAGATTTAATATGTCCTAATTCAGATGTGAATTTACGATTACTTTCATAAATAGCGTTTACAATCATCTGTGTATCATCAGAGGGCCTTGGATTAAGTTCAACATCACTTGACTACGGAAGAATTCGTTGCCTAAAAGACATAATAAATAAGACTGATAAATAAGATTTCTAAAACTATCTGCATTTCCCCTACAATTAACAAAGAAGAACTTGTTTGTGATACATCTTACCCGTTATATCACGCAGAACACAAGCGCGACAGCTGACGTCACTGCGAACGTCACTTACATAAATACATGCTTGCGCCTATTATAAACATACGTACGTGTTAGAATGGAAATAGATTTTAAAATTTTCGTGATCTACCGGCGCATATAATTATCACGGTTTTCCGTTCATATGCGTAATTATTTAAACATCCACGCCTACGGCCTTCGTGATTAAATTACTAGACTCACCGGACCTATGCTCGCCCAGTAAAGGCAATTATTTCGTAATAGTTTTAAAACAAATTTATTTCAGAAAACTTTTTCAAATTTATTTTATAGCAGGTCATATTTGGAATACAGTATGACAATTTCAAACGTAAACAATTACATCCGGGTACTGTGTGTAAGGTCAAACACAACCAAAATAATGTACTGAAATGTTGGAGTGAGAGGACCAATGCTCGCCCACCGGTATATTATGAAAACAAAACGGGTATTTCGTTGAAATATATATCAAACTTTCAGACTGATCTATTTATATGAAGTAAGTGTATATATTTTTTTCAAAATAACCGCCTATTTATAGAAGTGAACTTATTTAAAAATATACTTACTTTTGAAGACTTTACATTTTTGGTGGAGTGTTTTTGTTGTAGGTAGGGTGTAACTTGGTACCAAATTGAACAAGATTTTGTGACTAAATATATCACGCATAAAACTTTAGAAAATCAAAAAGTAACTATTAACGTAAACAGGAACAACAGTTGGTCTGGTACGTAGTTAGTATTTACTCCTCCTCACAATACCTACAAAGCCATTTTGTACTGGTTACCAAACTCAGATCAACATCTGTCTGAACACTAGATGGCAGGCACTCATAGTGGTACCATTTGTCACAATTGTCACACCCTACCCATGAATAGTCTCCTCTGTCACCGACCATACAAACAACACAAACATCTCGACTGTCGGGCTGGTCCCGTTTGATTTCTTCAGATGTAGGTTGGGTGTCATCTTCAGCAGTATTGAGGTCAATATTTTTCAAATATGACAATGTATCATGTTTGACATTCTGTTTTTTCTTTTTCGTTGCAGGTTCACTGTGCAAAACAGATCGTGCATTTGTATAAGTTTTCCTTTTGGATGTAGGTTTCTGTTGCTTTGGGAGAGGAGGTTCTACTAAAATTGAACTCAGATCCTCAGATATTATTCCTAACTTAACAAGAGGATTTTCTTTGGAATGTCCACAGTGTTCACATACAGAATGTTTAATATCAACAATAGATTTGCTGGCCTCAGGTCCTGACTGTTTAGGTTTTGTATCAGGGATCAGAGCTTTTACAACTATTTTGCTGAAAGGGTATATTCCCGTACACTTAAAAGCTGATGCAACAGTGCTTCCCAAAGTTTCGTTGAAAGCCTGCATTAGAACTTTTGGGAAAAGACTTCTTGGGAGTGTTTTGATTCCCAAGTAACCAAGTTAAGTGGAAATGTCAGCAACTTTCTGCTTCAGAATGTGAAAATACCCAGCATCTTGGGGCTGTAAAATATGGGAGGAATGTGCAGGTAGATGTAGCAAGTCCACACTATGTCTACTTGCTGCATCAATGAATGCCTTGGATACATGTGTAACATGATTGTCAAGTATAAGCAGAACTGGCCGCCTTTCACCTATATATGGGACAAAACTATATTCAAACCACTGAACAAATAAATCTGTAGTTATGTAACCCTTTTCTGTCGTTGCAAATGTCCAGTTATCAGGCATACCATCACAGACCATCCGAGAGAGACACTGAGAAAATATAAGCATGGGAGGAGTTGTCTGACCTGCTGCTGAAATTGCATTTAAAAGTGTTACATGACCATAAAGGTTAACCATACTCTGATATGCATGCCTTGTACCTCTTGGAACAATCACCTTTTTACTTGGATTAAGTTTCCCTGAAAACCCAGATTCATCACAATTAAATATCCTTGATGGTTCATCTATCAAATTCAGTTTGTTCAGAGTTGTTTCAAGCAAATCAAAATAAGCTTTAACAGTGCTTTGTGACAAACTGACTCTGCTTTGCTCAAGAGGGTGTGCTATACGCACTGATAGGGTATTGTGTCTCTGTAGAAACTTGCGTACCCACTTATCTGAAGGTCCAGTTGCTGTATTTACCCTAGGATCTCCACCTCTTTGCAAAATAATTTCAAGGGCAATTCTTTTAAGAACTGGTCTTGTAAGTGGTACACCTCTTGAGGCCATAAATGTTGCATAATTTACGACAGTTAATTCATCTGCAGCATCTAATAAAGGACTCTGACCAAACTGTGTTGTGTATCCTTTATACTGTCCATTTATATGGTCTTTAAGAGTACTGTATGGAATTTGTAACTCATTTGCAGCTTTGTGCAAGGAATATCCCTCACTTTTTATCAGTTTCCCGGCCTTTTCAAAGATATCAGGATGGTGAATTTTTTGTTGCCGAGGCATATTGATCAATCTGAAGATAATGGAAAAAAATAGTAGTGTCTGACCTAGGCTATATATAGTATCTGTTTTACAAATGGAAAACGTAAGCAGTTTATTAGAAACGAAAGCTGCAGTTTTCAGTTTGTGTCTTCTCATTTATTAATCTATCTATGTTTTAACCGAATGACATCGTAAATTCTTGACAGTGAACAGAAATTCAAGGAAAATGCCGCCTGTTTTGCCGGCCCTGGTAAGCGCATGTAAAAACATTTTGACAGCCGGTGATAAAAACAGTCAATGACTGTTTAAAATACATTTGCGTTGCTTAAACTTTACAAAAAGTAAGATCAATGTTTAATTTATATCATAGGTTGTTTTCTATACGTAGTTTTTGGGTATTTATACTTCCTACGTCGATTTATCTTAGCATCATTGACTTTTTCTTTCACTTTTCCTTTCGTTTTCGTCTGCTTGTTGATATTAACAACTTCCGGAAAACACTTCGAAAACGAGGTAAGGAACAAGGACATATGCAGCTTCAAGAAACAACAACGCTTGATTCTAAACGAATGTATGTTTATTAGTAAATATCACAAAAATCTCAATCAGGGCGAGCATGCGCCTGGGCGAGCATAGGTCCTGTGAGTCTACGCATTTGAACTCGACACCGTGATATATATTCGACGGTTTATCACTCAGACTTAAAATCTATTTCCTAAGTCTATACTCGTAGTGTCGGCTAAGATCTAATCAGACTAATTATATTCAATCAAGTTGAATGTCCAAACACCTATCTGTAGTTCACTATTATTTTACAGTTCATAAAACCCGACACAAAGTATGTAACTGTTGTAGTTTTATATAATATACAGATTTCTACTCCTGTAAAATAACAGCTGATGTTTACACCTTGACCGGTATGACACAACATAAGTTTCAAGTTTCAAGTTTTATTTAATATATTCCACTGGGCTGTGAGCCCATGGTGGCAATTTTACAATACATTCATACAGCGAACAGTGAACAAAAGTGGAGAAGGTAGGACAAACTACACAAGACAATGAATAAGTATCCAAATTAAATGAAAGACAAATACAATTTTATAATACATACATACAGCGACATTGAACGAAAGTGAAGAAGGTAAGACAAACTATACAAGACCATGTATAGGTATACAAAATAAAGAAAAGAAGGATAAATACAAGTGACATATATTTTATGTTTTTGTTAAATATCATTCTTATAAAATGTTTGTCCAATATTGTTATTCGATTAACCTAAATACATTTTACTTTGAAAGTTTTTTTTTAACCACACTTTATAGTATTGTATACATGTGTTAATTATTGTGTCAATTTATCTTTGTATATAATATGTATTTAAATTGTGACCTCTGCTTGTTTACTACAGTAAATAAAAATAATAACTGTCTACTTGTATCAGTAACCTTACTAGATGTAAGACTGGTGATACTATAATATAATATTTATATATATGAAGATGTATAACTGTAGGACGTCGGCCTTATCGAAACGAAAAATAAGGCTGACAACAGCAACACATCACATGACATTGAAAATAAACAAAAATTGTAAATTGATGAACAGAAAATTGCTACACTATAGTATTCAGCACTGAAAAGTATATATCAAAATAATATATCACTATATTTACATATACCTATAACACTTAATATCTTCATATATGGTGATTACACATTGACAAATACTGTTGAATTTCTTATTTCAAAAGCATGATAGATCAATTTGCTCATATTTTTTATTTCTATTTCGTTGTTAGTTGATAATAATTGTACAAGTTTGAACATACTGGGATGTTTCCAATATTTCTTAGGTATATAGTAACATCTTAAGCTATCATATAAAGAACATTCTAATAAAAAATGAAACTCATCTTCTAAAACATTACAAATTGAACATTTTCTTTCATTCATTGGAGTACTTAAAGGTTTTGTCCATCGGCCTGATTTTATATCAAGTCTATGGGAAGAGACATGTAACCTAGTAAATGCTTTAATATATTTGTCTGTACATGCTACATTCAAATAATCTTGAAATTTACTAAATGTTTTATAAAATATAGCTCTAGACGACTAATAGGAAATTGGCAGTAGCAGTACGCAGTAGCAGCTGGCAGTAGAAATTAAATCAAACGTGAAGTTGGCAGTAGCAGTACGAGAAGTAGCAGTAAACAAAACGTGAAGTTGGCAGTAGCAGTACGAGCAGTAGCAGTAAACAAAACGTGAAGTTGGCAGTAACAGTACGAGCAGTAGCAATAAACAAAACGTGAAGTTGGCAGTAACAGTAACAGTAGCAGTAAACAAAACGTGAAGTTGGCAGTAGCAGTAACAGCAGTAGAAGTAAACTAAACGTGAAGTTGGCAGAAGCAATAACAGCAGTAGCAGTAAACAAAACGTGAAGTTGGCAGTAGCAGTAACAGCAGTAGCAGTGAACAAAACGTGAAGTTGGCAGTAGCAGTAACAACAGTAGCAGTAAACAAAACGTGAAGTTGGCAGTAGCAGTAACAGCAGTAGCAGTAAATCAAAACGTGAAGTTGGCAGTAGCAGTAACAGCAGTAGCAGTAAACAAAATGTGAAGTTGGCAGTAGCAGTAACAGCAGTAGCATTAAACAAAACGTGAAGTTGGCAGTAGCAGTAACAGCAGTAGCAGTAGGAAACTCTGAAAGTCTGCGAGAGTGTTTGAAACAGTCTCAGACCGGTGCAATCGAACTGGGATGGTCGCTAGACTTTCTAGATTGGCGCCAAATTCCTGAAAGTTTGCAATAATGTCAGAAACAGTCGCAGACCATAACAATGGACACCGGAGGGTCCCTTAACAAAAAAATGACATTTTCTCAATTTTGGCACCAATATTCCTGAATGTCTACGAGAGGGTCAGAAACTGTTGCAGACCGGTAAAATTGACCTGGAAGGATGGCTAGACCTTAAAAATGACATTTTCCAAATTGGCACCAAAATTGCTGAAAGTCTGCGAGAGTGTCAGAAACAGTCAAAGACCAGTAAAATCGACACGGGAGGGTCCGTAGACATTAAAATGATATTTTCACGATTGGCACCAAAATTTCTGGAAGTCTGTGAGAGTGTCAGAAACAGTCGCAGACCGGTTAAATTGACTTGGGAGGGTCCTTAGACCTTATAAATGATATTTTTCCAAGTGGCACCAAAATTCCTGGAAGTCTGCGAGTGTGTCAGAAACAGTCACAGACCAGTAAAATCGACACGGGAGGGTCCGTAGACATTAAAAATGACATTTTCGCGATTGGCACCAAAATTTCTGGAAGTCTGCGAGAGTGTCAGAAACAGTCGCAGACCGGTTAAATCGACTTGGTAGGGTCCCTAGACCTTATAACTGACATTTTTTCAAGTGGCACCAAAATTCCTGGAAGTCTGCGGATGTGTCAGAAACAGTCGCAGACCGGTAGAATCGACTTGGGAGGGTCCCTAGACATTAATAATGACATTTTCCCAAGTGGTACCAAAATTCCTGAAAGTCTGCGAGTGTGTCAGAAAAAGTCGCAGACCGGTTAAATCGACAGGAAGGGTTCCTAGACATTAAAAATGACATTTTTCCGATTGGCACAAAAATTCCTTAAAGTCTGCGAGAGTATAAGAAACAGTCGCAGACAAGTAAAATCGATCTAGGAGGGTCCCTAGACATTAAAATGACATTTTTCCGATTGGCACCAATATTCATGAAAATTTGCAAGCGTGTCAGAAACAGTCGCAGAACTACGCAATAGACTCGGGAGGGTCTGTTGATGTTTAAACATGTTTTATTTCATTGAAACTTTCCTGACTTTTAAGACTTTTTTACTGCTACTGCTGTTACTGCTACTGCCAACTTAACGTTTTGTTTTACTGCTACTGCTCGTACTGCTACTGCCAACTTCACGTTTTGTTTTACTGCTACTGCTCGTACTGCTACTGCCAACTTCACGTTTTGTTTTACTGCTACTGCTCGTACTGCTACTGCCAACTTCGCGTTTTGTTTTACTGCTACTGTTCATACTGCTACTGCCAACTTCACGTTTTGTTTTACTGCTACTGCTGTAACTGCTACTGCCAACTTCACGTTTTGTTTTACTGCTACTGCTCGTACTGCTTCTGCCAACTTCACGTTTTGTTTTACTGCTACTGCTGTTACTGCTACTGCCAGCTTCACGTTTTGTTTTACTGCTACTGCTGTTACTGATACTGCCAGCTTCACGTTTTGTTTTACTGCTACTGCTGTTACTGCTACTGCCAACTTCGCGTTTTGTTTTACTGCTACTGCTGTTACTGCTACTGCCAACTTCACGTTTTTCTACTGCTGTGTACTGCTACTGCTCACTTCCTGTACATCTCTAGACGATTCCTCTATTCTGCTATGCCAATTTTGAACAAAATTATCTTTTAAACGCTGTTTAACTGTAATAAGAAAAAGATATACATCTCCAACATTTTGCTGTAACCATACTTCATAAAATCCTAATGTACATAATAATTTCTTAAGTCTTGAACACCAGTTTTCTTTTTGTGGAGCTGCATCAAAATCCTGTTTCAATTGTTGATAAATTATGTGTATATATTTCCTGCCATATATCTATTCACTTTCACAGGTGACTTACCCTATTATTGAAGTCATCAATGTATATCAAAACAAAACAAAATATCTGATTTTCATTAAAATGAATCCCACAGCACTACCGGAACCAGGGGTTGGGGCGCACACTCTAAAATTCCCTGACCATAGGTGTTATTATAGGTCTATTTTGAATATGTCTTTTAAATATGTATACTTTATTGTTCAACATTGAATTGAATAATCAGAGGCCCAATGTAATATTGCCAAATCAGTATACTCTAGCATAACCACAAAACCGTTGAAATGAGGAAGAAAACGGACACAAATGGGGCCGAACATTTTGCGCCCACCTAACTTGAAATCCTGGATCCGCCCCTGCACAGTTATCCATTTTCTAAACAGCAAAGTTTATTGTCGGCACAAACATACATTTATCCACCAGTATTCCAATTTTTCATTTATCCGACCAAACCATTTAGTCAAATACTATCAACTTTACAGAGCAAACAAAAACACGTCTGACTATAACAACTACAACTACCCAAGCAACTATGAGACAACCATTATAATTTCAACAAAAACGTCAACAACAGACCCTGTCTTTATTTGTTTCTTATTTCCATTTGTTTCACCTAGATTGATTTTGTTGTTAAAGAGTGCATATATTTATGATGCATCACACTAAGTAAGATGCCACTATTATTCTGTTTCCTTGAGAAGCAGTAAGTAACATGCAAGTCTAATTCAACCTTTCCTTAATAGTGCATGACCCCTACACGGCCATTGAGGACTCCCACAAGACCTCCACTCGACAACCACCACTATATCTATCCTATCATTTCGACCCATATACAATCCCTTTACGATCTCTACCTGATCAGCTCAATCATCTTCAACTCTACTCGATCTCTACCCGACCAGATCGACTTGGTCCTACTGAGACCGTTAGGGATGAACTGGCCGTGTAAGGACAATTTCAATTTAAAAAACGCCCCTGTTTGGTCATTTAGTGACTGGGTAGTGATAAAGACGTGATTAAGTGCGGTCGGGTTGTGGTCGAGTTGATCTGAACAAAAAATCGAACAGGGATTGCGTTGATAGTGCATCGATCGTGTATTATTCCAGTAGAAATCGAAATGATCGAATATGGATCGGTAATTTTTATCTCGACCAAACTTGATCTCTAAATGATCATTTCCTGACCAACTTGACTTCTTCCTGACCAATACCCGATCACTTCTCCGTTATTTTTACATGACAAATAATTTTTGGGTGGGGCGCTGAAGTGATGCCGTCCAATGTAGACCACTCCGACCACTGCTGCCGAGCGACCCATGCCAGTCTCCGATCGCTTAATCAGACTTGATTGAGTTGATCTGGACGGCAGTGGAAGCCTTGCATTATACATGCTATGATAGGTTTGTATTTTTTTCAGTCTCCCATGTGTTCGTTTCAGTCAGTCGTTTCTCCTGATAAATTCTTCACCTTTCCGTGACCACAAAAACATTTATCTAAGCGGCGATCTAACAGTTCAGTAATTGAAGTCAAATAATTGACCTAACATATAACTTTTTGAATCCCACATGAAAAAATGTGAATTATTTATCAATCAATATTAACTAGGAATGTTAACGAATATTTAAACATACACATACTTAGCGAATATCCAAATCCGATTTTTGCATGAACAATAAAATTGATCAAAATTTCCAGCAGCATTTTTCTTATAATTACAAGGTTTTGAAAAACGGTAATTAAGTTGTGTCGGCAAATTTGTTTTTATTCGCGCGTCAGTTTTCCGTATTACACTTTGCCATAAATACATATTAATGAAAAGATGACCTTATTTTTTTTATTTTTTTTCTAGTTTATTTTCCTTTTTTGTGTAAATTTGTTGAAAAAACAATCCAGATTAATAAAGATAATAGCAATACGACACATTTAAGCAACAAATAATTTGAATGAAACAGACTTCACCATAGTTACAGAATGGTGAATTGAAATGCCAACAAACAGATGTCTAGTATGGTCAGAGACAATGTCTCTGGTATGGTGTACAGCAGGGACACTGAATGACTCTGAACTTACATTAATACACACACATGCAACTCTATGAATGAGTTACAGACTGAATTATAATCTGAACAACAATCCGCATTGTGCAAACCGTATTTAATAAGGATATAGAAAATGTGATTAATTTGTAGGCATCAGATTACAATAAACATTTTTCGGGTTGTTTATGTCATTTTAAAAAACACCTTCAGAAAACAAGATATCCAGTAACAATACTGCACATGTAAATCTGATAAAACACGATATCTAGTAACAATACTGCACATGTAAATATGATAAAACACGATATCCAGTAACAATACTGCACATGTAAATATGATAAAACATGATTTAAATGCGTATTTTGTTGTCTCCTTAAACTGTTCGAGTGGGATTTCATGTCAGATTTTTTATATAACAATCAATACTCGTTAACGGAATATTTTTTCTAAGATTTCATATTAAGGAAGTCGCGTTACCCGCGTAAAATAACACAAAACAGGCAATTACTGAAAATAGGTACCGATGGTTAAGCTGTATGTAATATTCTATCATTGTTGGTTTCTACTGAAGATTTAATCAAAGAATAGGAGTATATAGACAAAATAATTCTTTTCATCCTTTTTTCCATATACACGCACTGTAAAAAATGAACATGCACTCTAAATATATGTAGATAACAAAATATGTTTGGACAAATATGATAACTTCCACTAAGTGTAAAAAATGCATGGGATAGTATTTCTTCACATCATTTGCCGCCCCCGCCCCCTTTTTTTACTGCCTACTTTTTTCTTATTTCCCAAACGGTTTTCATTCAAGACAACGCATTTACATGATGTAATTTTTACTACTTTCTTATAAGTAGTTACTGTCCTTGCGACCTTTAATAGCCACCGTCAGTTTTCACGGTCTTGGTGAAATCTTAACCTGGTCTACATTGTTCGCTTTTTACCAGTGTGTCAGTTTTGTATCCCCTAGCTTTAAATGGTTAAGCCTGCATTGAAAAATAGGCGAGTCCATGTTACTAATATAGGCTGGGTAGGGTAATATCGAGTTGAAGCAATTTTAGGTTGGGATTCGTTTTATCAGTATCAACATCACTTTAAGTGTATCTACATATCTGATATGTTGCTGGTTTCTACGTTGTGTCGGTAAACAAAAGAACGCAGCCAGTATCACGAACGCTAAGTTCAGCTCAACATAAATCATGTGACGGGGATAAAAAAAAAGTAAGCGGTGTGTCAGTAAGGAAGCTGAAAGCGCTATCGATTTCTGTAGTTTATTCGATGCAGAGTGTATACCACGCCTCACCGGTTCCTCGATGAAATTAGACAATCCGTGTGTATCATCTATTAAACAGCGGACTTAGAAGAATAATTCAGATGTTTCCTACAGAAGCAGGTACATCTTATTTATTTTAAAAAAAAAAACACATTTTTCTGAAAGTAACTAAATTTGGTATTATTGATAAGGATAAGGCTTAACCACAGGTGATAGTATCACTGAGCATACAACATCTAGCATCGAAAAAAAATTTTTTTTTAACTTTTTACTTATATATCTACAAGGTGTATTTCATACAGAACAACCAGGAACATCACTGAGGTGACTTTTGTTTTCAAAATGTTTGCAATTATTTTTGTTAGAAAATGGTAAGAGAGTTAAAGATCAACATCGTAACGATGTATTAACATACTGAACAATTTAATGCACTAACACAGATTGTTTTGTTAAACATATCAGACTGTTTTCTTCCCATAACCATTGTTTTGTTTTCTTACTGCACTTGATCGCTATCGAAATATTCCGCATGGTTTTTGTTATTACTGTTTTCATTAGTTAATTATCTGGAGGTGTGTCCCAATAAGCCAATGAAAAAACTAGACTTAAAACTGAATTTGCTGACGTCACTAACAAACATGGCGAGATGAAAGTAGGATTACCTGAAAAAATTAAATATTTTAACGCGAAGCACTAACAAACAATATAAGTAAAGGGATTTAAGTGGGTAAAAATGATCATCTATTATTTTCATTAAATACTGACATAAATTACTATACAGACAGTGTTAGAATCACCAATTTTCAGGAGATTTCAAGGAATTTTACCCAGATTCTTAGTCACCTCAGTGATGTTCTCGGTAAGGTATTTTACATATTACTTCATTGCTCGCAAGGTATTGGACTGATTTTCAAAATAACGTGCAGATAATTTATTTAGAATATATATATTGCGAAAATTACAACATTTTCAATATTGTTACTGAATTAATATGGATTGTAGTACTCAGAAAAATCGATGGTCCTGCATGAAATATACCTTGTAGATATATTAGTAAAAAGTTGAATTTTTTTTTCGTTTTTAGAGGTTTTATGCTCAGTGATACTGTCACCTATGGGCTTAACTTGTAACGTTTCGTTTGTCTCATCAATTGATAGACTAATATAACGAGGCATTGACGTAAGACTGGTTTACTTCTAAAACAATGCTGACGATAGATGGTCCAGTTTTGCGGTCTCATGATGCAATTATTAGTCTATACTAAGCTATGTTGTCGACCGTTATATTTATACTTGTATATTTATATAACCCATATATTGATGATATGGTTTAGGAGATCCACAAAAGTTCTGTTTTATGTTAAAAGAATTACAAACGCCACGGAAGATAATAAAGTCGTAGTATATCAAGTTTCTTTAGTAGTTTCTGAGAGCTTCTGATTTCAGGGTCACTTAATGTAGATAGTATTAATACGTTACGAAATGTGAAGGTTTACCGGATATGTAGGAAAGGATTCATACTGATTCATTATTGATACCATTGAATGTTCACACAACGTGTCGCCATCTACAATTTGTGATGTTTGCTAATGAATACGTTAGACATACAGGCTTGTTTAAATTGTCATTGTTTTCTTCAGAGATGTATATTGTTAACCAAAGTGCTGCTATATAAAATCGAATGTCTAAGGTTAATGACTTCTGTTTGTCATTTATCAATAAAACTTCACTTATTTACCCAACCATAAATGGGAGGTCAAATCAATGAAGAGAATCGTTAATAAATGGAATATTAATTACCAACGCTTCGTTTATTTAATGGACTTTTAACGCAGTTCATTCATTTCACTAAATCATTTGTTAGAAGCTTTTGCTGCTTAATAGCCAAATCAATAAAATAAATGCAACGCGTTTGTCTAGATGTTTTAATGATTAATTATTGGGTTATACCCCTAAGGGCATCATAACCCAGTATAGTGACGACTTTTTGAACTGCGGCTGAGCGTCTATTGACCATGAAAATGCAGCAGAGCGTCTGGGGCCGGAGATTTTCTAACATCCTTATTCTGCGGCCCTTCGATCCTATCTGCGGCCCCATGAGCGGCCCTAGTTTTAAAATGTGATATCATTAGATTTTTGTTAATGTTTATTAACGACTGTTTAAATATGAAAGAAGCTCCATTCAGTGTATTGAATCTGCGTGTTTCGTTGTGATTGGCAATTATTTGTTTGCTGTTTTCTTTTTAGATAAATGATGTATTTAAATCTTACAGAAACATTGACTGAAATTAACCTATAATTTTGCATATTTTCGAAATTAATTTACTGCACGTACAACAACAGACTTACAAGTCAGACTGTTTTTGCCTTAGAAGCATGTTTCACACTTCTAAAAATCATAAAAATACGTTAGAGCTGATATTTTAAAAAATGAGCCTCATTTAAATAATTGCTTAGAATGTATGAGCGTTCTACTTAAGATGTATTTATAGTCGGTACCGACTGCCCATATGACCGACGACCCACGAAGAGGTCAGTTATTTTAGGTTGTAGGTGATAGTGCGAGATACAGAAAGCATCCCTTTCCAAAGACACCTTTGGTTCTTTTCCATGTTAAGCTTAATATGCAAGCCAAGTAATGAGTATAGATTCACATGTTGATTACGCTCTGACGCAAGAAATCGCAAGAAATATTACATATAAATGTGATCACATGTACAATTCAATTATTTGGCATAACTCATTGGATTTTTTTTAAGCAGCCACCTTGTTTTCAAAAACAAATCCCTAATCTTGACGTTAAAGGTTTTTTGTTGTTGTTGTATTTTTGTTTTTTTAAAGATACACATGGTGTTGACTAGTCAGTGATAAATCTGTAGCAACTGACAGCCTGACTTCTATAGATCTGTATAATTGTATCACGTGGGCATTTCTGTAAAGATGAAAAATATTCTAACAGAATACGATATGGCCATTTATTTTACATTTCAGCCATAAAGTCATTCAGTAACTTTATTGCAAACTTTATTGCAAATGCAGCGATTGTAATGAACATATGTCACCATTAACGTAAGGATGACGTCTCCACAATGACAGAATTACCACTTATTTTGTGCCCATGTTTGTCCTTTACGTAAAAATTCTGTTTACACACAGATGCATTATAGACAAGAGGAGCTTATTGTGAATGTCATGTTGGTTTCGGGTAGGATAGGGTGCGGATAGGCGTTGGGTGCGGTTAGGGGTGGGTTTCGGATGGGGGGGGGGGGGGGGGGTAACATACTGCCAAACGTTTACTCTCTCTCTCTCTCTCTCTCTCTCTCTCTCTCTCTCTCTCTCTCTCCCCCATTTCTCGGGTGTTCAAATAGTCAACCTTTAGCGCACAAATTATCCTGTACCTATAAAGGCGAAACGAGAAGCTGGTAGCATATGTTAACCATACGATATTGTAATTCAACACTTAAACAGGATTTTTATTTTATTTCTTCACGGTTTGATGCCTGCCCAGATAATACACAGTTTATATGTAAATAAAAAGAGCATTTTATCTGACCTGGATTGGAAATGTTTTCTTATTTCATAGTTTTTGTGCGATTTAAGTATATACAGGATAATATTGTGGATTACTGAAGAAGTGTTAAAAACTAACATGTAAAAATATTTAAAGAACTTCAAGGAATGAACGAGTATACAAATTTTGTAGGTATTTTCCTTAACCATGCTTTAAAGACTGTAATTTTGAGTATGTGTCTGTTAGCAAAGTAATAGAAAAGTGAGTTTATTCAGTTCATAAATTAATGATATACTTAAAAATAAACTACATGATCAAATAGGGAGAACTGATCAACCATGAAACTCTGACAAACATCATACAGCGCGGCAGCCGAAATAAGTGTTTTTGTTAAGAAATGTTCAGTATTTCTATTTCAAAGATCTAAGTAATAGTATATATACATTTAAACTGGAGAAAAGATTGACCAAAATAAAAAATAAGGATGTCTTATCTTGTAGTAAGAAAAGCTATAAGTAATCGTTTACAAAAAAGGCATTCTCCTTTAACCATCACCAGAAAACAATAACGTTTAAGAAATGATTTATTCCAACAAGAATAGTATGCTCTGTTAAAACTGGGATGGATTTAACATTTAAGTGACGGACTGTTGCCTTTAGGTGATCTGTCAAAAAAAGAATGTACACTGTAGTTGTATTCACTTCATCAGAAAAAAGCCAGTGAATATTATTTATTTCAAATTTGCATATTTCATCTTAGCATACATCATCTTAGCAATGGTGATAATAATCAGCTGAGTAATCAATCGGTTGTCCGTTTTCAGTTGATGTCATTAATCGCCTTTAATGACATCTGATCCTTGCCCTTGAAATGATGAGAAGCTTATATTTAGCGTTTTTTGCTGAAACCAATAATAATCTACAAAATTTAACTCACCATTGCCTTCTCGGTTAGCTTACCATTGCCTCCTCGGCTAATTTATCATTGCCTACTCGGCTAGTTTACCATTGCCTCCTCGGCTAGTTTACAAATGCCTTCTCGGCTAGCTTACCATTGCCTTCTCGGTTAGCTTACCTTTGCCTCCTCGGCAAGCTTTCCATTGTCTCATCGGTTAGCTTACCATTGCCCCCTCGGCTAGCTTACCATTGCCTCCTCGGTTAGCTTACCGTTGCCTCCTCGGTGAGCTTACCATTGCCTCCTCGGTTACCTTACCATTGCCTCCTCGGCTAGCTTACCATTTCCTTCTCGGCTAGTTTGCCATTGCCTCCTCGGTTAGCTTACCATTGCCTCCTCGGCTAGCTTACCATTGCCTCCTCGACTAGTTTACCATTGCCTCCTCGACTAGTTAACCTTTTCCTCCTCGGCTACCTTACCATTGCCTCCTCGACAAGTTTACCATTGCGTCCTCGGCTACCTTATCATTGCCTCCTCTGCTAGTTTACTTTTGCGTCCTCGACTAGTTTTCCATTGCTTCCTTGACAAGTCTACCATTGCCTCCTCGGCTAGTTTACCATTGCCTCCTTGGCTAGTTTACCATTTCCTGCTCGACTACTTTACTGTTGCCTCCTCGGGTAGCTTACCATTGCCTCCTCGACTAGTGTACCATTTATTGCATTCTCGGCTACTTTACCACTGCCTCCTCGGCTAGATTACCAATGCTTCCTCAGTTAGCTTACCATTGCCTCCTTGGCTAGTTTAGCATTGCCTCCTCGGTAAGCTTACTATTGCTTCCTCAGCTAGTTTACCATTGCCTCCCTGGTTAGCTTACCTTTGCAACAATGGCTAGTTTACCACTGCGTCCTCGGACAGTTTACCATTGCCTCCTCGTCTAGCTTACCATTTCTTCCTCGACTAGATTTCACACTTTAACCCATGTGTCCAATATTGCACCGCTTTGAAATTTCGTGTATAACATTATCTAGTGGTACTATAAGAAGATTTTTCAAACCATGCCCCTTTAGTCGTTATTTGCTCCACCCCTGGGGATCACATGTTTTACATAGAAATATTGTACAATATCTTTTCATTGAAATTTTGATTGAGGCATTGCCTAGTAGATTTTCATCAAGCTTGTATAAACTTTGTCCCTAGGGTCATATTTGGCTCCTCCCTGGGGGTAAGATGTTTTACGTAGACCTTTATAGAAAAGATCTTTTATGGCGTAGATTGAGATTTCTGAAATTTGGTTTGAAGCATTGCGTAGTGGATCTCTACCAATATTGTCCAAATTATTCCCCTTGTTTAGATTTTCTATATATAATTTTACATAGCACCTGACTTTCTTAGTTGTTAAACTCAGAAGAGCGCTTTTTGACCATCATGAATCTTTTGTTTTAATTTCGTTTTGTTAAACACTTGTGTTTACTTTTCTAAATTGTCTTCAGAACTGAGTTTACTAGAAATGTTTATTAACGTAACATAGAAATTTTAATATTATTTGAAGAACTTACAAATTACATTAACTTTATGGGTGACGTTATTTATAACATTACGTAAGTAGCTAGTTTGTTTTGCGTGGAGTAAACGTAGGTACATGAATTAACTAGCAAACATCTTTCATCCTAATTGAATCGATATGTCTACCTGTCTAGAAAGCCCTGTAGGAACCTGCTAGCTTTCAACTTCAATTTCCGCAATACAATACAACATATACGCTATTGAATTTTATATAGAAATATATAAACTGACATATTTCTCTGTTTCTCTCGAATTTCAATGTTTTCTAGTTCTTGCACTATCCTAATTTTATAAACGAACTCTTCAAAGGGCGAGCTGGTACTTACTATGTATAAACTCAGAGATCTCCAATTAAAGGTTGTAAAATCGACCGTATTTATTAAGCAACAGGCTGCAGTTTTTCATACGTGTGCCTGATTTGTAAATCATTACCTAAATTAGATTTATTCAGATTTATATTCATTAGATTTATGTTTTCCTCATATCAATAGTTATGTCAAGATTATTTCAAGAAGTATTTTGTACTTTTAATATCAAGACCATTAGACAGCTCATCTTATTAAAACTCAAATGATCTGAAGCTTAGATCAAACGTGTTCAAGTTTTTCTATGTTGCAGCTTGAAAAAAAAATGTTTTCGAGGAAAACAAGACACCTTATTATTGTCTAGAAATATGTAAAAAATAGTAACAACTCTTTTCTCTATTTGCAGGGGTACATTCTTGAGACTGCTTTCACAAAACAATAAGTGTTTCACTGCGCTGTTCAGAGCTATAGAAAAGCCAGTAGCCACCACTGCAGAGTCCACAATGTTAAACACCACATTTCGTTGAAGTTTCACGGAAACAAGAAGAAGAAATCAGATCTGCAAATAACATTCATAATGAGACTCAAGCCGAAAATGAAATTTCTGCAAAGAAGAATACTAACTTCCAAACTGGGTACACTGCTTTCATTTGTTGTCGCATGTTCACTATTTGCTGTAGCTGTAAAGTGGTTTGTTTTAGCTAATCCCTACCGCTTTGAGAATATCAGTCTGCATGAACGCATTTTACACATCTCTGAACACTCTTTAGCTGTCCTTGTACTAAGTAACAGAGATGCTTTTGATCGACGTGAAGTTATTCGGAAAACATGGGCGTTTGGACGCAACAATGTGTTCTTCGTCGTCAGTAACAAATTTTGCCCATACCCATCAGAAAATCGCATTGTTGGCACATGTAATCCAAATAATTATTCTCTTACGAGTAAGCGCTTAAAAGATTACGTTAAATGGGAGGACAGTATTTCGAAAAAACTTCTAAACGAGAAGGATCTGATTGTAGTCACGACCGGAGATAATTTTGAAGATTTGTCAAAGAAATTGACAGAAAGTTACAAATGGGCATTTCAAACACTTAAATTCAATTGGTTATTACATGTAGAGGATACAGTTAAAGTTGAACTGGACCAATTAGAAGAATATCTTAAATCAGCTTTTGATCCGTCTGAAAACATTGCAATGTTGTCATCAGTAGCACGCAAACCTGCTATCGTAGCAGCCAGGAAGAAAGAAATTTCTCAAGATCAGTTTATATGTGGGCTAAATCACGTAGTGTCAAAAAGTGTCGCTCATTACGCAACAGGCGGTGTCAACAAATTATTTCAATATACACACGAACAAGGTGTAACTAGAATACAAATAACACACCCTGTGAATATCATATCACAGAGATATACTAATTTTGATTTCACAGGGAAAGGTAACTGTAAAACAAATACAACGTTAATTCTCAATTTATATCTAAAGCTTAATGAAGGTAACACCGGCGCTCATCACAACTCACTTACAATACAGACGTCAGAAAGAGAACAGGACACTACCTATAGTATCTCTGAGAATCCCTCTACGTTCCTCCAGTCGGATAGATTTGACTTGATCGTTAAAATGGTATATGCATACTTCTACGTTTTCAAAGCAAAAGTACCGAAAGTAATTCAGGATGCATATTCTGAACATATAAGGGTTTGGAACCAGTTCAAGGAATACTGTGCTGTGAGAAAGAAAGAGTGGTACGATGCAGGGAGACCATGCAAAGAAAAACGGGGAAGTTCAGACTTTATTTCCTCTTTTCAAAGTACAATAAACACAATACGTAAATTTGGATTTAATTCTAGCTTGTCAATGATCCCTGTTGATAAGTTTGGCTTCCTTCTAAATGGTGCTCATAGATTAGCTGCATCAGTGGTTTTATCGAAGGAAGCGACTTTCGAACACCATAATTACGAAAGGCGTTTTTACTGGGGATATCAATATTTCAAAGATATTGGATTGCTAGAAAATGTTACGAATCTAGTTATGCTAGAGTGGATGAAAATACAAATGCAGCTGCAAAATCTAAAAAGGTTTGTCTCAATTGTTTCAGTATTTTCAAACGATCCAAAAAAAGATGAGGCAATGCGAAAAATTGTGAAAGAGAGGTGCTCTGTAGATAATGGTATTCTTTACGAAAAGAGAATAAAGATTACTAAGAACGGTGCTCGGCAATTGATCACTCATATGTATGGACAGCAGTCGTGGATTGAAAAGAAAATTCAACAAATGTTATCCAGATTCGAGTTTCCGACTTACTACGTGTCGTTCCTTTTTGTTTACAGTAAAGAACCAAATGAGCTGCTCAAGTGTAAAGATGAGATAAGAAAACTTTACAATGATAAGATATACAAATCAACTGCCCACATTCCAGATACACTGGAGGAAAATCTAATTTTAGCGGAAATGGTTCTTAACCCGAATTCTGTGCAATTCATGAATTACGCCAAAGATGCTCTAGACTGTAAACTAATCGCAGAAGAGATTTCGAGCCGTTTACACAAGCAGTCAATTAAAACACTGCCTCAAATATACTTAGGTAGAGATGACCTCATGATTGATTCGGGGACGGTGCTTGGTTTGTTTGGTTTGCGTAAACGGACAGATGTTGATTTACTGTTTCTCCAGGATGTAGATAAATCGATTCTTGGGGGTCACCGTGGAATGAATATACAGGCCCATGCTTTTAAATTTAATTCATTTTCTAAAGAACGTGCCTGGGGAGAAGACCATTTCAGTGAAAAGGGACCTGAAGATCAGTGGGATTTATTCTACGACATCCAGAATTACGGGTATTGTTATGGTGTCAAATTTGTGTCATTAGAACAATTAAGAAGATACAAAGAACATCGGAATGAACCTAAAAAAGACAAGTATGATGTTAAACTGATCAACGACCTTTTAAAAACTATAACACCAAGCGGAAGTTCTAGTTTAATTATATTCTCATTCAGATTGTGCTTTACATGTTTTGTTATGTTTCTCTGTGTCATTGAACAGCTACTCTAGTTGTTGTTTTTTTTATCATCTCATTTATCCTCGATATATTAACCTTGTCACGACTAAATTTTAGTATTAATATCATTGAAATCATTTGTGTAATTAACGAGTGGCGTGTACGTACATTCATTTTGAACAATTATAAGATAATAAAACAGTTTTAAAGTCTTTGCAGAGAAAATGAGTAGTACCTTGACGATGCTTTTTATAGCTCACTTGAGCTCAAAGATCTGGGGTAAGCTTTTGTGATCGGCCTTTGTCAGTCGTCGTCAGCATTTTAGCTCGTGAACACTCTAAAGGAGCTAGATGCTTTATACAGCCCTCATAAAACCTGCTCAGACTAATTGGTCTGATTGTCTCTTAAAATGATTCTAAACTTGGTCATGTTGGTTCAGAAACTACGTCACAAGTCTAAAACAAAGAAAAACCTCGTGAACCCTCTAGACGCCACGTTTCTGACCCAGTCTTCACGACACTTACTCAGAATGTTTTTTTTTTTTTTGTTGTTGTTGTTGTTGTTGTTTTTTGATATCTTAGAAGATTTTGTAACTGGGTCACATTTGTTAAAAACAACGTCATTTGCTCAACTCAGAAGGAAGAATTTTTAACATTCTAGAAATAAAGACAGTTCAGATCAGCGGAAAGGTTTATGAAGAGACTGTGGGTCATATTAATAGCCATTTCTCGTTAAATTTTGTCCTGAAGATTTTTCAGGCGAATTTGAAAATGGTTCAGGTGATTTCAACAACTAGATCGCTAGCCTGTCCACATCATAGGAAAGCTGTTAGAACACTCTAGAGCACACATTTAACCGATTCTACGTGAAACTTGCTCAAATAATGTGTTTTATTGATATTTCGGACAAGGCCATTAATTCAGATCAATGAAAACTTGCGAAGAATGCGTATTTTGATTATTTCCCGGTCATGTTCTAAACTGGGTCACAAAGCTAAGATTAGTGGAAGATTTGTGAACACTCTAAAGGTTACATAAATAACTTAATTTTCACGAAACATAGGTAGAGTGTTTATTCTGACACTTTCTCAGATGACCAGTCGTCACGACACTTGCTCGGAATAATTTCTTAGTGATTTCTCGGAATAGTCTGAAACTTGGTCATATTTCTTGAAAAGCTAGGTTAAATAGTTTTGGTCCTGATAATATCTCTTGTGAGTTTTAATCAGGATCACGCGAAATCAAATACTAAGTCACCATCCTAAATCAAGTAAAGCCTAACCAACATTCTGAAGATGACATTGTGACACTAATCCTCATGGAATGTTGTAATAATATATGTTTTAATTATATATATAGGAGTAGGTTTGGGCATGGTCACCAGAGGACAACATGTATGTCACCGTTTCAAGCAAACTAAAAACGTTGTGAACAGTCTAGAGATCACATTTGTTTGCGTAATTGTCTGGACACATGGTCAGAATTTTTGTCTAGGTGATAACTTTGACAAGTTTCACCAGCTCAGATTATTGAAAATCTATGTGAACACCTTAGAGGTCATAGTTTTAATGATTAAAACCAGGTCACGCTGGCTAAGATTCACACTTAGTTATATGGAAAGAAAAAGTAGGTTAACTGTCGAAAAAGGCCAATTTCTGTAAGACAAAAGATATGTATCACCTTTTTTAAAAGGACATTCGTGTTTAGGTGAGCGTTTAAGGACAATCATGGTCCTCTTGATTTAATCAAGATTTACCTCTCATTTAATACCTATTTACTTCTTTTCTAGTATTTAAACAAATTGTCCAAAGATTCAGACATAATCACAAATTTGATTTACATGTATTTATTTTGTTCGATAATGGTAAACAGCAAATTTTGGTCTTTTTGTAAAAGAACATTGATGTCGTTGACGGCTTACATAAAAATATATAAGCTAGTTATGTTTTGGCGTATAAAGATTTGTGTATCTACATTTAAATGAAAAACATACAAAACTAGTAAAAAAAAACGGCTAAATCTATCTGAGTGTAAAAGATAATCAAATGGTACTTAATATTTATACTGACATAATATCTCGTTGTATGGCATTGCTATAATACTTTCTTAAGACAGGTTTTAGTTGTTTCCATCTAAATATATGCAGAAAGTATAACTTGGTAACTCGACACGCGTTGATATGTCGTTACACTGTATCAGACTTTTTGTTTTGGATTTTTATATTCATTCGCAGCATGAAAGCCATAGAGTGAAATGAGTTAAAACTTGATGATATAATTTTTCCCCCTTTTTTTCCACTGATTTTTCCCTGATTGTATTTATCAAATTTCTGGTATTACGTATGTTTTATTAGTTAAAGGGAGGTAACTTCTTAAGCTTGATATGTACTGAACATCTGCACGTGACATTTTATATTTAATCAGTTCACTAGACACTTCTCAGGTCAAATTTAAAATGAACTTAAGCGCTCCTGTTTTTTTCTATCCTTGGAAACAAGACCTATGTATATCGCTTGTTTTTCATTCATATATTTATTATAACTATCAGAGTTGATGTTAACAAAACGTTTACAATCGGTTTTAAAACTGTTAAATATTAAACTTTTAACTTAATTGATTTCTTAGGAGATATTGTTTCTTTATTTACATCATCCATCTGTCTCGTATTCATTTGATTTAAATTAATTATTTTTGAAAAAATATACCACTGGTTTCACTGTACCTAGGAGAATAAAAATTGGGAATCTGTATTATTTCTCTTGTTTGCTTGTCCTTTTGAAGAACCCATAACATAAACTTACGTGTGTAAGTAGCTGTGTAACTGACTTATATATATATCATTTCATTGCACTAGAGTGTATCTATCATTCCAAAATATATTATGATATTTAAGGTTCTTTGCCGCCCCCACCAAAGTAAATATTACGTCTAAATATGTAATGTTATGAAGTCTAGTTTCTACATTTTATGATATTTAGTTATTTGACAAGATTTATTTGTGACGTGAAGGAACAAAATCAAAAATCTGGTCAATTCGACGTCATTGAGAAAAAAGACGTCAAAGTTTGACGTCATGAATTAATTAACGATAAATATAAACACATATTTTCTGTCGTGTCTAAATAACCATCATGTGCTGTCTTTGAAAAATGCGAGTTGACTCCTAGAAGGTTACTGAAAGATGGATATGGATCACACAACAACCTAGCAACTATATCCCATGTTGCTTGGTACGTGGTCAGATGTCCTTTGCGTCCAAATGATCAGTAGAAATGTTATATATGTATAGGTATTGTTTATTCCATCTCGTATAAGTCTGCCTTCTGGTAGTCATATTGCAATAAAAAGAATACAAAAGTAATTTCAAAACAGTCTTGAATCTGAAAGTGAAAAAAATGAAAATGTCAAATTTGGCCGCAATGTTGATTATCTTACTACACGGTCAATTGTATCTTCTTTCCATAGCAAAAACAGATAGAGGCAGATACATACTGAAGAGTAGAAAAGGCTTTAAGCCTAGAAGTAAAAGCAGACTTTGATAACATCGAGAAGGTACAAGAGAAATGCAAAATGCAAGCAACTATGTCCGTCTTGAAATACTTTGGTCTTGCGTCTATGGATGCTTAAAAATCAGACTCCTTGATTCTGTTCAATGACAAAGTTTATTATCACTAATAGGTGATATTCTTTAGAATAATCATGTAGAATTTCAGTGTTCTTTTCAGCAGCATCGAATGATCACTACCAGGCTTGTGCCAGTAGTACTGGTACTGGTACTGCAGTACTACTTAAGTACTTTTGGAAAGTACTGCTACTGACACTGCAGTACTCAGTCAAAATTTAGCGACTACTGGTACTGGTAATGCATTACTGTCACAAAAAGTGGTACTGGTACTGCAGTACTTTAGCAGTACTATTGTTTTCTTGCCATTTTAGGCACAGTAACACAATGTTAATTTTAAAACTGAGCTTATTAAAAGTAGTACCCTAGGGTGTTTCAATCACTATCATTTGCTATCATAATTAATTAGTGTTGTGCCTGTAAGCAAAATACTATTACTGTAAATTTTAAAAGGAATTAAGGGATGAATATTTAAATCTGATAATTGACATAAAATTATATTGTTAAATGCAAGCACACAAAAACATGCTCTGGTGGTGAGCTGTTATCAATAACTATGAACCGTTTACTATAGCATGACCTGACATCATTTGTTATGAAGGAACAGAAGTAGTTAGTTATAGTAGAAGGATACTTGATTTGAAATATTAAAAATGAGTTGGAATATTTTTTACAAACTTCCTGAAAAAACAGAAGGTAGCTTCAAAGCTGTCTACACTGTCCAGCACTGATATCCGGGTCTCTGAAAGTGTCGTCAAATTTATAAAGCATCTGAAAGTAAGAAAAACATTTTGTCTTAGTAACTCTTAATCTGTCTGCTGCTATCATTTTTATGCCCCCCATCGAAGATGAGAGGGGGGGGGTGCATATAGTTTTGGAAATGTCGGTCGGTAGGTCGGTCCGTCGGTAGATACTTCGTTTCCGATCAATTAGTAGAGAACGCTTTGACCTAGGTTCATCAAACTTCGTATGCTGGTTGGTCATTACCAGTAGATGACCTCTATTGACTTTAAGGCCATTAGGTCAACGGTCAAGATCACAGAGACTTTCATCCTAAAAACGGTTTCCGATCAATAACTAGAGAACGCTTTGACCTAGGTTCACCAAACTTGGTATGCTGGTTGGTCATCACCAGAAGATGACCCCTATTGATTTTGAGGTCATTAGGTCAAAGGTCAAGGCCACAGGGACCTTGATCCTAAAAACGGTTTCTGATCAATAACTAGAGAACGCTTTGGCCCAACCACAAGCAATTAGGTGCTGCTTGGGGGCATGTATGTTTTACAAACATTTCTTGTTATTTTCTCTTTTAATGAGATTTATTTATACTAAATGACTTGGATAAAAGTTTACAATGAATTGATATATAATCAATAGCCCTTTATACTTGCATTTGTACAGTTAAACTTGTCACTGTCCGGCTTTGAGATAAAGTGTAACAAAAAGATTAGGGAAGTGTTAAGATGAACAAAAGGTTGTTATCATCAGCATTGTGTTTAACAAAAGTCTATGAAAGGACTCCATTGTTTATTTATTTAGAGTAAATATAACTGGTAGCAAAGTAAAATAGTTGTTTTAATTTATTTCATAGTGTAGACACAGAGAAGAGTATGGACAGTATAGTAAATAAATGTGAATTAATTCTCATGAAAGTACTGGTACTGGTACTGCATTACTTTCCTAAAATTTGTACTGGTACTACAATACTGAGTCAAAACCTGGTACTGGTACTGCATTACTTTCCTAAAATTTGTACTGGTACTGCAATACTGAGTCAACACCTGGTACTGGTACTGGTACTGCATAAACTTGTAAATACTGGTACTTAAGTACTACACTCTAGTACTGGGCACAAGCCTGATTACTACTCGTATTAAAACAACACGTGGAGGTAAATTCAAGCTCAGCACTACAGTAAAACAATTGTTCATTCGGTCTAATTTGCTTTTATTTTCTGAATACCATCTCATTGGTCTTATCAGCACTATCGCTAAACGCTCATTTTAAAGCATATTCACAAAATTACTTTGCTATGAGATAGATCGTGTTCTTCAGTCAGATTGTATTTTGATTCTTTTAATGTGGTCAAATCAGGTTTTTTCCGGTTATCTTTAACTTCCATAGACATGTGACTTGTCAAATTTCAACTCAGTTAGGTCATTGAGTACCTACCCTTTTCGCTCTATTATGCCATTAACTTTCTATGTTTTATATGTTTGTGTGATGTTGTATGCAACATGGTGTTTAGAAATAATACAATTCCTGTATGTTTTGAAATATTTCTAGAGAATTCCACAAACGATTTCCCGAAAACATCAAATTTCACTGTAATAATCTTTCATAATCTTAGGATAAAAACAATTTAAACACAACCAAATCATAAATTTCTTCAAAAAATCATACACTATATTAGTAATTAAAGAAGTTAGTTCAAAACGATAATGCTTCTAAACCGTTGATCAGGAAGAAAAACTGTTAGAAGTACAAAAAACAACCCTTGGACATTGGAACTTTAATGTTGAAACTGACCCTTGGTGAGCTGAATAAGCTGTGCCTATGTACCAAACAAAAGTGTAGGAGAGTTAATTATTCAGATGCACCAGGTAAATATATTAATATACGTACCTGCATGTAGGGACAGCAATCATGGCTTGATGTAAAACTTCATCAGATACATGCAAAATTTAAAAACTCTTCGACAATCAGTGTATTGTTCCTTTTCGTTTACTGAAGAGCAAAAAGTGATTTAACTAAATATAAATTGGAAATTAGAAAACTCTACAATGATAAAATATTCAGATCATCTGCACATAGCCTAATTTGTTATGCTTTAAGGTGAGATGGAGGTGTTTCAATTGCCAATGGAAAAAAAACTAGACACTAAAACGAATTTCCTGACGTCACTAATAAACATGGTGAAATGAAAGTAAGATTACCTAAAAAAATATTTCAACACAAAGCACAAAAAACAATATAAGTACAGGGATTTAAGTGATCAAAAATGATGATCTATTATTTACATTAAAGATTAAGGTGAAATACTATTCAGACAGCGCTAGGAAACACCAAATATGAGAAGATTTTCAAAGAATTTACCTAGACACCTAGTCACATCAGTGATGTTCTAAAATATATTGAATAATTTTATTGATTTTCTTGAAAGACAGGTGGTTAACTTCCTTTGTTTTCTAAAATCTTACCCATTTTTATGTTCTATTTCTATTTTATTTATTGTACACAATTATATTTTGGTAGTTTTTTTTCAAAGTTTTGTTCATGAAAGAGGTAGAATGATACATTATTTTCTTCCATTAAACGGACATGGAGATCGGAACACAAGACGTTTACTTTCGGTTGCTCTTTGTTACCGTTTGCGAATGTATCTTACAGTATTTGACAGTAAAGCATGTATATTATTCTGATGATAACACAGATTTGGACATGATTATTGTTTTAAAAGTTGTCATGGTCGCCGCTATAACTGTGTCGTATAAAAGCGTGTTGCTTCTTGTTTATCCCCCCGCCAAAGGCGAAGGGGATATTAGAAATGCCCTTCGTCCGTCCGTGCGTCCGTGTGTCTGTGCGTCCGTGCGTCCGTCCGTCCGAAACAATTTTGTCCGGAGCATAACTCCAAAACTACTGCAGGGATTTTATTCAAACTTCATACACTGACAGAGCACATTGGTAGGTAGTGCAGTGTGCAGGTGCAATAACTCTACCTTGCCTTTTTTAGAGTTATTCGGCTTTATCAGATTTACTTGATAAATTTTGTCCGGAGCATAACTCCAAAACTGAAAGAGGGATTTTATTCAAACTTCATACACTGACAGAGCACATTGGTAGGTAGTGCAGTGTGCAGGTGCAATAACTCTACCTTGCCTATTTTTAGAGTTATTCCCCTTTATCAGAATTACTTGATAGATTTTGTCCTGAGCATAACTCCAAAACTGCTAGAGGGATTTTATTCAAACTTCATACACTGACAGAGCACATTGGTAGGTAGTGCAGTGTGCAGGTGCAATAACTCTACCTTGTCTATTTTTAGAGTTATTTCCCTTTATCAGAATTACTTGATAAATTTTGTCCAGAGCATAACTCCAAAACTACTTGAGGGATTTTATTCAAACTTCATACACTGACAAAGCACATTGGTAGGTATTGCAGTGTGCAAGAACAATAACTCTACCTTGCTTTTTTTAGAGTTATTCCCCTTTATCAGAATTATTTGATAAATTTTGTCCGGAGCATAACTCCAAAACTACTTGAGAGATTTTATTCAAATTTCATTCACTGACAGAGCACATTGGTAGGTAGTGCAGTGTGCAAGTCCAATAACACTACTTTGCCTTTTTTTAGAGTTATTCCCCTTTATCAGATTTACTTGTTTACATTTTAAAAATCCCAGCATATACATGTATATCTAATTGTTGAATTCTTGAACTTATAATCCCCCCGCCAAAGGTGGAGGGGATATTAGAAATGGTCTCTGTCCGTCCGTGCATGCGTCCGTTCCAGTTTTGTCCGGAGCATTACTCCAAATGTACTTGAGTGATTTTCTTCAAACTTCATATACTGAAAGAGCAAATTTGGAGGAGGTGCAGTGTGTAAGAATAATAACTCTACCTTGCCTACTTTTAGAATTATTCCCCTTTATCAGATTTAATTGAAAAACTTTGTCCGAAGCATAACTCCAAAAGTGCTTGAGCGATTTTCTTCAAACTTAATACACTGACATAGCACATTGGTAGGAAGTGCAGTTTGCAAGAACAATAACTCTACCTTGCCTATTTTTTGTGGGATTTTCTTCAAACATTATTACATTGAGTGTTTGAAAGTACAACCTTCAGGTAGCTTCTTCCCGGCGGGGGGATTAACCATGTGTAAATGGCTCTTGTTTCAATTAGTGTTTGCCTCAGCAGTAATGCTAGAACTTAAATAGACCAAAATACAAACACAGATCATGAAGAAAGATGGTGTAAATTATGTAACTCAAATATTGTTGAAGTCGAATTCCATTTCTTATTAATTTTTAAGGCATATGCTGATATCCGCTCGAAATACATTCCACAAAATATGTTAGACGAGGACTTTCATGAAAAGAAGACAATACCCCCCGAAGTAGAGCTTTACTTTTGAGCTGAGGACGAGAAGAAGATAAATTATAGATCCTTCGAAAGAAGAGTATTTAACAATATTTCCTTAACAAAAGTGGAAAACGCATAGATCCCTATCAGGAAAAAAACCACAGTCCGAAAATAAAGCCTTTCTACACAGTCAACAAGTAGCGAGGAAAAGACAGCATAACTTTATATTATAGATCAATAAAAAGGCACCACAAACAATTAAACGAAAATGAGAACCCGAGGGGTTACCGTCTTGGAACGGTTAGTATCAAAACATTTGCCACGGGCAAATTGTACGGGAATTGTATATGCCCTCCATCGGGGACTGAAACCAGTACAACACACAAGTTTTGAATTATATTACGACCAATTAACAACATTATAATATTACAGATATTGCAGTGACGGTTCTTGTTAAGAATACTAACAGTTTCATTGCCTACATTCTTTGTAAACTTAAACAAATCTGACCAAGAACTAATTCTTAAATATCTTGCAAGTTCAGTGCGACAGTTTTGTATCTCCCAATGGTAACCATGAGAATTTACAGATTTATGGACTGAGACATGCTAGACTTTGAAGAAAACCTTGATTAAATGCACCGGAAAGCTTTGTTGAAAGTTTTTTTTTATTGTTTTTGTTGTTCTTCTTTTCTTTCCTATATTTTTTGACTGTGTAGGAAGGCTGTGTAATTTGAATGTGGTTTTTCCTGATAAGCTTTTTTCCACTTTTTTACGTCAAAAATAAGAATGCCAGGTTATTAGTTATAATTTGCTACTTTCAGTTCATTGGAAAAAGTAATACTCTACTTGTTTATATATTAATTTGAAATGTTGTAAACAATTTACTAGCTTGACAGATGTGGACGTTTCTTTGATGTTCTATTTCTTAGTAAATCTAAAATTGTCTGAAAGAATATATAAAATGGGGATGGCTTTGCTTTAGGTTGTAATATGTACTTTAAACCAAGAAACCCTCGCAGAAACTATATTTCGCATTTTATCACACCTGAGCACGCAGTCAAATTTGATAAAACTTGCCTGGAATGTTCCTTGCATAAAGTTGTTCAAATGTTTCTAGTCGATTGCTTATCTGGGTCACAGGAGCTAATAATAGACTAAAAGTAAAACTTCAAAACTCTTTTTCTCTGAAATTTCAAAGCCTAGAGCTAAGATAATTGGTACGTAGCCTTTTTCTAGTTGACATCTACCACTTTTTTTTAAATCATGGCCATGTGATCAACTTGAAACCGCCCCCAGGACGATATGATTTCACATAGGCTTATATAGGGAAAACTGAAAATCTTATTCTCTAAATCCACAAGGCCTATGGATAAGATATTTGATATGCAGCATTGCCAAGTAAACCTCTACTAAGTTTGTTCAAATTATGGCCCCAGGGTCAAAACTGACCCTGTCCCAGGGGCCAAATTATTTCTCAAAGTCTTATATAGGGAAAACTTTGAAAATCTCTTTCTCTGAAACCACAAGGCCTAGGGCTATGTATTTGTTATGTAGCATTATCTACTGGACCTCTACCAAGTTTGTTCAAAGCATGGCTCTAAGTTTTAAGTTTTGAATTCCCTCCGCCCCAGCTGCAACATAATTTTACATAGGCTTATATAGGGAAAACTTCAAAAATCTTCTTGTTTGAAACTGCTATTCCTTGGGATTTTATATTTGGCATACAGTTCTACCGAGAGCGCGTTTGTCCAAAGTATCCCCTGAAGTCCATAATGGATCCGCCCCGAAGTCACTTGATTTAATATCATGAACTGAAATATGAAAAAATAAAAACATCACAAGGGTGCTTAGATATATAATTGCCAACGAGGTTTTTTTATCATCAGGGCAAT
This sequence comes from Cyclina sinensis, assembly GCA_012932295.1. Classification (NCBI taxonomy): domain Eukaryota; kingdom Metazoa; phylum Mollusca; class Bivalvia; order Venerida; family Veneridae; genus Cyclina; species Cyclina sinensis. The sequence continues at coordinate 8,006,035 of JAAONU010000012.1, read as the reverse complement.
AAAAACAAATTGTGCAAAACCCTTGGCAACGAACTGAAATATTAATATTACAGATTCATCAAAAGAATTCTATTTAGTGTATACAAACTGTTTTAGTTGAGCATTTGAGTATCACTATTTTCAGATGACAGGACAATTCTACATAATTACAATTTTGAAAAAAGAATAAAGACTCTAGGTAAATATACGACATCGTAAATCAGACTGATGACCTCCATACACGTCAAAAAGTGTGGAATTTCATGTATAAAATAAGTACTAAACTATGATTTTTATTTCATTCAATTGTGTTTTCCAGTAATGATAATATAGTTATATAATCAGTACAAGTCAGACTACAACTAGATGTCCTTTATGGACAATAATATATAGAGAAATATCAGCTGATATAAAAATAAGAAACCTCCAGTGAAAATTTATCATGCGCTTAATATCAACCAATAGGTACTTACTCAAATCCAAATTTTTGCAACATGCAACACCTATTTTCTAAATGCGTGCAAACACAGTATGTATAGAATCAACTTAAGCATTTTCTAAAATCTTGAGGTAAGTTTAGGAACAGAAGGCATATGTTTTGGTATTGATAAATCAATAAAAAATATACTTGCTGTTTATTATAGTAATGATGAAAATATATGCATATCTGAAGCTAAATTTAAAAAAAAACATACTACCTAATTTGGAAGGTTAGAAATCGTACCTAATGACAAAATATACGCACTGAAGAAGAAATAGCTTTATTCAAGGGAATATTACACAAGTAATGTCTTTTTAATAATGCTAGTCGGTGTAGGTTATATTGTAAGGTGACTGAAAAAGATTTAATCGATTACGCTGTACATCGAAGAGTAGCAATAATTCTGCGTTACTGTAACTCTACAGAATTAATCGAATGTCCAGGAGACTTTTAAAGACATAGAGGATATTTGTTTGTTTTTGTGGAAGATGAGAATTTATTTCATCGAGTGAACACCATATGTGATATTTTCACGAGTGGCGCAGCCACGAGTGAAAATATCAATATATGGTGTTCACGAGACAAATATCAATATATGGTGTTCACGAGACAAATTTTCTTTTTATTTTATGCCAAAACGTCAAAAATGGGTTTTTTTATGACATTTTTAATCAGGGCCTTCAATAAATTCCCCATGGTGAGCCCCAAATCAGTTAATGCGTACTTTGGTTACTGCGCACAAAAAAAGTGCAGACAATCTCTAATACATGTGATAACTTTACTTCTGCTGAAATAAACTGAATAAACTTTCATCAAATAACATTTATTTTTGTCTACACAGTTTATCAATATTTATTGAATTTTTGCCATACATACTTTAATTATAAAAGCGGATTAATACTCAATATTCAATATTCAATCAATTGAATTGAAAGTCGGCCATATTGGATATTGTCCATGTGAGTTATGTAAACAAATCAGACATTTTAAATAATTTATGGCGAATTTCATCATTGTTCACAACTAGGAATTCAATATTATAACTAGATTTAACAAGGTAAATAAATTTCACTCGCTGTCACTGTCTGAAATACAGCGGATTCTCTTGTATTTACGTGGTGGGGAAATTCCTGAAGTTTCATCAAGCAGGCCAGCTTTTGGACTGGAATTTATGACCTGTTGCTGGGTTGCAGTTTTAGAGGAATTGAAATTGAAAGTAACATTTCCATGAAAGTGACTGTTCATGAAAAATCCTCTTGGTGCAGGACCAGATTCACTATTTCCTGCAATCATTGGAGCAGTGTGGTTCTTGGCTGAATCAGGTAAAAAAGTAGTTCGGGCACAAACAGTGTATTATCAAAATGGTAATTTCACTGATTCAAAACAGTGTATTATCACTTTTATCTCACTGATATTTCCCTATATTTCATTGGTAGGCATAAAATAAACGAATTTTACCGTATTGTACTCACCAGGCAGTAATGTTTTTAGAGGTCTCCAATTCAACATAGGAGGTTATTCGTAACAAACCGTCGATAATCCGAAGGCTTACCATTATTCCCTCTATTTTGTTAATCGTAGGTCTTTTATCCGTCTTAGAAGGTCAGGTTACGCCAGCTCAGACGACTCAGAAATTGAAGCCAAAAAAAATCGACTACGTCGAAAAAGAAACGCGAAATTAAGTGGTCATTTCTAATGACTTATTCAACAAACAGTGCATCTTAAAAGAGTCCACAAGAAGTTCAAATAAGCTTTCAAAAATTGTTTGTTTTATGTAAAAGTATCTTCGTGAAACATTAGAAGCTAGAATCCTGATATCATTAAATGTTAGATATAATGTAACAATATTCTATGACTCAATACCATTACATACAACAACAACAAATGAACTGGTAAATATTTTTCTTTTGAGGCCCCGAAAGGGTTACCCCGTTCATTATCCCCGTAATAGGTTGAGAAGAGGTCGTCACTACAACATATATATATATATATATATATATATATATATATATATATATATATATATATATATATATATATATATATATATATATATATATATATATATATATATATATATTATATATATATATATATATATATATATATAAAGCTGCTAGTTGATGGTTTATACAACAACAATAATAATAAGCTGGTAATTATTTAATATTGGCTGTCATTTCAAGTGCAAATAACTATTGTATCGGTCAAGAGAATAACAAGCCAGGAGTTCTGTAACATTTTACTGGACAAAACACATTTGAAACCAAACATATAAAGGCGCTACCCGACTGATACTAACATTACACCAACAAGTTTAACCAAATGGCTGTCCGAAACAAACACAATAAATAGACAAGTCTGATCAACCAGCTATGAATAAGAGACGTTTACTATTAAGTAAGATTACAAAAGGGAACTGGACAGATAAAGTAATGACGTAAGTCCCCAGTAAACGGTGGCCCAGTCGTAACTCTCTTGAAGATTTAGGTTACCTAGGTTACGAATTTAGAACTAATCATAATGTTATAACACTTATAATCGACGCTTGCCCGTTTGTCCTCCCACCGACATAATTTTCCGCCACGTAAATTTCGCAAATTTGTCCCTCAAAATTCTGAACAAAAAAAACGGATTTAAAAAAAAAGTTTATTCGATACAACTAAGAAGTGACCACGAATGGAATAAAGATATGCGTCTAAGCTGGCGTCTGCTAAGTGCCCAACATCTGGCCTATAAAACCTGTTGTTTTAATACGTATGTAAATTGGTAACGTGAATTGAAAGTTATGGCACTTACAGTCTACTCTCAATTTAGAAGTTTGTGCTTCCGTTCTACTTTCTTGTTCTATCTCTCTGAGACTCCAGTTAGAACGTTGAATTACATCAACCCAAATGTTTCGATAAATGAGGAGAGCTGCACGAATGTAATTCAGTTCTTTATAACACGATAACGCAGCTGAAATTATGTTAAACTTGTTAGATCATGCACAGCAAGATGCAGAAGTACAATCTTCGGAGTGATATTTAAAATGAAATTACCTTCATAGGCACGGTGGAAGACCAGTCCTCGACTCGACCACCAGCCAATAAAGGTTTGACCTGGATGTCGAAGGTCGACCTTATGCGTCGCCTTTGCACGCGCTCCCGCCCAATATGGGATTGAATCTCTAAGGATCCATTATCTGAAAGATATTAATTGACCTGAAGTAAAAGAGGGAACAGTATCCTTATATACAGTTTGTAAGAGTTAGAAGACCCCACCCTGGCAATTTCATGAAAGTTTTTGGTGAGAGACCTATATTGAAAAGGTCGATCGCTCTATCAGTTTTGAAACTATGTGTTTTTAAACAGTCAGAGAGGTGACGCTGCTTTTAATGCATTTCGACAATACAACCGAAAATTAATATCTTGTTAGGACTTTACCATTCGCATGGCAAAATTCTTCAATCTTATAGTTTCGCCAAGCGGTTTAGTCCCTAACTGCCTTAAATGATTCTACAAACATTGTTCAATGTTTACTTGTATCTGAATACAGACTTTATTATTCGTTAAAATTGTTACTCTACCTAAAATTTTGAAAAATGTAACAACTATCCCCGGTGTCCTCTACACAACAATAAAAATAATGATACATTGTAATAGTTTTTGAAAGACGATTTCAAACCGATCTGCCTCTTTAATTAAGATCTACACATGTTTTTAATTAAATCAAGCGAAAATGAATAGCTGGATTTTTATTAAGTAACCATAGATGAGCTAAGTTCAGGTACATTCCAAAAAAAAAAAAGCTAACAGAATGGAGTGGGATGCACACCCGTCCAAATCCATTGATGGATATACCGAACACTGGAATTGAGCGTGTTACATTAAAAGTGACGTCATAGGCGTGACGCATTTTCACGCGCTCGTTTGATTGTTTATTGTGAACTTTTTAAAAACAGAAATGGGTTGTTCAACATGCTGTGGAGACGACACAAAGGTACGCCCGTTCAAGGTATGGGTCTGTCTTTGGATCTGGGTCTGCCATGTAACATCTATAAAACAATAATTTTTAAACGGCATTCCAGTAGGATTAAACCTTTGAGAGGTGAAGACTGAAGTCGCGGATTTTTTTTTCTCATGATTTTTTCAATTTGATACCAATCTTTATAGAGTGTAATTTAGACTGTCATTGAGCCCGAGTATAGTTTGAATATGTCGATAATGTAGTGGTATTCCTTTAAGGAAATCTGAATCACGTGGTATATGTGACCTATTTTATAAAAATATTACAGTCTGATAGACTAAGATTTGCTGAAACAGTTGAGAAAGGTTTATTCACTCAAAGATTATATCGATATTGTTCATATGGTGTTGCTTTTTTATGTTCACATAAGGTCTAGCTCTAGTGTTTTATTTTGGTTGCTATATGTTTTAACAGATCTTCAAAAAAACCATACTGTACGTACTTTATTGCTTAGAGATAATTTCTGCTAAATATTCATGTTCAAATACAAACCATAAATCTAAAAACATCAGCCCGTTTGTGAATATTAATCAATGAATGAGTCTATGTGAATCTATGTGTTACACTTTATTTTACAGTATCTATTAACACTGTATTTTACAGTATCTATTTACAATATATTCTACAGTATCTAATTACATTATCTTGAACAGTATCTATTTAAACTATATTGTACAGTACCTGTGTACACTATATTGTACAGTATCTATTTACAATATCTTGAACAGTATCTATTAACACTGTATTTTACAGTATCTATGTACACTGTATTGTACAGTATCTATTTACACTGTATTTTACAGTATCTATGTACACTGTATTGTACAGTATCTATTTATACTGTATTTTACAGTATCTATGTACACTATATTGTACAATATCTATTAACACTGTATTTTACAGTTTCTTTTTACACTATATTGTACCGTATATATTTACACTGTATTTTACAGTATCTATGTACACTATATTGTCCAGTATCTATAAACACTGTGTTTTACAGTATCTTTTAACACTATATTGTAGATAGTATCTATCTACATTATCTTGAACAGTATCTATTTACACTGCATTTTATAGTTTATATTAACACTGTATTTTACAGTATCTATTTACCCTATATTGTACAATATCTTTTTATATTATTTTGAACAGTATCTATTTACACTTTATTCTTCAGTAGCTATTTACAATATCTTGAACAGTATCTATTAACACTGTTTTTACAGTATCTATTTACACTGTATTTTACAGTATCTATTTACACTGTACTGTACAGTATCTATTAACACCATAGTGTACAGTATCTATTAACACTGTATTTTACAGCATTTATTTACACTATATTATACAGTCTCTATTAACACTGTATTTTACAGTTTCTATTTACACTATATTGTACAGTCTCTATTAACACTGTATTTTACAGTATCTATTTACACTATATTGTACAGTATCTATTAACACTGTATTTTACAGAGTTTATTTACACTATATTGTACAGTATCTATTAACACTGTATTTTACAGTTTCTATTTACACTATAGTGTGCAGTATCTATCTACATTTTATTGTACAGTATTCCCTTCTATAACAGCAAGCCATCTTAGATTAATTAAGTATGAGGAATAGCATTTCAAAAAAAGGGTTTGTGAATGTACTTTGGCTTATTTTCAGCGCAAATATACTTTGTAGCTTGTATTATAACATTACTTTGCCCAATCTCATGTGATCTGCGTAATTCGAACGAAAACATGTGATTTTTTCTCCAATTTTCAATTATTTACGATCTAAGAGTTTTTACTTCTAAATTATATGATTTATTGCTTTATTTGGAGGGAAATTCGCATAGAAGGCATTTTATGTATGAATCTAAACGCATTTTCTCACAAAAAAGAGAAAAACATTGACTTAATTAGAGGACTAAATTTTTCAATTTAGAGTGAATTTGCATAGACCAATATGTCTCCCGGTTGTGATGTTTAGAACTTGTGTAAATTTTCATAAAGTTGCTGTTGAATACAACTATGTACTATGTGGGAATTAACCCAGTTTTTTTTTCAAAATCCAAATAGCGGTTACTTCCCCTAACAGTAGTTACTACTGCCTGACTGCACACGCTAGGTGCGTTTAAGGTATGAAACCAACAATTTTCAATCAGAGCATAGGCACCCGGTGTCAAGACAAAAGAATTATGTCTTCGATGGTTTAAATGACCGATCTGGTCGAACTTCAGCCCAATTCTTTGATAAATCCTTACTGAAACACTTTTTCAAAAATATCGTAAACATTCTGTATCCGTCGTATACTGCATGGTAAATTTCTACAAGGTAAGCCACTCGCCATATTTTCAAATTACGGTAGTAGGTATACTGTTTTGTTTTTGACTTGGGACCAAGCACGCCGTTCTTTACACAGGGAGTGCGGGGAATCAACAATTGTTTTACATTATACCACTAGAAACTCATTTTTACCATTAGTTTATGTTTACTTTAACTACATTTATCTCCTCCAGAAGAAGGCAGAATAGTCAGATTCTGATATTGCCATTTTCAAAAAGAAACATTGTTAATAGCGTACAGTTTTTGTTGTTTTTTGTTTTTGTTTTTTTTTTTTAGTCTAAGTTTCAGGCTATGGTTCTTTAAAAATCCTGGTTTTCGCGGGATTTTGAAACAGCAGCAACAACATTAGTTTATTGCAATTTCGACATATACATGCCTTTTGCTAATGAACAGCAAACAATATATATACACATAATCTGAATTTCTGAAGCACGAATGTTGTATGTGATGAGACAATGGAGTAGACACGATAATGTCAACACTCGACTTGTGAGTCCAGCTAAGTGGTTGAAATAATGCACCGCGTCTGGACACCGAAGAATGTTGGCAGCGAACATAAATCAACGCAGTAAGGTTCAATAAAAATACCAAGTATCTGTGGTTTCAGGATTTGAAAATTTGTTTTTTGACAAATCCACTGAAAGAGTGATCTGAATTTTGAATGTAATAATATATTAATTATTATTTCCTATACATTGCAGACACCAAGTGAGGACGACGAGGAATTCTACGGCCCTCTGGAGGACAGGGAATGCCGGGATGTTATCTTCCTCGTTATCTTAATACTGTTCATTCTGGGCATTGTGAGTACCGAGTTTACATTGTCGTCTGGCTAGCAGCAGCCTTTATTGTGTGTTCAGCTCCACGAAGTGGTGACTGCTCTAAGATTTGCATACAGACCATGATAAACAAAGTAACAACTCTTGTTGTAAATGAAAATTATATATTTTCTGACAGTGAAGTGTATGGTTGAAATTAACTCTGAGCAAGGAACGGTATGTTTCAGCTTTAAATAAACTGTGTGCTGTATATGAGTCGCTATGTAGTGGCTACTAGGATTCTGCTTGTTTTTCTTTCATCTTGAGTTTTTCAAGTGCCGAAGTGTCACACCAGATCAGATAGTTGTTTGCAGTAACGTTCACCGTAGATGTTTCATTTTACGTAGTCAGCATTTTTTTTTTCTTCTTTTCGACAGTATTTCACCCTATTACACCTGATACGAAAGGGGAAGTAACTCTTTCTGTCTGAGTTAATTTAATATCGTCTGTACTGATATCCCTTGTGACGACAACCCTTTTTAGGTTGTGGGAAATGGTGCAAGATACAGAGAATGTCCCATTCCAGGAACTCCCCTGGCTCTTTCAAATGCTCTGTGTATAGCACTGATCCATTGCATCTGTTACAGTCGAAAGTAACTGGAGGAGCGGGTGATCAAACTCGCGACCACTGGAGTACATGTCCAGCGCGTTACCACTGGACCACTGATCCACCCCACTGGATTACATGTCCAGCACGTTACCACTGGACCACTGATCCACCCCAAAGTAACACTTGCCAGGAGTTTGAGTTTTAACGAGATAGGCATGATTTTTAAAATTAGCAGATCATGAAACTTGTGTCCGCCATCATCATCATCATCATCATCATCATCATCGTCATAATCATCATTATTATTATTATTATTCAGCGTCGTTATCTTTTTCCGACCGGAAGTACGATTTCAAACTTCCAGTTCATTGAATTAGAGCATGTCTCTATATGAATACGGTCTGAGATAACCAAGGACATAGTTCGGTAATCGGACTAAAGTCACACGTAAATAAGTTCAATGACCGACCTCACCGTAATCGTGTTTGCTCTCAAGGTCTGTGTTTGTAGATAATGTTTGTAGGTGTTCATGAAACATCTTAAGTTTTTCATCGCTCAGTGAATGCAATACACTTTAGCAATGAGTTATATTTCATTTCTTCAGTTTTTATCCAAACAAATTACGTACAACTCTGCTTCAAAAAAAATAAAATAATATATTTATTTTTGTTTCACTTACGGTTGTGATTTTCATATTAATGAACTTACGTAAAATTAGTAATAAAGCAACACAATATTAGCTTATCAATGGAAGGGAGCTTTTGCAAAAATCCATTTTGGAACCTTGCGTGAAAGAAGTTTAATATAAAAGTGAGATACATTGAGTACTACAACGAATATACATGTGTCAAGGTTGAGATGTTGTGAATTATGACGTTTCCTGTGCGTTCGTTTGACAGCGATATAAGAAATGGATGAAACAAATGTGCCATATAAAAGCTATTTATAGATTATATAATAAAACAATAGCTGGTAAATATGATGTGATATGTACCTAAAAAAAAATAATATTGACCTCGGGTACCGCCTCCGCTATCGCAATACCTAGACATCAAAAATGACATTTTCTCGATAGGCACCAAAATTCCTGAAAGTCTCTGAGAGTGACCGCAGACCGGTTAAATCGACCCAAGATGGTCACTAGACATCAAAAATGACATTTTCTAGATTGGCAACAAAATTCCCGAACGCCTGTGAGAGTGTCAGAAACAGTCGAAGACCAATGCAATAGGCTCGGAAGGGCCTCTAGATGTTAAAACATGTCTTAATTTCATTTAAACTTTCCAGACTTTTAAAACTTTCCTACTGCTACTGCTCTTACTGCTACTGCCAACTTCACGTTTTATCTACTGCTACTGCTCTTACTGCTTCTGCCAATTTCACGTTTTATCTACTGCTACTGCTCTTACTGCTACTGCCAACTTCACGTTTTATCTACAGCTACTGCTCTTACTGCAACTGCCAACTTCACGTTTTATCTACTGCTACTGCTCTTACTGCTACTGCCAACTTCACGTTTTATCTACTGCTACTGCTCTTACTGCAACTGCCAACTTCACGTTTTATCTACTGCTACTGCCTTTACTGCTTCTGCCAATCTCACGTTTTTCCTACTGCTAATGATCTTACTGCTACTGCCAACTTCACGTTTTATCTACTGCTACTGCTCTTACTACTACTGCCAACTTCACGTTTTATCTACTGCTACTGCACTTACTGCTACTGCCAACTTCACGTTTTATCTACTGCTACTGCTCGTACTGCTACTGCCAACTTCAGGTTTTATTTACTGCTACTGCTCTTACTGCTACTGCCAACTTCACGTTTTATCTACTGCTACTGCTCTTACTGCTACTGCCAACTTTATGTTTTATCTACTGCTACTGCTCTTACTGCTACTGCTACTGCCAACTTCACGTTTTATCTACTGCTACTGCTCTTACTGTTACTGCCAACTTCACGTTTTATCTGCTGCTTATGCTCTTACTGCTACTGCCAACTTCACGTTTTATCTACTGCTACTGCTCTTACTACTACTGCCAACTTCACGTTTTATCTACTGCTACTGCTCTTACTGCTACTGCCAACTTCACGTTTTATCTACTGCTACTGCCAACTTCACGTTTTATCTACTGCTACTGCTCTTACTGCTACTGCCAACTTCACGTTTTATCTACTGCTACTGCTCTTACTACTACTGCCAACTTCACGTTTTATCTACTGCTACTGCTCTTACTGCTACTGCCAACTTCACGTTTTATCTACTGCTACTGCCAACTTCACGTTTTATCTACTGCTACTGCTCTTACTGCTACTGCCAACTTTACGTTTTATTTACTGCTACAGCTCTTACTGCTTCTGCCAATCTCACGTTTTTCCTACTGTTACTGCTCTTACTGCTACTGCCAACTTCACGTTTTATCTACTGCTACTGCTCTTACTACTACTGCCAACTTCACGTTTTATCTACTGCTACTGCTCTTACTGCTACTGCCAACTTCACGTTTTATCTACTGCTACTGCTCTTACTGCTTATGCGAACTTCACGTTTGACTTAATTTCTTCTGCCAACTGCTACTGCGTATTGCTACTGCTACCTTCCTACCAGTATCATTGTCAACAAGCGTGGTGAAGGTGCCAACATGCATAATGACTATACCAGTAAGCACAATAGCATTTTCAATGAGTGTATTGTAATAGTAAGCAAGCATTGTGTAATTTTTACCCAAATATCATTCCATAATAAAATTTCGGGAAGATTATTTATGCAAAAATTGTATTGAAGCATTCCGTCAAATGAAAAGTTGAATGATATTAAACTGCAAATGTATAGTACGTACTTCAATAGATTCATATAAGCGCTAAATGCTTAGTTTTTTTTATAAAATATGCTTATTGTTAACTAACAAATGTATGCGTGCATGCATCGTGCATGTCAAGATTTTAAATTTTAAAATTTAATGTTAAATTTTGATTCCTAATTTATGTGAAGTGGAATAATTATAGAATGTAATTAATTCCATGTATAATAATTATTGGTTTGTAAAGCAGCTTTTTCTGTCTCCTTAAAGAAGAATCTCCTTGAACGATCAATTATCATTAGTAAAGTAGGCTCGAGTTATCGTTCTTCAGTAACATAAAAATGGACCCATCTAACTAAATATAAAAACATGATAATAAATTTATAATGTATATGATATGACACATAACGCTGTGCAGAAATCGTTATATATTTTTACCACTGTTGTCACTATACATAAATCATCTGTCCGAATTGCAATAATATAAAACTGAATACAACAATACAGTTTTTGCATAAAAAAATGTGTGTTTTGTTTTTCATATGTTTATTATTCTAGTATCAGTTAAATCAATTTTTGTTATTGAGAGAGCGACTTACTGACATATTACCCTTGCGTGAAAAGTATGACACTTTTCGGCTCTAGTCTGGCTACCGACGAGATTTCAGTAAAAAGATTTTTCTTCTACTGAAAGAATGTTTAACTTAGAAGTCTGTCATGTCTGTTGCGAATCAGCTAGAGTTTTGCAAGAAAGGACTGAGCAGGTCCACAGTTCCATTTTGAACATATTAGAATCACTTTAACTTATTGATAAAGATATTAAACCTCCAGCGACTAAAGCGAGTCTAGTATGTCATGTGAGGAGAAACACGGTTATATACCTGACACAGTTTATGTACAGCGAGGTGAACGATCCAACGAGTGTTCAGGTGCGTAGATTGTTATATACTACTCAAAATTTGATAGGGCTCACTTATAAGAATGTGTATATTTACTACATAAGGTTGAAAGTTTACATTTTTTGTTGTGATTCTGAAAATATGTTCATATGAACATACAGTTTGGTACCAAAAAATGAGTAAGTCTGTAAACCGTTGAAGCGTGACAGAGGCTGAGCTATGGGAGGGGCACGAATCTGGGAGACAGGAGATGAAATGGAACTTTTTAGAAAAATCAAGTCTATGGCCTGAATTTTGCTTTAATATCGCGTGTGGTGTCCGTTTGCTTGGAGTACTGCTCTGCACCGCCTTCTCATGCTGCTAATGAGTCTCCGGATGATTTGTTGTGGGAGTCGAGCCCACTTGTCCAGAAGGGCCTGCTGTAGCCCAGGACCGTGGTTGGCTGGACTGGGCGAGCAGATATTGCAGTCTGCAGCATGTCTCAGGCGTGCTCTATTGGATTGAGGTCTGGAGACCTTGCTGGCCAGTCCATTCTCTCTATGGCTGCTGCCTCCAGGTACTCGTCGGTGACCCTTGCCCTGTGAGGCCGGGCGTTGTTGTCCATTAAAATGAACTCAGGGCCTATAGCACCAGCGTACGGACGAACGTACTTATCTAAGATCTTATTGACGTATCGTACAGCCGTCAATGTGCCGTTTTGAACAATGTGCAGGTCTCATTTCTTCCCTGCATGCTAATGCCCGCCCACACCATGACCGAGCCCCCGCTATGACGGTCATGGGTAGCAACACATACGGGTGCCAAACGCTCATTGGTGAATCTCCATACCCGCACTAGCCTATCAGTGAAGTCCACACAAAATCTAGACTCGTCAGTGAACAACACTGGGGTCCAGTCATGCAGGGTCCACCTGGCGTGATCGCGGGCCCATTGAAGATGTGCCTGGATGTGGTTTCGTGTCAATGGGTTCGGATTGCTGGCCTTCTAGTCCTCATGCCAGCTGTATGAAGACGGTTCCTGGTGGTTTGAGTGGAAAGTTTTACACCAGTGGCATTCTGGAAGTCATTTTGGAGGGCAGTAGCGGTAACAAAGCACTGACGTCGCGCTTGACCGACAATAAACCGGTCCTCACGCTGAGTTGTGGACCTCTGACGCTCTCCGCCTTGCCTATGCGTGACATGCCGGTAAGTTTGAAACCGTCGCCACATCCTGTCAACGGTGCTCTGGGACACCCCAAGGACACCTGCCACGTGCCGTTGGGAACGCCCAGCCTCAAGCATCCCTACCCCCCCCCCCCCCTTCCCCATATTCATCTCCTCATCGTCAATATGCCGTCTTTGCCGTAGATTTGCCATGACCAGTGCTAGGTTCGATATAAACGTTACCATCACAAGCGAAGTCTGAATAAAACGGATGTGTACATGAAGGTACATGCCCGCGGTGTACCACTTTTCCAGGGGTATCGCTTTTCCCGTGCATCTCGAGCCATGTACAGGTAAACAATCAAAATCTGCTAGACAGGTCGGCTTTGCCAAATGAAAAACTACATGTATGAGAAAAAATCAGTTATCTTGAGGTTATCATTAAAAGGATATTTAAGAAATAAAAAGTGAAACACTAAACACTTTGAGTACATAAAAGAGGTAGTCGGATTTGTCCTTTATTGAATTTACAAGTCCCGAGAACTTGTACCCCGTCAGATTAATTCTTAACTTTTTGAAAATTGATAAGATTTCAAAACTCAATTTCCGGTGAGTAACGATCGATGCCGAGTAAAGTCAATATGCATAGGCAATATTTGATGACGCATTACACACTCATGTGTTTTAAATTTATTTCGGATGAATTCATTGGTTTATGCGCGGCACCGAAGTCTAACGAACTGCCATCGGAAACGCTCGCCGATTACTTAGTATTTCACATCCATCTGTTTTTATATCGCATATAGTTAAGCAACAATGACTAAGAGGTGATAAGATATTGGAATTCTAGATTTTTTTCATAAATTATGGAGTTTAAACAAATGTAAATTTTTCGCATAAAATGTCTGGATTACCTGCCCCTGACCTATATTGTATAAGTACCACCAAGAACGTGAGTTGTCACACACATAAGCTGCGGTGACAACCTGGAATATTTTGAATAAGGTTAGATTTATAGATACTTTTATTAACTATATTTGAAACTTTAGATGCTCCGGCTGTCAATTTAATTAGGATTATTTACAAGAAGTATAATTTGCAAGAACAGCTAGCTTTATATTTTCATAACTTTTGGGGAGAAAAAAGTCCGTGTCTTCTTATGTCTGTTTACTGGAAAAATACCTGCAATGTTTCAAGGTGAAGGCGAGGAATTCTTATCACCCTAATGGAGTTTATACCTTGTCAATTGACCCTTTCTTGTATGTTTTTGATTTGTTTCTTGTATTTTTTGTCAAAGCTATAAAAAACAGTTTTAGAAGTTTTAGAATAAGACTGTAATTAATACAGATCACTGTACGAAGTCTCAAATACGAAGAATTATGCGAATATACAAATGTATATTAAAACATTAAACAAACTTGCATAAATAATGTTCAGTGAACAGTTTCTTTTTATTCATTTTTTCCCTTTTTTAGACGATTTGCCAACTTCTCTTAAAGCTTAAAGTCTCGAAATTACCATACACTAAATTAGCTTTATTGAATAGAATAGCTCTCTCATGATTTTTAGCGTTGAAGGACGAAGGTGGCATATTATCCTGAGGTGCATCAAAGACATAGACTACAGTTTATAAAATAGTTTAATTTCGAAATTTTAAGTAACTTTCTTGTTTTTATTTGACAGGGTCATTTACTATCATTTCGCCTACAACAGACATTGTTTTCGGGACAAAGAACAAGACTATATTAAGGAGGTTGTTTAAGCAAGCAAACTTCTTAATATAAATGCCTCCATACTACTGAATCTTCCTGTCTTGATTAGAAACCACAAACCTACAAAATGTTGTAATAATAGTTTTAACACTTTTACTTCTAAAAATGTCGAAAATATAGCACTAAATACATATAGCTTGAGTAGATTGATATATATTATCAAGTAAGCGAATGGGTTTGACAAAATATTAAAATGATTACACAAAAACATGAAAAACGAAAATTTCAAATGAACGACCCGATGAAGTGCATGATAAAGGAATGAATTGGCGTAGTTAGCAATGATTTACCTGTACATTAAAAAAAAATGAAGCATGAAATATACCTGACTTGAATAGAATGGTGTATATTCATCAAGTGTGCATGAGCAAAAAATATGATTGTGATACTATTAAACGTTGTTCATGCAATAATTTATAAAACTAACTAACAGTAAGTGCAAAATTATTGTCAGTAATTATAACTATTATGATGAAGATTGGGATAATTGGAAAGTTTGGATGCTTTGTTACACAGACAAGACAGAATATGTTTGTTACACAGACAAGAAAGAATATGTTTGTTAGACAGACAAGACAGAATATTTTTTACACAGACAAGACTTAATATGTTTGTTACACAGGCAAGACAGAATATGTTTGTTACACAGGCAAGACAGAATATGTTTGTTACACAGGCAAGACAGAATATGTTTGTTACACAGACAAGACAGAATATGTTTGTTACACCGGCAATAAGGAATATGTTTGTTACACTGGCAATAAAGAATATGTTTGTTACACAGGCAAGACAGAATATGTTTGTTACACAGACAAGACAGAATATGTTTGTTACACAGACAAGACAGAATATGTTTGTTACATAGACAAGACAGAAGATGTTTGTTACACAGACAAGACAGAATATATTTGTTACACAGGCAATAAAGAATATGTTTGTTACACAGACAAGACAGAATATGTTTGTTACACAGACAAGACAGAATATGTTTGTTACACAGACAAGACAGAATATGTTTGTTACATAGACAAGACAGAATATGTTTGTTACTCAGACAAGACAGAATATATTTGTTACACTGGCAATAAAGAATATGTTTGTTACACAGACAAGACAGAATATGTTTGTTACACAGACAAGACAGAATATGACACACAGTTAAAATGTTAACATATTAAAATAGCTCTCGAACCCGTGACATAATTTGCCGACGGAATGAGACAAGTGAGCAAAACTTAAGACTTAAGACTAACTGTTTACTTAATTTTGATATACGATTCTTTACTTCGATACATATTCGAGTACCGACACTATTCCCAATACCGTATACAAGAGTTTAGTTTATTAAAGTCTCATCCATTTACACAAATGTACACTGATAAAATACAACATATAATACAGAGTAAATAGCCGCTCTGTAAAAGAGCTTCAAGAGACTACTTTGCAAATAAACTGTTAGCACTTCTACTGTATATTCTATATCCTTCTATGTACACTAATTAAGAGGTATGCAAGCTGCATTAATCCCACCATCCTGGGGAAAGAAGGTACATTAAAATTATTAAATAATAAAACACTAAAACCAGTATATAGACCATCACCAATTCGAAATTAAAACACTCATCAGGTCAAATCTGGTTTAAGATGAACCGATTGACACAGCTTGCAAGTAGTTCAAGTTCAAGTTCAACTAATTACTACCAGGCAAGTTTTTGCAACTGTTTCCTGTGTTCATACCAGTACTCGCGCCGAAAGTGAGAACTGTGAAATGTCACTGGAGACTCACCTCTGGTGGGATTCGAACCAGCAACCTCCGGATCGGGAGTCCGGCGCTCTAACCCTTCGACCATCGCACATAAAAGTAAACCATGAACTAAAACACAATACTATTATTAAGTAAAACTAGTTATAAAACTTATATTAAATATATTATACAAAACTATTGATTTGCATTTTAGAGTAAAGTGAATGACTTCTTATTGTAAGGATGTTGCAACAGGTTTTTGCTGTAATTCTAATCATATCTGGGTGTGTAAATAAAATTTTAAACTTTTCCATAAGGCTTAAGGTCTCGAAATTACCATACACTGAATTAGCTTTATTGAATAGAATAGCTCTGTCAAATTCGTAAATGGGACACTCAAAAAGAATATGAATTTTATTTTCTATGTAACTTTTACAAAACGGACAGATTCTTTGTTCTTCTGAGAAATTTTCATATCGACCGGTTTCTAGCCTTAGTGGAGCAACTCCACATCTGAATCTGGCAAGAGCTGCTCTCTGTGTCGGTATGACATGTGTATCGTTACACCTCTAAAGCAACGACATAATTACATTACAGAGAAAGATATCTCTTTTCCTTCAACTTTTGCTCTTTACTGCGAAACACTTGTTTTTCACACGTACATTCTGAAACATAGTCTTTTTATAATTAAACATTTTTGTGCTCAAGAACCTTGTTTTACTTGTTCATAATTCAATATTGCCAACTAAGTTTTCACACCGAATGCAGTGCGCCGGTTGTACTAAAAACTTAAATCAGTTATGCATTTTCATTCTGTGCATGAAGTCTGAACATAAAGCATGTTCTCGATCTTTTATTATCAGAGACCCATGTTCACCGAGATAACAGTGTGACGTTCATTCTTTACCTTATGATAACGAGTAACTGACTTCAGACTTTATCAAATGCTTTTTTGTTGTTGTTTTTGCAATGATTTTATATCTTAAGACTTTACAAGAATAGACAACGGAGGTAACTGCTGAGCGTGGCCTTGATTCTTTATCACGTTTGTTTACACTAGCAAGTATTTACACAGCCCTTGACCAATATCCGTCCTTTTCACTCCAAACAATGTTCATATAATAGACTCACACTGTTACAAACTTTTGGAACATGCACAATAATAAACCCTTTACGAACTATTCTATCTTTCTCTACTCTTTTCAGATACAACGAAAATGTCGTTTACAACCCAGGGCCTACTGGTTCTATGCTTAGCGCTTGCCTACTACTACTTTATCCGCGACAACACTTTCAAACAGCACAGGGAGATCCTGTCGGACAAGATTGATGACGTATATGATTACGTCATTGTGGGCGGAGGCTCAGCTGGTTCAGTGTTAGCCTCGAGGCTTTCCGAGGATAAAAGTTCTAAAGTTCTGTTGCTAGAAGCAGGTGGTTTTTACGATGAAAACCTATTGTTTCACATACCAATACACTGGCTTGACCTTGAAAATACAAAACACGACTGGGAATACTATACGGAGCCTCAAAAGTCATCATGTTTAGGCATGAAAGATAGCAGATGTTTTTGGCCCAGAGGGCGGGTACTCGGAGGGTCGAGTGTGCTAAATGCGATGCAGTATACTCGAGGCAGTCGATACGATTTTGACGAATGGGCTGCAAACGGGTGCACTGGTTGGAGTTATAAAGATGTTTTGCCGTATTTCCTTAAGTCAGAGGACATCCAAATAGACGAATTGAAATCTTCCAAATACCACCACTCCGGTGGCCCTATGGCTGTGTCTGGAGGGCGTGTCACGGAATTATCGGATCTATACTTGCAAGCAGGACAGGAGCTTGGCTATAATATCACAGACTACAACGGCGCTGATCAAGAGGGCTTCAGCAGGATTCAGGTGACTGTCAGAAATGGTGTCCGCGACGCAACTGGACTAGCTTTCCTTGGACGTATGGGTAAGAAGCCAAACCTTGATATTGTTATTGAAACCTTTGTCACCAAAGTTGAAATAAAGGATAAAACAGCACAAGGAGTATATTACATCCGCAACGGCAGGAGGTCTTATGTCGCCGCACGAAAGGAAGTCATTCTGTCGGCTGGTGCAATTAACTCACCGCAGCTTCTGATGCTTTCTGGTATAGGGCCGAAAGACCACCTACAGTCATTAAACATTCCTGTAATAGCTGATCTACCCGTTGGAAATAACATGCATGATCATCAGATGGCATTCATGTTTACCAAGATAAACAGATCAATTAGTTTGTCAAATAACCTACTGGGAAGTTTTCTGACTCGCTTCAAGTATAACGTGTTTGGCACAGGACCTCTGACTATTGCCGGATCTGATGGCTCAGCTTTCTATTACAATGACAAATCCAAACGAGGGAAGTCTAACGCAGACGTCCAAGTGATCATCTTTAGTAAGTACATAGATATTAATTACTTTAACTTTAAAGACGACGTTGCAAAAGAATATTTAGCAAAAGACGGTAACGTCGAGGGTTTTAACTTTATCGTAAGTGTGACTCATCCAAAAAGTAGAGGTACATTACGTCTGCGCAGTTCGGACCCTTTCGACTATCCTGTTCTGGATCCACAATATCTGACTGATAAGAAAGATATCGAAGACTTTATCGGCGGTATCCGACTTTGGGAAAGATTTTTGCAAACAAATACAATGAAAGAACTTGGAGCAGACATTAACGGAATGAAAATGTCGTTTTGTTCACAACATAAATTCCGGTCAAACGACTACTGGGAATGTTTTGTGCGCCATCTTGCTACTACGGTGTACCATCACTCGTGCACGTGTAAGATGGGTGCGGACGATGACACGACTGCAGTTGTGGACCCTAAGCTAAAGGTTAAAGGCATTACAGGTTTGAGGGTGGTGGATGCATCGGTGTTTCCATCCGTGACCTCCGGTAATACAAACGCTCCGACAATTATGGTGGCGGAGAAGGCGGCAGATATGATTCTAGGAATTGACTCCGTGAAATATATTAGACAAACTTTACCACAAGAAATATGAGGATAACAAATAAATAGTATACCTTATTGCGCCGATGCCTACGAGAGAGAAAAAGGACGTTTTTCACTCATTTATGTTTGTAATATAAAATGTTCATTCATGTATATATCAGAATTAACCAAAGCTAGATCAACCTGTAGCACAATCTATGCTATGACTGAGAATGTGTGCAAGTTAAGTACGTTTTGATTTTTAAAGATGAAGCCATATCTAAAAAAAGATTACCTGGAAGTCTGGTTGAGGCACCAAGTTTTGTTTTAACAGTTTTAGTTATGTCTGACTGTGCATATTTACGTTTTTTATATACATGTTTTTGTGTAAATCTGTGGAGTACATGTAACTGTTCCTACAACAAATTTGAAATACAATGTATATCTTCTTTCATTCTTCAGACACTGTGTAAAGTAAATATGTTTAAAATATCATTTGATTTCATGTTGTAATCGACGAAAGAGAGAAGCTCGTCACTGCTGTCTCTTAGAATTATCTCCATACATAAAAAAGTAGGCGATATTTCGGTATTTTTCATATCAGAAAATGTGTAAATTGTTTTAAAAAACACTGACAATAAACACTTCAATAACGTCGTTAAGCCATGTAAAACCATGGCGTCGTTAAACCATGTATTAATATATTCACACCCCTTCCTTAAAAAAAGAAATATTTTCAAATATTTGTCTTTAAATTGTAAGTGATTGAAAACATTAAAGAAAAGGAAATTTGACAATGAGTTATTCGTTACTTTGTTCTTTTATACAGGATTAAAGTCGATTTAAGTCCCTTTAAACGTCCCTTAAAACGCCCTTGTAAAATACTTCAAGCCTACAAAGGTTTTCAATTCAACAGGTCATTGCAATTTAAAAGGCCATTTACCATAAATATAAAACAGTGACAAACTCACCTTGCACACACTTCAACCTACTTGATTATCAATAACCGTACATATAAGAACAGATAGTAGTTATATCCACCCTATGACAAACCGTACTAGCGTCCAAACACACACAGACTGCTGTTCTTTTTATTCTCCAAATGTGCTTAATGTAGTTCGTGCTTATAAAAGCTGGAGGTTGGAATTCTCTAAGAAAGGAGATCGGTTGAATTTTTACTTTTTTGACTGGCTCAGTTTAGTGACTACTTGTATTTTGCAGAGGTACTTTCCCTTTTGAAAGGATATCAAAACTGACCACCTCCTAATTTGTTTTTACAAACTAATTAGATTAACAAACTTTGATATTTGCATCATTTAATGTTGAATGCGTCTGTCAGTGAAGGTTGTTAGAGACCATAACATGACAGACGATAGGGATATCTATGTTAACCGATAGATATACATGTATAGATAGAGACAGACAGCAGACTGGTTTGGTTAAAGCGAGTTTAACGCCCTTTAACAGTCAAAGTCATATCGAGTGGGCAGTCTACCTAACTATCGTTTGATAGAAAGACCAGTACTAAAAACCCGTTCTCCATAAGTGGCTGCAAACATTTTCATATAAAGGTAATGATCGGAAGCGAGGCTCGAACCCATGAGCATCAGTATGAGTTTTAATGATTTGAAATCAGCGACTTTAACCAGACAAAGCGGAAATCTATGACCAAACTCGCACGGTCAGAATTACCTTTTTTCAATAATTTAAGTTAACATTTTAAACAATTTTTATCAAAACAAAGACAGACGAAACGATCAATAATTTATATTGAAAAAAGCATTACATAGATATGTGGTGATTACACAGGTAAGGTGTGACCCAGTAAATAATGGTAAAGCAACGTTATCTTGTTTCTAGGGTGGTGTGACATACATGGCTGTAAAACAAGGGAATCCTTATCGTCTGGTATATGGTGTGGACAGTTACGGTAATGTCTGTAATCAGAAGAACGACAAAATCGAAAACGTCTCACTGTCCGGACAAGATAACTCTGATAAACCGTAAGTTGACATAACAGTTCCCAAACAACGGCTGATTCGAAAAGTGCAAAAACGTTAATTTGAAGACCAAGAGCAAGAGAAAACATTTTTCACTGGTAGAAACACCGGCTTGTATAGAGGTCCATCTTTGGAAACTGACAAAATCTTGTTACATGTACAAAATTGCCTAGCAAAACTTTGATAAAAAAAATGTAATTCGACATTTTCAGTATTTCTTGTTGTTCTTTTTGTTTATTTTCTAAATAATTTTCACTTCATATCTTCATATTCAGGAAAGTATTTTTCTTTGACCGAACCTACTTCACTTCACTACTCCCGAACAGTCCATTCCCATCGTTCTCCGAGGACGACACAGAAATCATCTGTGTGGAGAAATGTCCTGATGCAGAAGTTGCGGTGATTGATTTCTACAAAAACGAGAGCGTTAACCTTTGTCTGTATGACGTTACACCTTACGTACACGATCTCAAGAAATGTCCATTGACTCCTGTTAAGAAACAGTAAGTGTTAACCTTTGACATATCATATAGCTTTAAGTCACATGGTGTTTTAAATATTATACCCCGTAGTTACGACTCTTCTAGAATTATATTTTAAAGTGCGACTGTTAACTAAGACGGCAAAACTAGGTTTGAATGTATTCATTTGAAATGTTTGTTAAATTGTGAAATCTAGTAAATTTTAGGAACAAATGAATGCGCATTCGGAATTCTCCATTAAAACATACCCTATTCATTTCAAAATTTCAGTAAAAGTATTTTCAACCGATGTATCCCAGAAGACATTCTCAACACAGCAAAAGCTATGGCTTCCTCCTTTACTTCCGTTCTCAGTAACAGTTACATGGGAAATAACTTCCCTCAGGTAAGTGTTTACAAGCATTCTTCTTTATTAGTTTGCACTCATTAACAGTTACATGGGAAGCAACTTCCCTCAGGTAAGTGTTTACAAGCATTCGTCTTTATAAGTTCGCTCTCATTAACAGTTACATGGGAAGCAACTTCCCTAAGGTAAGTGTTTACAAGCATTTGTCTTTATTAGTTCGCGCTCATTAACAGTTACATGGGAAGCAACTTCCCTAAGGTAATTGTTTACAAGCATTCGTCTTTATTAGTTCGCACTCATTAACAGTTACATAGGAAGCAACTTCCCTCAGGTAAATGTTTACAAGTATTCGTCTTTATTAGTTCGCACTCAGTGACAGTTACATGGGAAGCAACTTCCCTCAGGTAAATGTTTACAAGCATTCGTCTTTATTAGTTCGCACTCATTAACAGTTACATGGGAAGCGACTTCCCTCAGGTAATTGTTTACAAGCATTTGTCTTTATTAGTTCGCGCTCAGTAACAGTTACATGGGAAGCAACTTCCCTCAGGTAAGTGTTTACAAGTATTCGTCTTTATTAGTTCGCACTCATTAACAGTTACATGGGAAGCAACTTCCCTAAGGTAAATGTTTACAAGCATTCGTCTTTATTAGTTTGCGCTCAGTAACAGTTATATGGGAAGCAACTAACCTCAGGTAAGTGTTTACAAGCATTCGTCTTAATAAGTTCGCACTCATTAACAGTTACATGGGAAGCAACTTCCCTCAGGTAAATGTTCTCATTACAAGCATTTGTCTTTATTAGTTGGCACTCATTATCAGTTACATGGGAAGCAACTTCCCTCAGGTGAATGTTTTCAAGCATTCGTCTTAATTAGTTCGCGCTCATTAACAGTTACATGGGAGGCAACTTTCCTCAGGTAAGTGTTTACAAGCATTCGTCTTTATTAGTTCGCACTCATTAACAGTTACATGGGAAGCAACTTCCCTCAGGTAAGTGTTTACAAGCTTTCGTCTTTATAAGTTCGCGCTCAGTAACAGTTACATAGGAAGTAACTAACTTCGGGTAAGTGTTTACAAGCGTTCGTCTTTATTGGTTCGCGCTCAGTAACAGCAACATGGGAAGTAACTTCCCTCAGGTAAGTGTTTACATGCATTCGTCTTAATTAGTTCGAACTCAGTAACAGTTACATGGGAAGTAACTTTCCTCAGGTAAGTGTTCTCATTACAAGCATTCGTCTTAATTAGTTTGCGCTCAGTAACAGTTACATGGGAAGTAACTACCCTCGGGTAAGTGTTTACAAGCGTTCGTCTTTATTGGTTCGCGCTCAGTAACAGTAACATGGGAAGTAACTACCCTCGGGTAAGTGTTTACAAGCGTTCGTCTTAATTAGTTTGCGCTCAGTAACAGTTACATGGGAAGTAACTACCCTCGGGTAAGTGTTTACAAGCGTTCGTCTTTATTGGTTCGCGCTCAGTAACAGTTACATGGGAAGTAACTTCCCTCAGGTAAGTGTTTACATGCATTCGTCTTAATTAGTTCGAACTCAGTAACAGTTACATGGGAAGTAACTTTCTTCAGGTAAGTGTTCTCATTACAAGCATTCGTCTTTATTAGTTCGCGCTCATTAACAGTTACATGGGAAGTAACTTTCTTCAGGTAAGTGTTCTCATTACAAGCATTCGTCTTAATTAGTTTGCGCTCAGTAACAGTTACATGGGAAGTAACTTTCCTAAGGTAAATGTCCTCATTACAAGGATTCGTCTTAATTAGTTTGCGCTCAGTAACAGTAACATGGGAAGTAACTTTCTTCAGTTAAGTGTTTTCATTACAAGCATTCGTCTTAATTAGTTTGCGCTCAGTAACAGTTACATGGGAAGTAACTTTCCTCATGTAAGTGTTTTCATTACAAGCATTCGTCTTAATTAGTTCGCACTCATTAACAGTTACATAGGAAGCAACTTCCCTCAGGTAAATGTTTACAAGCATTCGTCTTTATCAGTTCGCACTCATTAACAGTTACATGGGAAGCGACTTCCCTCAGGTCAGTGTTTACAAGCATTCGTCTTTATAAGTTCGCACTCATTAACAGTTACATGGGGAGCAACTTCCCTAAGGTAAGTGGTTACAAGCATTCGTCTTTATTAGTTTGCACTCATTAACAGTTACATTGGAAGCAACTTCCCTAAGGTAAATGTTTACAAGTATTCGTCTTTATTAGTTCGCGCTCAGTAACAGTTACATGGGAAGCAACTTCTCTCAGGTAAATGTTCTCATTACAAGCGTTCGTCTTTATTAGTTCGCACTCATTAACAGTTACATGGGAAGCAACTTCCCTCAGGTAAATGTTTACAAGCATTCGTCTTAATTAGTTCGCGCTCATTAACAGTTACATGGTAAGCAACTTCCCTCAGTTAAGTGTTTACAAGCATTCGTATTTATTAGTTTGCACTCATTTACAGTTACATGGGAAGTAACTTCCCTCAGGTAAGTGTTTTCAAGCATTCGTCTTTATTAGTTCGCACTCATAAACAGTAACATGGGAAGCAACTTCCCTCAGGTAAGTGTTTACAAGCTTTCGTCTTTATAAGTTCGCGCTCAGAAACAGTTACATAGGAAGTAACTACCCTCGGGTAAGTGTTAACAAGCGTTCGTCTTTATTGGTTCGCGCTCAGTAACAGTAACATGGGAAGTAACTTCCCTCAGGTAAGTGTTTACATGCAATCGTCTTAATTAGTTCGCACTCAGTAACAGTTACATGGGAAGTAACTTTCCTCAGGTAAGTGTTCTCATTACAAGCATTCGTCTTAATTAGTTTGCGCTCAGTAACAGTTACATGGGAAGTAACTTTCTTCAGGTAAGTGTTCTCATTACAAGCATTCGTCTTAATTAGTTTGCGCTCAGTAACAGTAACATGGGAATTACATTTCTTCAGGTAAGTGGCCTCTTTACAAGCATTCGTCTTAATTAGTTTGCGCTCAGTAACAGTAACATGGGAATTACATTTCTTCAGGTAAGTGTCCTCATTACAAGCATTCGTCTATATTAGTTTGCGCTCAGTAACAGTAACATGGGAATTACATTTCTTCAGGTAAGTGTCCTCATTAGAAGCATTCGTCTTAATTAGTTTGCGCTCAGGAACAGTAACATGGGAATAACATTTCTTCAGGTAAGTGTTCTCATTACAAACATTCGTCTTAATTAGTTTGCGCTCAGTAACAGTTTCATGGGAATTACATTTCCTCAGGTAAGTGTCCTCATTACAAGCATTCGTCTTAATTAGTTTGCGCTCAGTAACAGTAACATGGGAATTACATTTCTTCAGGTAAGTGTCCTCATTACAAGCATTCGTCTTAATTAGTTTGCGCTCAGTAACAGTAACATGGGAATTACATTTCTTCAGGTAAGTGTCCTCATTACAAGCATTCGTCTTAATTAGTTTGCGCTCAGGAACAGTTACATGGGAATTATATTTCTTCAGTTAAGTGTCCTCATTACAAGCATTCGTCTTAATTAGTTTGCGCTCAGTAACAGTTACATGGGAAGTAACTTTCCTCAGGTAAGTGTTCTCATTACAAGCATTCGTCTTAATTAGTTTGCGCTCTGTAACAGTAACATGGTAAGTAACTTTCCTCAGGTAAGTGTTCTCATTACAAGCATTCGTCTTAATTAGATTACGCTCAGTAACAGTAACATGGGAATTACATTTCTTCAGGTAAGTGGCCTCTTTACAAGCATTCGTCTTAATTAGTTTGCGCTCAGTAACAGTTACATGGGAATTACATTTCTTCAGGTAAGTGTCCTCATTACAAGCATTCGTCTTTATTAGTTTGCGCTCAGTAACATGGGAATTACATTTCTTCAGGTAAGTGTCCTCATTACAAGCATTCGTCTTAATTAGTTTGCGCTCAGTAACAGTTACATGGGAAGTAACTTTCTTCAGGTAAGTGTTCTCATTACAAGCATTCGTCTTAATTAGTTTGCACTCAGTAACAGTTACACGGGAATTACATTTCTTCAGGTAAGTGTCCTCATTACAAGCATTCGTCTTAATTAATTTGCACTCAGTAACAGTTACATGGAAAGTAACTTTCTTCAGGTAAGTGTCCTCATTACAAGCATTCGTCTTAATTAGTTTGCGCTCAGTAACAGTAACATGGGAAGTAACTTTCCTCAGGTAAATGTTCTCATTACAAGCATTCGTCTTAATTAGTTTGCGCTCAGTAACAGTTACATGGGAAGTAACTTTCTTCAGGTAAGTGTTCTCATTACAAGCATTCGTCTTAATTAGTTTGCGCTCAGTAACAGTTACATGGGAAGTAACTTTCTTCAGTTAAGTGTTCTCATTACAAGCATTCGTCTTTATTAGTTTGCGCTCAGTAACAGTTACATGGGAAGTAACTTCCCTCAGGTAAGTGTTCTCATTACAAGCATTCGTCTTAATTAGTTTGAGCTCAGTAACAGTTACATGGGAAGTAACTTTCTTCAGGTAAGTGTTCTCATTACAAGCATTCGTCTTTATTAGTTTGCGCTCAGTAACAGTTACATGGGAAGTAACTTTCCTCAGGTAAGTGTTCTCATTACAAGCATTCGTCTTAATTAGTTTGCGCTCAGTAACAGTTACATGGGAAGTAACTTTCTTCAGGTAAGTGTTCTCATTACAAGCATTCGTCTTTATTAGTTCGCGCTCAGTAACAGTTACATGGGAAGTAACTTTCTTCAGGTAAGTGTTCTCATTACAAGCATTCGTCTTTATTAGTTTGCGCTCAGTAACAGTTACATGGGAAGTAACTTTCTTCAGGTAAGTGTTCTCATTACAAGCATTCGTCTTTATTAGTTTGCGCTCAGTAACAGTTACATGGGAATTAACTTTCCTCAGGTAAATGTTCTCATTACAAGCATTCGTCTTAATTAGTTTGCGCTCAGTAACAGTTACATGGGAAGTAACTTTCCTCAGGTAAGTGTCCTCATTACAAGCATTCGTCTTAATACATTTGCGCTCAGTAACAGTAACATGGGAATTACATTTCTTCAGGTAAATGTTCTCATTACCAGCATTCGTCTTAATTAGTTTGCGCTCAGTAACAGTAACATAGGAAGTAACTTTCTTCAGGTAAGTGTCCTCATTACAAGCATTCGTCTTAATTAGTTTGCGCTCAGTAACAGTTACATGGGAAGTAACTTTCCTCAGGTAAGTGTCCTCATTACAAGCATTCGTCTTAATTAGTTTGCGCTCAGTAACAGTTACATGGGAAGTAACTTTCTTCAGGTAAGTGTTCTCATTACAAGCATTCGTCTTGATACGTTTGCGCTTAGTAACAGTAACATGGGAATTACATTTCTTCAGGTAAGTGTCCTCATTACAAGCATTCGTCTTAATTAGTTTGCGCTCAGGAACAGATACATGGGAAGAAACTTTCTTCAGTTAAGTGTCCTAATTACAAGCATTCGTCTTAATTAGTTCGCCCTGAGTAACAGTTACATCGGAAGTAACTTTACTCAGGTAAGTGTTCTCATTACAAGCATTTGTCTTAATTAGTTTGCGCTCAGTAACAGTAACATGGGAATTACATTTCTTCAGGTAAGTGTCCTCATTACAAGCATTCGTCTTAATTAGTTTGCGCTCAGTAAAAGTTACGTGGGAAGTAACTTTCTTCAGTTACGTGTCCTCATTACAAGCATTCGTCTTAATTAGTTTGCGCTCAGTAACAGTTACATGGGAAGTAACTTTCCTCAGGTAAGTGTCCTCATTACAAGCATTCGTCTTAATTAGTTTGCGCTCAGTAACAGTAACATGGGAAGTAACTTTCCTCAGGTAAGTGTTCTCATTACAAGCATTCGTCTTAATAAGTTTGCGCTCAGTAACAGTAACATGGGAAGTAACTTTCCTCAGGTAAGTGTTCTCATTACAAGCATTCGTCTTAATTAGTTTGCACTCAGTAACAGTTACATGGAAAGTAACTTTCTTCAGGTAAGTGTTCTCATTACAAGCATTCGTCTTAATTAGTTTGCGCTCAGTAACAGTTACATGGGAATTACATTTCTTCAGGTAAGTGTCCTCATTACAAGCATTCGTCTTAATTAGTTTCCGCTCAGTAACAGTTACATGGGAAGTAACTTTCCTCAGGTAAGTGTCCTCATTACAAGCATTCGTCTTAATTAGTTTGCGCTCAGTAACAGTTACATGGGAATTACATTTCTACGAGTAAGTGTTCTCATTACAAGCATTTGTCTTAATTAGTTTGCGCTCAGTAACAGTTACATGGGAATTACATTTCCTCAGGTAAGTGTTCTCATTACAAGCATTCGTCTTAATTAGTTTGCGCTCAGTAACAGTTACATGGGAATTACATTTCTTCAGGTAAGTGTTCTCATTACAAGCATTCGTCTTAATTAGTTTGCGCTCAGTAACAGTAACATGGGAATTACATTTCTTCAGGTAAGTGTCCATATTACAAGCATTCGTCTTTATTAGTTTGCACTCAGTAACAGTTACATGGGAAGTAACTTTCTTCAGGTAAGTGTTCTCATTACAAGCATTCGTCTTAATTAGTTTGCGTTCAGTAACAGTTACATGGGAAGTAACTTTCCTCAGGTAAGTGTCCTCATTACAAGCATTCGTCTTAATTAGTTTGCGCTCAGTAACAGTAACATGGGAATTACGTTTCTTCAGGTAAGTGTCCTCATTACAAGCATTCGTCTTAATTAGTTTGCGCTCAGTAACAGTTACATAGGAAGTAACTTTCCTCAGGTAAGTGTCCTCATTACAAGCATTCGTCTTAATTAGTTTGCGCTCAGTAACAGTTACATGGGAAGTAACTTTCTTCAGGTAAGTGTTCTCATTACAAGCATTCGTCTTAAATAGTTTGCGCTCAGTAACAGTTACATGGAAATTACATTTCTTCAGGTAAATGTTCTCATTACAAGCATTCGTCTTAATTAGTTTGCGCTCAGTAACCGTTACATGGGAAGTAACTTTCCTCAGGTAAGTGTCCTCATTACAAGCATTCGTCTTAATTAGTTTGCGCTCAGTAACAGTTACATGGGAAGTAACTTTCCTCAGGTAAGTGTCCTCATTACAAGCATTCGTCTTAATTAGTTTGCGCTCAGTAACAGTTACATGGGAAGTAACTTTCCTCAGGTAAGTGTCCTCATTACAAGCATTCGTCTTAATTAGTTTGCGCTCAGTAACAGTTACATGGGAAGTAACTTTCCTCAGGTAAGTGTTCTCATTACAAGCATTCGTCTTAATTAGTTTGCGCTCAGTAACAGTTACATGGGAAGTAACTTTCCTCAGGTAAGTGTCCTCATTACAAGCATTCGTCTTAATTAGTTTGCGCTCAGTAACTGTAACATGGGAATTACATTTCTTCAGGTAAGTGTCCTCATTACAAGCATTCGTCTTAATTAGTTTGCGCTCAGTAACAGTTACATGGGAATTACATTTCTTCAGGTAAGTGTTCTCATTACAAGCATTCGTCTTAATTAGTTTGCGCTCAGTAACAGTTACATAGGAAGTAACTTTCTTCAGTTAAGTGTCCTCATTACAAGCATTCGTCTTAATTAGTTTGCGCTCAGTAACAGTTACATGGGAAGTAACTTTCCTCAGGTAAGTGTTCTCATTACAAGCATTCGTCTTTATTAGTTTGCACTCAGTAACAGTTACATGGGAAGTAACTTTCCTCAGGTAAATGTTCTCATTACAAGCATTCGTCTTAATTAGTTCGCGCTCAGTAACAGTTACATGGAAAGTAACTTTCTTCAGTTAAGTGTTCTCATTACAAGCATTCGTCTTTATTAGTTTGCGCTCAGTAACAGTTACATGGGAAGTAACTTTCCTCAGGTAAATGTTCTCATTACAAGCATTCGTCTTAATTAGTTTGCGCTCAGTAACAGTTGCATGGGAAGTAACTTTCTTCAGGTAAGTGTTCTCATTACAAGCATTCGTCTTAATTAGTTTGCGCTCGGTAACAGTTACATGGGAAGTAACTTTCTTCAGTTAAGTGTTCTCATTACAAGCATTCGTCTTTATTAGTTTGCGCTCAGTAACAGTTACATGGGAAGTAACTTCCCTCAGGTAAGTGTTCTCATTACAAGCATTCGTCTTAATTAGTTTGCGCTCAGTAACAGTTACATGGGAAGTAACTTTCTTCAGGTAAGTGTTCTCATTACAAGCATTCGTCTTTATTAGTTTGCGCTCAGTAACAGTTACATGGGAAGTAACTTTCCTCAGGTAAGTGTTCTCATTACAAGCATTCGTCTTAATTAGTTTGCGCTCAGTAACAGTTACATGGGAAGTAACTTTCTTCAGGTAAGTGTTCTCATTACAAGCATTCGTCTTTATTAGTTCGCGCTCAGTAACAGTTACATGGGAAGTAACTTTCTTCAGGTAAGTGTTCTCATTACAAGCATTCGTCTTTATTAGTTCGCGCTCAGTAACAGTTACATGGGAAGTAACTTTCTTCAGGTAAGTGTTCTCATTACAAGCATTCGTCTTTATTAGTTTGCGCTCAGTAACAGTTACATGGGAATTAACTTTCCTCAGGTAAATGTTCTCATTACAAGCATTCGTCTTAATTAGTTTGCGCTCAGTAACAGTTACATGGGAAGTAACTTTCTTCAGGTAAGTGTTCTCATTACAAGCATTCGTCTTAATTAGTTTGCGCTCAGTAACAGTTACATGGGAAGTAACTTTCTTCAGTTAAGTGTTCTCATTACAAGCATTCGCCTTTATTAGTTTGCGCTCAGTAACAGTTACATGGGAAGTAACTTCCCTCAGGTAAGTGTTCTCATTACAAGCATTCGTCTTAATTAGTTTGCGCTCAGTAACAGTTACATGGGAAGTAACTTTCTTCAGGTAAGTGTTCTCATTACAAGCATTCGTCTTTATTAGTTTGCGCTCAGTAACAGTTACATGGGAAGTAACTTCCCTCAGGTAAGTGTTCTCATTACAAGCATTCGTCTTTATTAGTTCAGCTGTTTACGTTCGCGCTCAGTTACATTTTAACACAGGAAAAAACTTTCCTCTGGTAAGTGTTCTAATTGCAGGACAGGGGCTTAGTTAATTATGTTCCCTTTCTGTAACAGTTACAAGGGAGGCAACTTATATCAGGTAGGTTTCCGTGTTGCAGGAAATTTTCATTCTCTCTCTGTAACAAATATTTGTGAAGCATCTTCTATCGAGTAACTGTTTTGTCTTTACTAGTCCGGTTAATTACTTACGCGCTTAGATAATATTGGTTTTATGTGGATATTAGGCCATTCACTTCCTTTCTCAGGGATTTTTTTTAAGTATAAATTATTTTACGAAAATTTTTTTAGATAATAGATTATTTTACAAGAAATTCAAATATCTGTAGACAGTTAATCACATGTCTACGTGACTTATAATGGCGTTGTAAAACGTTGTTTTGCATATTAGAAAGTTGTATCGGACATGAAGAACACGTGGAGGGAGATAGGGTACCTGTCGGTGCTGTCCGTAGGCGTGGCTCTACTCGTGGTCGTCCTGATGCGCTTTCTGGCCGCCATTATTGTCTGGACCTTGGTGATAGCCGTCATTCTCTTCTCCCTTGGTGCCTCGGCCTACTGCTGGTAAGAAATATTAACATCTTCATACATAGTCTATTAAGTTTATTGTTATAATAAGCAAAGTGAAAAGTTATTATAATCAATTATTTCGGTGTCACCGGGGTATTTTGGTGTAAAAAAAAGCCAATAAGGCCTACATTGCGATACACTTGTATTAACAAATGAAATTATCCTCACGTTTTAAATTACCTACCTCCAAGATGCTGCAGAAGACATGACTCAGAAAGCAGCAGTTATCTGCCTTGAATTTTAAAATCTCGAGCTTGACGTATACAAAATCATTACTGAGATGATACTTCCAAAATAAACAGAAAAAATAACCAATGCTAGCCTATCAAATGCGGCCACAACATGTCGCCACATGACTCTTGTATCTGGTTCTGTCAGTTCTGTTTCTGTTGATGTGCACATGTTAACACCAGGAGGATTTCCCTGCATTGCGTTCTCACTCCCGCTTCTTGGAAATTTCGACTGTTGTTTTTGCTGGCAGCATCTCATATATTTGGTAAAACGGGCAAGTACAGATGACACTTTCGTAGAAGCATCAGTGTAGAACAGACGCATGTTAAGCATCACGGTTATCATTATCAAAACGCTTCCACTAAAAAGTGACGTCAACAGGTAGCAAAGTAGCGACATCGGTGCTGACGTCTTCGGAATATTGTCACTTACCAACGTCATAAACACAGCAAAAGAGAGCAGAGTAGTTACAGAATATGACAGGCGTTCACCGCTCTCTATAGGAATGGCAAATGAAAGACAGTTTAGAAAACTTAAGAAGGAAATAGGTACGATAATATTTACGACGAAAAACTCCGATCGACGGATAAAATTTATGTCAAATTGGATAAGAGAAATACCGCCGGTTGTGTATGCTGAGACGGAAGTGTAACCTAACTTCCATTCACCATTTTCTTGATAAAACGTTGTCTGTATTTCGTTTTCTGTCGAGAACAATGTGATCTCGTTTGCAGTGTATGCCCAGGGTGTGAACACTATCCAACATCTTTGTTTGTCAAATGGGTAGCTGTAAACATCGAATTCACACCTTGACCGGAAAACGTCACCTGGATGCCAAATAACGGTCCCATTGTAGAGAACACGTGCCAGGGCGTCATCTGCATTCAGTTTGCTGACTGCCTTAGAAGGGTTTCCCAGAATAATAGGTGGAGTCCACACCTGTGAAAAAAAATGATTAATTTGACAAATAGTAATTGTTTTGAGTATCAAACAGTTGAGTATAAAATGATGTTTTCCGAGATAATTATTGAAGAGGAGATGTGATCGTGTGGTTAGAGCGCCGGAATCTTGATCCGGAGGTCGCTAGTTCAAATCCAGTCTGTGATGAGAGTGTTAAGTGACTTTCCGCATTCCTCACTTTCGGCACGAGTACTGGTTTGAATACAGAAAGTAGACATGGCTTAATATAAGTTGCAAGAACTTGCTTCCCAATCGATGTAAAATAAATAAGTTTAAACCAAATATTAGATACTAGTACCTACGACTTCCCCTGAGCAATTATTTCTCCAGCATTGGGTTTAGTTGGTTTATTTTCTATCTTTAACCTTAGCCTGCTGGAACCGAAAGTGATTAGCCTTTGCCACCAGTATAAGGCCAGGCCAGCCTGCACTTACGTGCAGTCTGACCAGGCTCTATACTGCTGGTAGCTCAATTTTTGTATTTTGATATTGAAATCCCTTAAACTTGAATGGACTGTTCCAAATTCAAAGCTGGGCAAATCCATTACAAAAGTTCAGCATGTTCAGGGTTAAGTCGTGCGGTGCAAGCGAAAATGTTCTAAGAGCTATAAAAATGCAGAAGCAAATAATACTTTTCAGCATTATCGACCTGTGAATTGTTGTTGCTCAAAATATATGACTTACCTTTCTTGGGGGTATCATTATACTTCCCACACCAGTCCGCGCCGGGTCCCAGGTCAGTCTTTCATCCACCCATACCACCTTGAGGTACCCGACCGTGTTCAGCTCGCCCTCAATCTCGTCAATCTTGTTCAACGCTGCCAAGTGAAATGCCATTCCTATAGCCAGAGGTGTCCCACAATCAAGGCAAGGTCTTACATCCGCGTTGTATGTAGAGTTGTCTAACAATGTCCGATAAAGGGTTTTGCTACTGTCGCTTTTGATATACGATGCATCATTGCACAAACAAAAACAAAAGAAAACAAGCTTCGAAAAAAATCTGACTAGCCTCATGTCCAATGTCCATTCACAGTGTTTTGAATTATATACCGTTTATATCACTATTGTACTGATTTTAAGAAGTGTTACTTTCATGGTAATAGTAAGTCAGCCGCGAATATCTGTCTAAATATTTGACTGTGTTCAGTGAATTTTTCATTACGTATAATGGCAAAAATGTTAATATTCATAATCAAACCACTAGTGTCACATTTTAGCATTTCGTCATTAGATATTCCTTTGGGAGCAGTTACTGTTAGGGTGACCTTTTCGAGATTTGGGTGAGAAAAAATAGGCATTATAGATATTAAACATTACTAAAGAGCAACCAATTATCGCTAAATGAATGTTCGTGCTTCAAGTCATAACATCGTGTACAGGGCGCGTACGTCTGCAGGTTAATAAACTCTGTCATTTTATGTACAGCATATAGACTCAGTTTTGCTACAGCGTCATTTTACCAGAAGACTTCAACCCGTCCACTGTCGAGTGTTTCTTTGTTTGTTTTTGTTTTTTTTTTTTTTTTGTTGTTGTTTTTTTTGTTACATACATATAATATACTAATTTACATTTAAGCCATTGCAAAAAAAAGTTCCGATCCCACACAAGAACACACACTAGTCTAAATATACATAATATACATTACTGCACCATACTGCAAACGGTTTACTTGAAGGCAGTTATTGCTGTTATTCAATCATTGAAGCAAACTTATAACACATGTGTAACTCCTATTAATGGTGTATAATTGTGCAGTCTTTGTAAGCGGAACTGGGACTTTAAGGCCAGTACAGATGACATGTTTCAGATGACGTTAGGTTTCAGATGACGATAGTTTTCAAATGACGATAGGTTTCAGTAGGCAACATGCTTTAGGTGAAGATATGTTTCAGATGGCAACATGTTTCAGATATTGACATGTTACAGATAACGATACGATTCAGACGACGATATGTTTCAGATGACGAACTTGGCGAGGCAGAAATTCTTTTCTTACAATATTACAAAAACGATGCTAAGAAAAATACAATTCATATATTACCTGTGTATACTTACATGCCATAATCTCCTCCAAATTTTATTTTCATTTACTATTTTCAAACTATATTTCTTTAAAAAAAATGATTTGCATTTTGTATGCCCTATAACAATTAGATGAAGATCTGATTTCACATTTACTTCCGGTGAACTGTAAATTAATAGTAGAATCGCTGCTAAAAAACTATGGAACTTTTAATGTGCCAGAAATCCAGACATGGTAACTTTCATATTTTGACAGAGTTGTACAGAAATGTGTTTGTTACTCTTAAATCTAAAGGCTGAATCATGCAAATTTAAGTATGCAAGTGTAGAACTTTATACTTAAATTTTAAACCAAAATCATACATTACTGGATCTTTAACTCTGAACATTTCCTACTGTTTTTTTTTTTTTTTTTTTTTTTTTTAAATTCCACACCTGTACTCATTTAATTTTACTTACTGAACCTCTTAATTTCTGTATTGTAAACGTAATTTCTTTTCATCAAAAGAATATTTTAAGAAAGGACATCGGCGATACCATGTTTTTATTCTTACGTTTCTATTTTTGCCACTGGGAATTGGCAAAGCGACATACACACTCCAGAAAAAGTAGATGATTTTGCAGCAACCACATAAGGAAATTTTACGGAAACTGACAGACTGGAATGGGCGGAGCGTGAAAGTCGGCCGAAGATATATCGGAAATTTCCGTAGTTCTCGCGGTGAGTCTTGCAGCAGTTCAGCAGACACAGAATGTACTAAAAGAAACTGGCTTCAAAAGGTGTCTTTTTAAATAAATAAATAAAGTCGTCTATACGAGTACTGCCGAAAACCGAAGTAGTTGTACTGCAAATTATGTACTGTTTTATAATATGAATGTCCGTCATCAAAACTATTCGTGACTATCCTCATGCAATGATTGACCATTTGACACAATTTTGGTGGATAAATTGCTATCTTCATTGAGTTTCCAACATATATTCCTAGACTGATAATCAAGACCTGTTACCTGAGGAGTAACCAAGTGCCTCTACTGATAAACGCATTATTTCATAGATTTCCTACCTTGAAGAAGTCATTCAAAGAAAATTCATGCCACATAGTAACAAAGGAATATATATTACGATTTTTTTAAATAGTGAACTAAGTTTGATGTTTTAGGAGTAAAACACATTTCCTTCCGATATACAAACATCAGATAAGAAAAGATAAATATAGATGCAAGTATACAACAACATAGTCCAACTAATTGAACGCGAGTCGAGCGTATTTTTTGTATGGGTCGATAGCGAGATTCTGACCCAAAACAAAAATATCGCAGAATATGCTCAAGACGTCACTTGAATTAGTTTGACTAGGTATGTAGCGTCTTATAGTTTGGTCCGCTATCCATATCAGAATGACTTGTAAGTTACCCCTACCACCCATGCCACCCGAGAGATACGCAGGGATCAGCACACTGCACTGTGCATTGCACTTGTGACCTGAATCGTGCAACTACGGAATGCATATTTCGAATACGAATCGGATAATCTTCATTCCTCTCAGGTGTATTGTAACAGTACCTCCACTGAAACCTTTCGTTGATATTCTAAATATGCTTTCACCTTGAAAGTGTTGAACATTCTGATAACTTCACTTCCGTCAAGTCGGTAGTCGGCATCACTTCTATACGACATTTATCTTTAGCCTGAAGCCGAGTACCGAACAGCAGAGATAGACACGAAATGACGGAAACTGACGGCTCATAACGAAGTCATATATGGACGTGGCCATTTCCATATTAGGAGCACCCATATCTGGAATTCCTAGAACATGTAGTCGGTTGGAAATCAGTTTCGCTTTTCGACAGTTCGAAATGAGTCTTACGTACCAGCCAACGTTCAAATGCACGCGTAAACACACGAAGAACACTGTTAGTATGCCAAACGAATTATACACGTGCAAGGTTTAATTTACGTTACATAATCATTTCATTTAGCATTTTTATTTTAAGAAAGATCAACTTTATATTGGATGAAATGGAGCACAAAACTCAAATTGAGATTTTAGCAGTTACAAACAAGTTGAAGAAATAACAAACACATATTAACACAATTAGCATGGAACTATGCTAATGAACATACAAACCTGTATGATTCAGCTATAAAACTGAACGGTTAAAAACACATCTCTGCAAATCAGAGTTAAAAAAAGGACGTTAACATGTCTGAATTTTTGGCTTGGGAAAAGCTCCATAAAAAAATCGACATTCCATTGTTCACTTGCCGTGAAAAGGAAAGGGCTGTCGGAAACGTGCATTTAGCTTTCTGATTCTGGACCAAAAAGTTTTCTAGTAGGTTGTTGCTTTACCTGCCATTTGATATTCGTGAGAGAAAGGAAACGGTGGTAAAGAATCGGCGAAAATGTTGTAGAGGTCGAATTTGACATTTTGATTTTTGCAAGAAAAGTTTCCTGCGCGCGCATTAAATGACATAGCCAGTAACTAAATTGGTGCTGCAGTACTTACTCAAATCTCAAATTGTGAGTGTATACCTCTTGTCTCATACGATTAAACAACACCAGATCAGTGAAACCAGTTTTGTCAAGGATTTGTGCGGAACTATAAATTAACAAAGCAGTCTGATTGGGTTATTTTAAAAATTATTTTACTTGAAAATAATACATAATATATTTATGAACAAATTGAAATAAAGCATACATGCCCCGGACATTTCCTGGCATTTTTTGTCGTTTTAATATAATCAGGAAAGTTTGATAGATTGAAATAAAATATCGAAGGGTCTAGGATGATCTCCTTCGAGAAGGTAAAAAGGGAAAGTTGAAAGGTCATACTAAGAACCAATATTAACGAAATTGTTTTTATTCAGTTTGGAAAAGTGTGTAGAAAAATACAATGAAATAAAAAAATGACGAACGTCGCAGAAATTTTCGCTAACGTCAACGTCAACTTCTTCTTTCTTTATTTGTTTTTTATTCTTTCTGGAAACTTCTAACTGAAAATAGAGTACTGTAACAGAGAGGACAAAGCTTTTGCAAAGGCACTTGCCCAAGAGATTCGCTTTATTGAAATTTCATATACGACACATTGTCCTTGTTTCTCATTTTTCAATCGTTTAGTTCATCGTAGCAGAGAAAACAGTCAAAGATGGCTAAAGAACTGTTTAAAATTTTACTCTTTTATGAGTCAAGAGTAAATTGAGAATCATTGCTCATGTCTGTGTTTGAAAAACTCTTGCTTGTAAGATTATATCTGCTGCCAAGAAATAAGAAATCGATCTGTATACAAACAACTCTAATTCATGTGTAAGATATTCCCGAATTTCCTCTATCTCGGTTATTTTTTTTTTTTTGTGCACGAGCCTTCGTTTGATGTCTAACAACTTACAGAGTGATTTTTTTGTTCATTTGTCATATTTCTATTTTGTTGTATATAGGGTCATCCCTAATGTAATACACGAAAAGTACGTAAGGAAAACAATAAGACATATTCTATCAAACGCACCTGCAATATCGTGCCATTTTATTGCTGTATTTGATTTGGTGTCAGAGCTGTTGGGAGCAGATTCATCCGTCGTGTTACCTACCATGTGGTGTCGGCGTAACTGTCCTTTTCGCCCACAACATGTTATAATTTTGAACGTGCGTATATACATAGACGATACTTTTATTGAAGGATCCGTGTAGAAAATACGCATGTTGAACATCACACATGTCATGATTAAAACGCTTCCGCTGAATAATGACGTCAGGTAATAGCACAATAATGACATCGGCGCTGACGTCTTTGGTATGTTGTCGCTGACCAACGTCATAAACACAGCAAATGAAAGTAGAACCGTAATGGTGTATGATACCCTCTCACCGCTCTGGATAGGGACGACAAACGCTAGGCAATTCAGGAAACTGAGGAATGATATTGGTACAATGATGTTAACAACAAAAAATTCTGATCTTCTAATAAAGTTGAAATGAAACCGAACAAAAGAGTTACCGCTCTTTGTGTAAGTTGACGTAAAAGTTGAGCCTAACTTCCACTCGCCGTTTTCTTGGTAAAATGACGTCATCACTCGGTCTGTTGTAGCATAGAATGAAATCTCGCTAGCCAGATATGACCACGGAGTGAATACGATCGAACAGAACTGGCTGTCAAAAGGATAGTTTGATACGTCATATTCACAACGGGAGCGAAAGACGTCACCTGGATGCCAGATAATTGTTCCATTGAACAAAACGCGAGCAATGGCGTTTTCTGCGTTTAAGTTAGAGATTTCTTTAGAAGGGTTACAAGAAGCACTGGCGGAGTCCAGATCTGTAAATTAGCAAAAAAAATCTCATTGCCGTGTGTTTTAAGGAATAACTATTTAAGCTTTAAACATACCAGTACAAACTGCGTTTTATCTTTGCAAGAATTTGCCAGGTTTTTATTCACTACTAAACATAAAAGTATAACAATGCCTGAAAATTTAAATAGTTTTCCGTTTTAAAGTTCAACTATATCACTTGTTCATATATTATGATGTGTTTTTCCTGAAAATAAGTACCTTTTTAAATACAGATATAAAACAGAGGTTGTACGATTAAAATTAAAACCATTAACGGAGTCTCATGTAGATGTTAATGCTACTATACCCTTTGTCGATGGAATCATAACACTCCCAAGTCCATTTGATGCCGGTTCCCAGGTAAGTCGTTCGTCCGTCCAGACAATCCTTAGATATCCCACCGTGTTCAGCTCTCCCTCAATCTCATCTATCTTATTCAGTGCCGTCAGATGAAGTTCGAGACCTATAAACAAAGGTGTCGAACAATCAAGACACGGTCTCACGTCAGCTGTATAATTTTGCATTAGCGTTCTGTGCAGTCTGTATGTGCTGTTAGTGAGTGATTCCGAGACTCCGTCTGTAAGCTTTGGCAGAAAGACGATAAACTTCAACCAAAACAAATGTCCTAGTAACTGCATGATGACCTTTGAAAAATTGGATATTGCACCGTTGTGCGTCACTGTTTAAATCCAAAGAATAGACAGATATTCTTTGATAGCTCAATATATTCCATGAACTAACACGTTCTTTGTCATATGTTAGTTTCACACTAATTGGAGTTTGCAACGATTATGTCAAGTGTTATATTCATATTCAATTTTCATTTTACGTCTCATTGTCTGCCCATTAACATCCCTAATTAGATCGATAGTTTAGAGGTAGTTCCCGTACGTTGTAATGTACGCCTATTTTATGAAAAGAGTCCCCTCTGTAGGCTGTGGTATACAAATTAACTTTCCATGTTGATTTGAATAATTGTTTAATGATAGCAATTAATTGCAGAACGAAATATGCGACCTTTCTAATTCCCACGCTGTTGTTTGAGGTCATTGCTCTTACTGTACTGGTATTATTGTGATAATAGTCTCCTGTGAGAAGTATATCAAAACCGTTCAAAGGGAAGGGAGCCATCGATTATTACCTTATATTTTTTCGCTTTTTTTTTTTCTTTTTAAGGGAGGGGGTGTGTGAGGCGGGGGTCTGTTGTTGTTGCCTCAAGTTCTTAGTGGTAAACTGGCTTTTTCTTGTTTTTTTAACTCGGAGACTTTTAACTCGGAGAGGTATGTTTGGCGCAATGCAAATACTATTGACTATCGATTTTTGTATTAAAAATATACATGTAATAGATTTTCAA
Organism: Cyclina sinensis; assembly: GCA_012932295.1. Lineage (NCBI taxonomy): Eukaryota > Metazoa > Mollusca > Bivalvia > Venerida > Veneridae > Cyclina > Cyclina sinensis. The sequence continues at coordinate 7,965,218 of JAAONU010000012.1, read as the reverse complement.
TGAGCATGTTTTTGATGGTTCTGTATCGTTTCTTCGTGGTTCTTTACAGGTATTCCTGGTACGGTTTGGACCAAAGCTTTTAAAGAACTACCAGCCAATGAACAGACCGGACGAAGCGCAACAGACAGTCCAGACATGGCTCATCTACGCTGCACTCATTTCTGGCATCGCGGTGAGACTTAGGTCATAGCAAACCCAGGAGCATTCTGTAAATAGACACATGACTAACAGATCTTTGGAAGTTCTTTTCGTTTAGTCTATAGTCCTTACGTTATGTTTTTGAAAATATATCGGAACTGTAGTGCCGCAATATAACCGGAACCAAAACATTGTAAGCAGTTTGTAATCATTTGAACTTACTTTTTCATTGATTGGAAATTTTAAGCAACTTTTCGAATATATACTTAACCCTTTCTTTGCGGTCGTTAGGTATGAAACACGGAGAGTGACGTGAGTCTGAGAGTCGCCGGACATAAATATAACAAAAATCTGTTCACCTTTTCTATTCGTTTTTTATATTTTTCAGTTGGTGTTGTTCCTCATTCTTCTTGTTCTACGGAAACGTATAGCATTAGTAAGTATAAGTGTACATCTTTTTGTGTGTGTAAAACCTG